>BSBK01004928.1:1235000-1667500 GCA_027943335.1 Chamaecyparis obtusa | reverse complement strand
ACCCCATTCATAAGACTCATGAATACTAATGGTTCATTTCTGAGACCAAAAGGCACTACGGTAAATTCATAGTGTCCATATCGGGAACGAAAAGCTATTCGGTGAATGCCAGCTTCATGAATCCTTAACTAATGATAACCTGACTTTATATCAATCTTGGAAAACACCTTGGTTCCTTTCATCTAATCAAATAGGTCATCAATTCTTTGCAAAGGGTACCAATTCTTAATGGTTACTTTGTTGAGTTGATGATAGTCAATGCATAACCATAGTGAACCATCCTTCTTCTTAACAAAGATAACTAGAGCTCCCCAAGGTGACACATTTGGTTTGTTAAAGAATTTTTCTAAGAGTTCTTCTAGTTGAAATTTTAACTCACTCAACTCCTAAGTGGTCAATTGATAAGGAGCTTTAGAGATAGGCTGAGCTCCTAGCACCAATTCTATGCAGAAATCAATGTCCCTTTTGGGAGGCATTCTTGGAATCTCAGTTGGATATACATTTGCAAACTCTTGAAGTAAAGGGTGCTCAAGTATAATTTCTCTATCTTCCTTTCTAGTGAAATCATGAACTGAGACTAAAAGAAGTTAGCATCCCTTCCTCATGCATTTCTTAAGTTTCATAGTTGAGATCATCTGGAGTGAAATAGGTCATTGATGTTGGAGATTTTCCAATAGGCTAGTATTGACTATATGTTTGTCATTGATGACAACATATGGTAAGTAGCATGTGTGGATGAATTATGTAGTAAAACTTAAGTATATGTAGCATGGACATGTTATCAGTATGATATCATGGACGTAGAGGTTAACTGCTACTACAGACAATTATATAGTAGCTTGTGTTAGCAGTGTTCTTGACAGAGTAATAGGTATTGTTCTGTGTATGGTTGTCCTTTTAGTTATCATGGAGCCTTGTGCCTTTGGATATATTATGGAGACATATTAGTGATGTTACATTCATGGACACAACATCTGATGATTATTAGAAGTGAATTTATGTAGTCGCTATTCACCAATGGTAGTTTCATGTGTTTATTCAAAAGAGCTGAGAAAGATTATATTGGTTCTAGAGTTTCACCTATCATTTCAGTATGAAACCTTGGTTTGGAACTTGGAGAAGAGATAGTGATGTTTGGTTAAGAGCACATGAAGTAATTCAGCTTGATGAGAAAGATCCAAATGTTTTGGTAGAGCTGACAGTATGTAGCCTGCATCTACAATTATCTTATTGGATAGGTCCTAGAATGTGTTGCATGCTTAGTAGAGTTGACTGAATTGTTATTGGAGTTTTTTATGGCTTCTCTAATATTATTTCAAGGTGGTTCTAATAGGTGGATTTGATTATATCATTTAGAGGAAAGATATATTTAGGCAGTCATTTGTGATTTCTAGAGTGTGGTTCATGGTTGGCAGTAAGAGCAAAGCAGAGTGTGCGAAGTGTTGAGCCATCAGAAGAAGGTCTATGTGATGAAGTAAAGTATTTGTGCTATACATTGGAATAGATCTAGATAGAAGGTCAAAGCATAGTTCACTAAGATCTAGATATAGTGTGTATTTGTTAAACATAAGGTTGTAGCCTTCACCCACTTGAGTAGTGAGCTCTAGGATAGTGCGTCCACTCCCCTAACAAGGACTATTGTAAAAGACTCCTAACAAGGTTTGACCCTTGACAAGGTCTACTATACTTAATACATTGTAAAGAAACTTCTAATAGGGTTAAGGATCTTCTAACAAGGATCATAATGCACTACTGTAGAATATTAGTGGGTGTCAATTCCCACCAGGGTTTTTACCTATTTGGGTTTCCCCATAACCAAAATATTGGTGTTGTGTTCAAGTGTTCTTTCATTTTTTTTATGCTTTATATTTAAATATAATTAATAGGATAAATAATTGAAACTTGTAGATAACTAATTCAGCCCCCCTCTCAGTTATCTCTTGGGACTATTCCTAACAATTTCTATTAGAGCCAAGTTCCTCAAAGAGAAATTTTAATAGCTTGAGGTTGATCAAATGACATTCTTCAGAAAATAAAGTACTAATTTTGATGGAGAGAATTATCTTGATTGGAAGAACAAGATGGTGACTCATTTGCAATGCATTACTTTTGAAGTTTTTAATGTAACTATCAAAGTAGTCAAGATCCCTACCTTGGAAGACCTTGCAAAGGATGATGCTACTAAAAAGAATAAGGAATTGTTTCATCAAAATGCAATAGCCAAAGAAGCCTTTATCAGCTCCCTATCTAATAAAGAATTCTTATAAATAAAGAAGGTAGATACAACCCACAAAATATGGAAGCACCTAGAAGACATATTTGAAGGAGACAAACAAGAAAATGATGTACATAGAAAGACATGGAAGAAAAGATACAATGCATTAGAGATGATGCCTAAAGAAAACATCAGAGATTACAATCAAAGGATCAATGAAGTAGTTGCTAGAATTAGGAACAATGGTGGAGAGATCTCAAAGGAAGACATTATGGACAAATTGATGACTACTCTCACTCCAGAATATGAAAACAAGATCAACATCCTTGATGAGACCATGTATCTTACATAAAAATTTCAAGAGAGAGATCTTGATCAAAAAAATCTCAGCTTTTGAGATTTCAAGATTGAAGACAGAACCTAAAAGTGAAACAACCTTCAAAGAAATAGTCCATGGTAAGAAATCTGCAAACACTTCTGGTAATTTTGATGATGATGATGAAGAGAAAACACTAGATGAACTCATTTCTATGATTTCTAAAAGAGAAAAGAAAGTAAAAGGAAAATATGAAGGTTAATTTCCATTTAAGTGCTTTTCATGTAATAAGATTGGTCACTTTGCATCTAAGTGTCCTACAAGAGCTAGAAAATTCAAAAATGACTACAAGCCTAAGTACTCTAAGGAATGTTACTATGCTAGAGATAGATTTTTAGATGATGAATCATATGAAGAAGAAATCGGATTCATTTCTATTATAGAGAAAATGAGTAACAAGACTGATCATGAAGATGAGAAAGAGGAACAAGAACTAGCATTGATTTCACAAGCTGATATAAGGACAAACTGGATTATAGATAGTGGTTGTTCACATCACATGACAGGTGATAAAGATAGATTTTTTCATCTGGAAAAATACAATGGTGGCATGGTTAGATTTGGAGATAACACTCCTAAACCTATCATTGGTAGAGGAGCTATCACATTGGATAGAAAAAACAATACTGATGATGTTCTCGATATAGATGGTTTGAAACATAACCTTCTTAGTGTTGGGCAATTACTTGGAAAAGGCTATCAGTTGGAGTTCAAAGATGAAAAACACATAATTAACAACAAGGATGGTGTTATGATTGCATGAGGCTCAAAGACAAAAGCTAATGTTTTCTAACTCAATTCAGAAGCAAGTTGTTTTGTTGCTAAAGTTGATGACAGTTGGTTGTCGTATAAAAGACTGTCATATCAATTTTGATAACATAGTAAAGATAAGAAATGTAAAGGTAGTAAGAGATCTACCTAACATAGCAAAGCTAGTTGATACTATATGGAGGGAATGTGTGATGGGAGAGCATGTGAGAAACTCATTCAAGAGTAAGCACAATTTAGCAGAGAACAAGTTGGATCTGATTCATATGGACCTATGTGGACCAACTCAAACAAGATCATAATATGGTGAAAGGTATTTCATTTTGTTTTTTGATGATTATACTAGAATGATGTGGGTCACGTTCTTGAAAGATAAGTCAAAAGCATTTGAAAAGTTCAAGATATTCAAAGCTAAGGTTGAGAATGAATCTGGACTAAAGATAAAATGTCTGAGATTGGGTAGAGGAGGAGAATTCACCTTTGATAGATTCTATGCGTACTGTGAAGTACATGGCATAAAGAGATAGTTGAGTGCACCTAGAAACCCTTAGCAAAATGGAATTGTAGAGAGAAGGAATAGGATCATCCTTGACATAGTGTGCACCATCATGATTGAAAGAAAAGTTGCACACACCTATTGGAGAGATGCAGTCAATACAACAATCTATACTATCAATAGAATTCAATTAAGGTTGGGCACTGACAAAACACCATCTGAGCTATGGTTTGGTAATGTTCCTATAGTAAAATACTTCAGAATCTTTGGAAGCAAGTGCTACATCAAGAGGGATGAAGCAATATGAAATCTTGATGCAAGAAGTGATGAAGGTATTTTCCTTGGCTACTCTACTAAAAGTAAAGCTTATAGATGTTTCAATTTAATATTAAAAAAGATCATTGAAAGTGATCATGTTAAGATTGATGAAAAGTTTATGGTTCAAGAAAGATATGATGATTACTCACCCATGATTGAAGAAGAACCCATACCCTCCACTAGTGAAATAGTTATTGAAGAAATGTTTGATAGTATTGATGTGTTATTCAATGACCTTGAGACAAGTGAAGAATTAACTCTTAAAGAAGATGAGAAAACATCACCTAAAGTTCCAAAGTTTACATCTAGAAACCATTCCAAGAAAGACATCATTGGAGATCAGAGCAGAAAAGTCTTAAAAAGATCATAAGAAAAGAACTCAGCTAGCAGTGAAGGAGTAAGTTTACTATCTCAGATTGAACCCTTACATGTTGAAGATGCATGCAAAGGTTCATATTGGCATGATGCTATGAAAGAAGAACTAGATCAAATTATCAAGAATGACACTTCAGAACTGGTCTCAAGACCTAGTGATAAGAATGTGATTGGAACAAAGTGGATATTTATGAACAAGATGAATGAAGATGGTATAGTAGTAAGGAACAAAGCAAGATTGGTATGTAAGGGATATGCACAAAGAGAAGGTATTGACTATTCAGACACTTTTGCACCAGTAAGAAAGTTAGAAGTTGTTGGAAATATAAATGGGAAGGTAATACTAAGAGGGGGGGTGAATCAGATATCACCTACTTTAACCTCTTATAATGATAAAACTTTATGTATGACATAAACAAAACTTGATCATCATACATGAAATCACTCATAACACAATAATTTTGGTAACCCAAAAATCCTTGAAAGGTAAAACTAGGGTGGGGATGAGACCCACAAATCTTCACTGCTGTAGTAATAAGTTTTGCTTGTTAAGGCTTACAAAATGTGATCAATTCATGATCTACCCTATGAATGGTCTGCTCGGTTAAAAGCTAAAAGACTTATACAGTCTACCTTGCTAAAGGATTTAAAAATTACAACAAAGTAAGCACTCAGTAAAGAGATTACACAAAGTCTATTAAGACTACTCGGTTAAGACATTTACCCTAATACACTGATTAAAATGTCTTAGTACCTGATCTTTTGGTTTGCACTTATATGCAGATTACAGATCTCCTCTTTACTATATGTTAGTGGTCTCTTCTATTTGATCTTTCTTGATTCTATCCTTTCACTACTTAGCTTAGTCACTAAACTCTATCTCTATATGCTTTCCTTTTTTCAAATCATACCATTCTTCTTACACCCTTCACATTCGCTATCCCTTGCTACTTCATTTTAGGGTTTAGATCTTGACCTTATATAATAACCAAAACATCTTAACAATTCAAGATCTATAGTTCAAATTTATTCCTATTGCCACTTAAGCTATACAATTTTCTGATTGGCTCTAGGTATTACATAGGGATCAATGATTACAAGATGAATGCATAATTACCTCTATAATTACCTCAAAAAACAAAATACAAAACACCACTATCACCAAAAATGGTTTACCTCGATCATTCTGCCATTCCAAACTTATATGTCATTCCTAGCCAACTCGGCAAATGTTATTCTTGGTACTCAATATTCACTATACTCGACATCTATTAAACTCTTTGTTGCTCAGTAATTATTGCATATGTAACTCAAAAAAACCTATACTTGGCATAATACAAACATGTAGTGACCATGACTTTACTTGGCATTACTACTGCTCGGTAAGTATTCAATACATAACTCAGCCTTTACAAAATGACTCGATCATAGTGATGACCGACCATCATTGCCTAGATATATGATTAAGTGTGAAGCACTAATGGTCAACAAAACCATAGAGATCTACAATCTCCCCATTTGACATTAGTAGAAAAAACACTTTGTCATGACATTTGTACTTACAATTACAAAAGTATGTTGTACTAGCCTAATAGTCCCCCTGAGATATATATACATTCAAAAAATATTTACTTGTCATTAATCATGTCATGATGATTCCCTCTTGTTTTTGACATGATTAATCTCTTCATTAGTAGGGAGTTCCCAAAATTTCTCCAGAAATGGTCTATGCAACACCATGACCATGTGTAGTGCAGTTTCCCAAGCTGTTGTAGCAATATTTAGAACTTTTGTCTGCCCTTCTAGCTCGATAGCTAGACTGACTAGGCTCTCAGCTGTGGATAAATTTGGATTTCTCTGAGCTAATTCCTTAGCCTAGAATAACTTTCTCTATATGGCCTCCAGATGAGGTTTCAAAATAGTTTGCATAGAAAGTAGCCGAGATCAAATCTTTCCATCATTAGCCACCATCTCGGCTAACTTACCTTGGGTGTGTAGGATTTTGGCATAATGGTTGGCACTAGTGTCTACATCCAAGCTTAGAGACTGACTGGTAGCCTTAAGTTCTTGTTTAAGTGTGTCAACCAGTCATTGATTCTCATTAGTGAATAGTTCAACATTACAAAATTTGTCCAACAGAGACTTTCCATTCACAACTACCTCTTCGGTCTCTTTTACCAAAGTAGACAGCTCGACCTATTTCACTACTATCTTGACAGATACCTTCTCTAGCATTTTGGTCTCAAACTTTCATTCTGACCACTCAAATAACTTATCACTTGCACTGCTAGCTTCATTATTTACTTTTTAAACAATGTGTACAAGTTGTTCCAATATGGGGGTGGAACTGTTTACATTTGATAATTCATAAAATTCATTAAATATATCTTTTATTTCATATGGGACCTATTTCTACTGATGTTCCCTTTGGAGTTCTACTTTCCTTCTTTTCCTCGTCAGCATATCCTTCAATATCTTCATTTTCTCATAAGATAGGTTATTGGTATCCCATTTAGGAATAACAATGACCTCATCAATTGTTACCTCAGTTTTCTCCTTCTGTGTTCTCGGTGGGGTGCTTCCACTTAGCATTTGTACAAGAGATTGTATTGCCTCTTGCTCCTTAGGCTCTCACACCTCAATAGATTTTCCTTTTATATCTATTTCTCCTTTACCCTTATCCTCATCATGAGGACTAACATCTTGTCCATCTAAATTATCTCCTTGTTCTTGTTTTCTATTATCTTCCATAGGAAGACTTTGGATTTTGCCTTCAAGATTGTCTACTTTGTCCTCTTCCTCGACAGATGTAGATTTAGTTATTGGTACCGACTTTATGGGTTCCTTGGTAAGGCTTGTATCGACTAACTTGTCAATAGTTGCAATGCCAGGTATGGGAGGAATCATATCAATAGATTGTGTGCCAACAATTGTTGGATAATCCTTGACTTGTAAAATTACTGTGTTACTACCTAGCAAGGATATATCATTTGTTTCCATGGTTTTTAAATCAGCCTCAGTCAAAATTGAATTCTTGATGGGGCTCTCCTTGGTTATGTCAAAAATGTGAACCTCTGATTTGTCCTGATCTTCCACTTCCTTAGGAGTTCCAGTCTCCATTTTATTCTTTTTTATTTTAGGTTCATCAAATTTCGAAGTACTAGCACCCTTTTCTTCATCCTTGTCACATAGAAATCCAAACACTATTTTCTAGATTTTCATGCTTTCTTGTACAACATCCTCAACCTTGTGTTGAAGAATTAGATAAGCTCTAAGTTTGGGATCAAACTTACCTCTGTATTGTTCAATTATCTATTTGATGTTGGCAGGGGTGAGACTAGACTCAACTTGAGCTAAAGTTCTCTCCCTTATTTCCATTCAAATCATCCACTATTGCAGAGTTATTAATCTTGTTACATATTTCATCAATAGTGAGTTGAGTATCCTATTGTGTAACCTTCCTCTTTACTTCTTCATCACTCTCTATTTCTTCATCATCATCTTGTTCTAAAAAAAGTTTCCTTCTAGGCCTCTTTATAACCTTATTCAACACTGCCTTAGGTAGTGTGGGTTTTCTCTTAACAGATACAAGTGGCATCTTAGGAGTCTCGGCAGTAGCTCTCTATGTTCTGGGCCTAAGTACTAGTGTCGATGACACTTTAGTTTTTAAAATTATTTTCTTAGCCAGGGCTCAACAATCACTGGTTTCTTTTCTTTCTCTTCTTCTTATTCACTATTACTAGTTTCACTTAGTTCATCTTCTCCCAATCCTTGGGTCAACTCCAGTGGTGCATCTTGTTCAGATTCTTTGACATATTTTTCCAAATTCTTCACTATCTTCTTTCTTTTCCTCTCTATGGTGGCAGCCATTAATCCCAAAGAGATCTTGGATTTAGCTTCATCAAAGGTTCCAAAGTAAGGTGCTTTACTATCAATTTCTTCAGCTAATAGGGTTGTAATTGCAGTAGTAGCTTCATCTATATTTAGTTCATAGGGTAATGGCATTAACCATGAAACCCTAGGTAGGACTACCTGTGCATTAGTAAAATCTGTGTCTACTAGAAAACATATATCCTTACTGTATTTTTCAATCAAAGACACAAGGACTCTAGTCCTCTTTCTCATCTTCTTCTTAAACTCAACAAAATAGTTGTTCATTATTCCATTAAAGTTATCTCCAATCTGATTTACAAATTCATTGATTTGATCAGTGATGGGTCTCTTCTTATCCCATATAACACCTCCATGTGTAGGAAAACACTTCTTTACATAAAAGAACAAATAGATTAGTAAGGAACTTACACATAGAATTCTTCATGGTCCAGATGGAGTTCAAATTCTCAAAAAGTTGAGTTAGCTGGAGCTCGGCAAGGTCATACATGTGTCCTTTGTTGATTATCTTCCATGCCTAGTCCACTACCATATAGGGGACGCTGTCCAACCGACTAGATTGATAAAACTTGTGCGAGATGAATCTAACAACAAAGTCAATTTTTGGATCAATTATGGTGGAAATTGTCATTCCTCATTTGTTCCAAACTGCCTAGGTATTAGCTTGAATATCTTCCTTACCTGCACATTTCATTGTTCTTTTCCCTTCAATTATAGGGTATCTAGTGACTCGATGTATCATATCCTTTTTAATCTTTACTAGTCCATCTTCCAGCCATAAATGCATGTCATGTACTCAACTCAAAAAAATCTTTATCCATTCCACTTTAAAATTTTGTGAGAAATCTAGGGCATTCACTAACCCTTGATCAACAACTACCTTATGTTCCAGCTTTAACACTCTGTTAACACATAGTCTATCATAAGCTTCCATGATCTCATAATCACCAATTTCTCCAATTTTACACTTGTAGCAAGACCTAATGTTGTTGATTATTAACACATTCTTTGGAATGGAGGATAGGGCTCCATTTAAATCACCTTTGATCACACTCTCTGATATTGCCTTGAATACCTTCAACTTGCATACTTCATTTCTTACTAATTGCACATTTAAAACTTCCATCCCTTGTTTCTTGACTAATGTAGATGATGATGATGCCATTTTAAACAATATTTTTTGAAAATAAATATTTACTCGATAAAATACCTTTCTCATCAATAACCTGTAGATAGATTTTATCGATGAAATGCTGAGAAAATTTAGAATTGCCTTTCTTAAACTAGTTGCACGAACTTTAACCCTGTCTCTAAAATCTCAAATAGCATGGTGAAATGAAATTATCAACAACTTTTTGCTTTATAGAATTTGAAAAGTAGAATTAGGGCCTCATAAATGCTCCGTACAAGTTTTGGTGGAATACAGCTATCTCGATAGACTCATGTTAACTTCGGTTAATTACAAGCTCAGTCAATATAACCATTATGATACAGCTAGGCATATATAGCATTTCAGCTGTAACAAGTGCATGGCATACATTGATAACTCGGTCAAGACAGTGATGCTTGACATAAAAAAAAAATGAAATTCCCTATTTTTCTCAGATATGTCCTAATGCATCTTTATCTATGCAGATATGGACTTTTTCTCAATTCTATGTTAGGAACTGATGAAAAATAAAACTTTGCAAGACTCAGTTCCAAACATACCTTCCATGCTTAGTTAGAAGAAGTGTGATCACCTGATCCATTGGATTGGGTGACTGTAGATTGTTAGAAATAGGAAATACTGAGAGGGGGGGGTGAGTTAGTATTTCACAAACTTTTTCTTTTTCCCACTTATGGATATAATAGATTACTTTAGTGCATACAAAGATTATCAAGCTGATTAACAAACATAGTAGTAAATAGAAAGAACTCATAACACATCATATGTTCTCGAGGAAACCCTAGCCAAGGGAAAACCTCAATGGGGATGGTACCCATAAAGATCACTAACCAAAAGTATCTTGTTAGGGATATTGTACCCTATTAGGAGTCAATTTACAATATATAGTAGATATGTCTTGGTTAAAGGACTTTAGGCCTTGTTAGAAGCCTTAACCCTGTTAGGAGTTAGATTACAAAACCTGATCACCAACTGAGCTCACTACCCAAATAGGTAATACAAAATGTTTCTGACTATAATATGGTACTACTTACAACTTTGCATCAATAGCCTTTGCTGCTATCACAATAAAAAACTATCGCAAGTTATCTTTTCTTTCTTTTCACATATCACATATATCTTTTATTACATTTCAAGTATGCCTAATATATGAGTTATTAAAGCTAATAACTTTACATGGTCAGCTTCCAAAATATTTATCCAAGAGTAAACATCTAGGATGTCATCCCTTCATAATGTTAAGTCATTATTTTGACAAGCAAAAATAATCCCTTAAATCTTTCGCTAATACTGTCTCCAAAACTGTTCTGTCCGCAAAAACTGTCTTCGGTAAACTTTGAATAACTTTGTCCGTACTATTCCAAACTTTATGTGCACTGAGATGGGGTATCCTCATACTCTTTAGAAGCTTTAGTTAACTACAAAAACAAAAATATTGCTCCAGTGGACATCGTCAACTAAATCTTCATCGGGTGCTCTGTCAGGATCACTGTATCCATACTTAGACAATTTCTTTCTTCAACTTGCCATACTTGCATTCCAGATTCTACGCTCTGAATAGAGATCATATGTTGTGATAATGACAACATCTATGCATCCACATTAGCCAAATTTCCAACAATCTCCCCCTTTGTTATTGGTGGCAACATATGGGAAAATTGGCTAAGTGTGCAAACAAAACTCCAAAAACACTTATACAAAATTGTGGCCAAAAGTTATACAATATGTATACAATATCATACTCCATAGAATAGCTCCCCCTATTAGTATCCTTCCTTAACATATATTCAATTTTCTACTATCTCTCCCCCTTTGACATCAATGACAAAGATAGGGTGTACAAAAATTTCAAAAACTTTATACCTTATTATCAGTTATTGCAAAGCCGGTAGGCTTGCAACACAATCAACAAAATCTAACTTCCAAGATTCAAAATCTTTCTCCCATATCTTCCTAATGGATTCAGCAACATTGAGTAGAGTACTCAATCCATATGTTGTTGTCTGACAAGCTTGCAGGGAATTGAAGCTAAACTTTTGAAATGATGTCTTTGCTGAAAGACACTGCTCAATTTGATCTTCAACAATTAATATCTTGATTGAGACATGCTCTCTCAAGATGTTAATCCTGATCATCTTTCTATTCTTCTCCTCTCCTAACATTCTAATTTCATCATTTAACATTCTTATGGTCTTCTCTATAGGACTTATCTTTACATTTGGGCTTGACAAGGTGTTTGTCTCAGCTGTAATAGCATCTAACTTCTCTCTGATCTTCTTATCCTCTTCAATTGTTAGGATTTCTGATTTAGTACATTGTATGTACAAATTCTTTCCTATCTCAAAATGTCTCCTCAAATTCTTTATGCATACATCTAAACTACCAATATCATTTCAAATATTTACACTCAAAGTTTGTTGCATTTCTGCTTCAAAGTCTTCCTAAACTTTTATCTTAGCAATATCCTTCAAGTTAGAAAATTCAGAGTCAAAAGAATTCATTACCATTTTAGCTTTCTCAAGTGGATCTGATTCAGATACCTTAGTGCTGATCACACTCTCAAGTTTCTTTGTCAAAACTCTAACTTTTCCTTCAAGGTCTTTCACCTTCTTATTCTTTCCAATAATTTTATTCAGAGATGTGATGAACTCAAGATGATCATCATCTTCAACTTCTTTTCCAAGGTCTTCAAACATTGAACCAATATGCCTCTTCTTACTGTCAAGTGCACTAATGTCTTCAACTGGTATAGAAGGTACACTAGAGGTAGTGGCCTCTGTAAAAATTTGTTTGCCTTTAATTGACTGCTCTACTGGAACTGATTCTGATACTGCTGGTGCTTCCTCCAGCTCTGTATTCTTCTCTAATTCTGTGACCTTTTCTTGCTCTCCCAAAGCCAAATTGTCAACAATGTTTCCTAGATCATGAAATACTGCATCATCTAATTCTAGAGTCACTTTGGTGCCTTCAATATCCATTGATTCTTTGCCAATATTGATATGTGAAGAAGATGGAAATTCTTTGATACCAACTTCCTATGCATGCGGTTCTTCTGATTGCTTCTACTGAGGGTCTGATTCAACATGCTTTTCTGCAACTATATCTACAAGAATTTGCATTACTACTTACTTTGTCTCTTTCTGTACTTCCTCCTTTTTACCTCCCATTATAAGGATTGTTCTTCTCTTTAGTTCTCAATAAAGTTCCAAGAGACTTCAAGAATCTCTTCAAATGATCTTCATCCTCAACTTCATAGAACTATCTGATTACATGTTCTCTCATATTTATGTCCTCTTCTTGTGCTCTCTATTTTCTATTCACAAGTCTATTATACAAATCTTCTGGGATCTTACCATGAATAGTGCTAAGTTTCTTATTTGCCACAATCATATGTGTAATCATTGCAATTTCAAAATTCAATATGTCAAATGATCCATATAGATCATAGAATTTAATCAACTTAGTGAAGTCTCCATGCTTCAATATATCTTCATTAACTCTTTCAATTCTTGGTTTCCAAGTTTTCTTCTTGATTGAAACTACATCATCATCTTTAATTACTGCTACATTTCTAGGTATAGGTGGTACAACCACTTTCTGTCTCTTGCCGGGTCCTGTTGCACTTACTTTTACTCTTTTGCTAGGAATAGGAGAAAAAGATTTATCTCCTTCATCTTTTTTAGGTACTTCAACTTTTACCTTTACTGCAATAGGATCAACAGGATCTGCACTAGATGTCTTAGGTGAAATTACAAGATTTTCACTTTGCTTCAAGGCTTCTGCAGTCTTCTTAGCTATGTCAAACTCATGACTTGACATACCAGATTATTTTAATATTTTCTTCATAGTAGATTCAACTCTCTTACTAGATTGCTTCTTTTCTCTCAAACTTATTACAGAGTTGAAATTCTCTTCATAGGTTCCAAACCTATTTGCATGACCATCCAACTCACACTTTAACAATCTATTCACATATCCTACTATTTCTGCTTCAGATATTTCATAGCCAAGAGGGTCCATGAATTCCATTCTAGGCTCAACTACTTCAATGTAGGTGAAATCAGTGTCAACCATAAAACAAATGTCATCTTTATGCTTTTCAACTAAGGATTGAGGAATCCTTGATTTTTTCTTAACAATATTCTGAAAAGTCTTCAATAAAAGCTTCACACTGTCATTAATTTTATCAAAAAGGTGCTTCATGTAGACTAAGTTTATTATTTCCATTGTGTTCACATTATCACTCCAATCAACTTTGTAAGGAAATCTTCTCAAAATATGGGAAAACATATAGGTTATCAGAGATGAAAACCTAAACTATGTGTACTTAGCCTTCTTAATCTTTTCTAAGTTCTCAAATAATTGAATTTTCAAAATTTCACATAGGTCTACTAGTTTCTTCTCAATACACATAAGATAAGCCACATGAATCATTCCTATAGCCATGTCATCTTCCCTTGAACTACCACAAAATTTAGTTGTTAGGATCTTGCAAAGGTACCTAACATCATCTTGCTTAATCTTACTTATCACAATTCCTCTACCATTATAACTAGATCCAGTGTTATCTAAAACAATCTTTCTCATGTTCTTTTCATTTAGTGGAATCTCTCCAACTTTTGATAATCTAGTAACTTCATGAATTAGGTCGATAATTATATCAATAACTCTATCCTCCATCTAGAATTTCCCATTGTGGATTCTACTTAAAATGATCTTGGTACATTCCTCATCATTGAATTCATACTTCATGGAATATTTTATAATTTCATTTTTCTCTAGGTGCCCATAAGTTGGTTTAGCTGACATGTCTTGATTGTATAATTTCCTATAATCATCACTAAAATCTGCATCTCCCAAAGTTTCAAACTTGCAACCTAAATATCCTTTAACATTTTCAATGTGCAATACTCCATCTGGTACAGATGATAATGCTAGACTGTCATCAATTTCAGTTGGTTCTATTAGTTCTTTCTTAATCTTGGGTCTATTCTTATCCTTAACATTACGAACCATAGAAATATTCATCTTATCAACTGATTAAAGATCAAGAAATACCTCAACTTTGCAAATCTAGGGTTTCGGTATGATTGTCGATGCAAACTGCTTCCAAAATTCTTCAAATCATCCTCAACTCACTTTTTCTTCTTTCAAATCTCTTTTCAATCACTTTTTAATCATGATAAATTCAATTTCAACCTTATAACACTTCACATTAACTCAATCTGACATCACATTCATTCATTTTTTCCACTAAAACCTCAAAAAGCTGATTCTACAAACCTGCAACCATAAAACTTTCTGCGATCTCGCAAAACACAATATTTTCTTTTGCACACTTAAAAATAGCATTAGTACAACATAATAAACCTATATCTTACTATGTAAAACTTAACTCATTCAAATTCCTAATCTACACTAATCCTAAGTCCTAAACTACAGAAACTTACATAATTTAAGTACTTAAAGAAGGGTCAGGTAAAGATTCATCCTTACCATTAGTTACATTACCTTCCTGACTATTTTTATTGTTGACTATACCTCCTTGATCTATGCCTTTATCAAATTTTACTTCATCTTTATTGCTACAACAACCTTTCTCTTTGTTTCCTGCATTTTCATTCCTTCTTGCATTGTTCCTAGGGTTAGGGTTATGATGATAACCTCCATTGTTCATTCTACAAAATCTTGCTGAGTGTCCAAACTTGTTCCATATCTAACAAATGATTCCATTTTTTCCAAATCTTTGTCCTTGCTGGTTAATCTATGACCTACAATTTCTAGCAATGTGTCCTGCTTTGTTGCATCTAAAACATACTACCACTTTTCTTTGATTCATTTCTTCAATAGATTTCTTATCTGCATTGTTAGTATTCCCAATCATTCTATCATAATTATTCAAAATTACTTTTGGTCTTCTACTTTCGTTAGCTCTATGTCCAAAACTATGACAATTATAACAATGTCCATTAAAAGGTTTAAATTGCTTACCTATGAAATCTCTCTTCATGTGCCCAATAGTATTACAAGAAAAACATCTACCTTTGAATTCTCTTTTCATACCTTTAGGTGATTCTTCCTATTTTGATTCTTCTTGCTTTGATTCTTCTTTCTCTCTAGGTGGTTCTTCTTTAGGTGGATCTTCCAATGTGTTCTCATCTAGCTTTATTTCCTCCACACTTTCAGATGTCTTCAGATTTGGCTTCTTACTTTCATGGTTTGTTCTAAACATACTATATCCAAATCCAGTCCTATCAAAGAATGGTTCTTCAAAAGAAATTTGTTTTTCAGGCTTATCACTTTTTGAATATAGCCTTTCAAGTTGTTGTTTAGATTGAGTCAATTCACCTTTCACAATTTTATTATACTTCTCAAGTTCCACATACTGCACTTTTACTTTTTCAGATTTGGATGTTTCTTTTTCATGTCTTGACCTCAGATCTTCATTCTCAATTTTCAATTTTTCATTATCAGATCTCAAATTTCCATCTTTCATACTAAGCTTTAGATTTACTATCTTCAACTCATGCTTAAGGATCTCATTTTCTTTTTCTAATTCATCACAATCTTCAACAAGCATATCAGATTTCTTTTCAGATTTTAGATCTTCAATATTACCTTTTAATTTGTCAATAGCATTTTTTGCATCTTCATATTTTCTTCTTAAGGAGTTTCTTTCATCAGTAAGCATATCAATCTATTCAAGAACTTCTTCAAGATTCTTCTAAAGTTGATCCATATCCATAGAGATCTTACTCAAGCTGCTAAGCTTTCCTTGAATGTTCCTTCTCTGAGTAACTGTGCTCTGATACCAATTGTTAGAAATAGGAAATACTGAGAGGGGGGGTGAATCAGTATTTCACAAACTTTTTCTTTTGCCCACTTATGGATATAACAGATTACTTTAGTGCATACAAAGATTATCAAGCTGATTAACAAACATAGCAGTAAATAGAAAGAACTCATAACACATCATATGTTCTCGAGGAAACCCTGGCCAAGGGAAAACCCCAGTGGGGATGGTACCCACAAAGATCACTAATCAAAAGTATCCTGTTAGGGATATTGGACCCTATTAGGAGTCAATTTACAATATATAGTAGATCTGTCCTGGTTAAAGGACTTTAGGCCTTGTTAGAAGCCTTAACCCTGTTAGGAGATAGATTACAAAACCTGATCACCAACTGAGCTCACTGCCCAAATAGGTAATACAAAATGTTTCTAACTATAATATGGTACTACTTACAACTTCGCATCAATAGCCTTTGCTTCTATCACAATAAACAACTATCACAAGTTATCTTTTCTTTCTTTTTACATATCACATATATCTTTTATTACATTTCAAGTATGCCCAATAAATGAGTTATTAAAGCTAATAAATTTACATGGTTGGCTTCCAAAATCTTTATCCAAGAGTAAACATCTAGGATGTCATCCCTTCATAATGTTAAGTCATTATTTTGATAAGCAAAAATAATCCCTTAACTCTTTCGCTAATACTGTCTCCAAAACTATTATGTCTGCAAAAACTATCTTCTGTAAACTTTGAATAACTTTGTCCGTACTACTCCAAACTTTATGCACACTGAGATGGGGTATCATCATACTCTTTAGAAGCTTTAGTTAACTATGTAAACAAAAATATTGCTCCAGTGGATGTCACCAACTAAATCTTCATCGGGTGCTCTGTCAGGATCACTGTATCCATACTTAGACAATTTCTTTCTTCAACTTGCCATACTTGTATTCCAGATTCTACGCTCTTAATAGAGATCATATGTTTCCATAATGACAACATCTATGCATCCACATTAGCCAAATTTCCAACACAGATGTGCTAGCTTCACTTGTGGTTTCTTCTTCTTTCTTCTTCCATGTCTTGTCCATCTAATTCTTCAATTTCTCATGGATATCTTCATTCTGGTTCTTATCATTGTTCGACATGGGTGATCTACAATCTTTCTTTAGGTGACTGACCTTATTACATTTTTAATAGACCATGCTTCCATTCATCTAGCTTTTAGACTTGCCTCTAAAATGAATCTTTATGCAATTTTCTCCAATGTGTCCATATTTACCACAATAGTGACAATTATACCAAGTGTTGTAATCCCAATTATATGAGTTATGCTTTGTGACTAGCTTAGTTTGTTCATTTGATGACCACCTAGGTCTAGATCTACATTCAAATGCTTTGTGCCCATATTTTTGACAGTTGAAACAACTTCCTTGAAACTTAGGTGAGGTGTATGAATTGCTAGCCTTATATCTACATTCATGTGCTTGATGTCCATGTTTCTTGCAGTTAAAACAATGTCCATTAAACTTAGGTTTAGGATCAGACTTACCATATTTGCTTCTGCATATGTTGGTTGTGTGTCCTGGCTTTCCACAGTGATGACATGTGGGCTTGGTGTTCTTTGGTTTAACAATCTTCTGTTCCTCATTCATTGATGATTCTTCTTCTTCAGTAGATGATGAATGTTCATTCAGTCCAAGTCCAACTCTATCACCAAATCTTCTAGGTGATCTCAATAGCTCTTCAAAATACTTTCCATCTTCATTGGGTTTGTTCATCCCTTCATTGATTTCTTTTTTAGTTCTCAATTCATGTTTCAAGTGATCATTTTCAGACCTTAGTTGATTGATTTCCATATCTTTCCTGCCCAATTCTTGATTAGCAAGCAATAGTTGATTTACCATATCTAGTTGATTATTAGTCAACCTTTGCATGTTGCTTGTTCTTTCATCTAGCCTTGTTGTAATTTGTCTTTTATCTTCTTCAACCATTACCTTATCATCTTCAGCTTTCTTTTTATGTTCCACTACTTCACAAAGTCTGAGAGATTGAATTTCCTATTCTCTCTTTAGAGTTCCAATGTCATCATTTAGTATGGTATTTTTCTCTAGTAGTTCTTTTATAGCTTTATCACTTTCTGCAGAGTTTCCATTATCAAATAGTCTAGAGATGTCTTCTTCTTTGTACCATGGCTCATTTTGTTGAATAGCAATTTCTCTTCTTTTGCTCAAAGATTTCTTCAATTCCCCTCTAGCTGCTTCCAGTTGTTGTAATGCTAGTTGTACATCAATCTTTTGATTGTCTATGATCTTCCATAGTTTATAAGCTTCCATCTTAAGATCTTTTTCTTTAAGTGGTTAGACTTTCTTATAGGAAACCTTGTAGCTCTGATACCAATTTTTGGAAATATAAATGGGAAGGTAATACTAAGAGGGGGGGTAAATCAGATATCACCTACTTTAACCTCTTATACTGATAAAACTTTATGCATGACATAAAAAAAACTTGATCATTCTAAGTAACTTAACATGTTGAGAAACATACATGAAATCACTCATAACACAATAATTTTGGTAACCCAAAAACCCTTGAAAGGTAAAACTAGGGTGGGGATGACACCCACAAATATTCACTATTGCAGTAATAAGTTTTTCTTGTTAAGGCTGACAAAATGTGATCAATTCATGCTCTACCCTATGAAAGGTCTGCTCTATTAAAATCTAAAAGACTTATACAGTCTACCTTGCTAAAGGATTTAAAACTTACAACAAAGTAAGCACTCGGTAAAGAGATTACACAAAGTCTGTTAAGACTACTCGGTTAAGAAATTTACCTTGATACACTGATCAACATGTCTCAGTACCTGATATTTCAGTTTGCACTTATATGTAGATTACAGATCTCCTCTTTACTATATGTTAGTGATCTCTTCTATCTGATCTTTCTTGATTCTATCCTTTCACTGCTTAGCTCGGTCACTGAACTCTATCTCTATATGCTTTCCTTTTTTTTAATCATACCATTGTTCTTACACCCTTCACATTCACTGTCCCTTGCTACTTCATTTTAGGGTTTAGATCTTGACCTTATATAATAATGAAAACATCTTAACGATTCAAGATCTACAGTTTAGATTTATTCCTATTGCCGCTTAAGCTATACAATTTTCTGGTTGGCTCTAGGTATTACATAGGGATCAATGATTACAAGATGAATGTGTAATTACCTCAACAAACAAAATACAAAACACCACTATCACCAAAAATAGTTTACCTTGATCATTGTGCCATTCCAAACTTATATGTCATTCTTGGCCAACTCGACAAATGTTATTCCTAGTACTTGATATTTACTGTACTTGGCATCTTTTAAACTCTATGTCACTTAGTAATCATTGTATATGTAACTTGGAAAAAACTATACTTGACATAATACAAACATGTAGTGGCCATGACTTTACTCGGTAGTACTACTACTCAGTAAGTATTCAATACATAACTTGACCTTTAAAAAATGACTCGGTCACAATGATGATCAACCATCATTGCCTAGATATATGACTAAGTGTGAAGTACTAATGGTCAATAAAACTATAGAGATCTACATAAGCTATTAAGTTGTTTCTAGCTTTTGCAACATTCAAAAACTTCAAAGTTTATTAGATGGATGTTAAGTCAGCATTCTTGAATGGAGAACTAAAGGAAGAAGTATACATTGAGTAGCCAAAAGGATTCACCCTATTAGACAGACCTGATATGGTATGCAGATTGAAGAAAGCCCTCTATGGACTTAAGAAAGTCCCTAGAGCATGGTATGAGAGACTTGATGGATATCTAACAAAGATTGGATTTGAGAAAGGAGTAGCAGATTATAACCTATTTATAAGAGAGACATATGAAGGACTACTACTTGTGGCTATATTTTTTGATGACATTATCTTTGGGGTTAATGATAAATTGAGTGCAGAATTTGCTAAAGAAATACAGAGTGAGTTTGAGATGAGTATGATTGGTCCTATCAAATACTTTTTGGGACTACATGTGCACCAGACAGAGAAAGGTATTTTCATTAATCAGTCCAAGTATGTGAAAGTGATATTGAGGAAATTCAAGATGGATGATTGCAAGCTAGTAGGGACACCTATGATCACTGGATGCAAGCTTAAAAAAGAAGAGGATTCTCTAGTAGTAGATACAACATTGTACAAGTCTATGATTGGTAAACTCATTTATCTTACTCAAACTAGACCTGATATTTTAAATGCAGTTGGCATAGTTGGAAGATTTGCAATAGAGCCTAGACAAAGTCACCTCATGGTAGTAAAGAGAATATTCAGATACTTTCAGGGAACTATAGATTATGGTCTATGGTATCCTAATTCAATAAATGTTGAGCATCATGTGTATACTGATGTAGATTGGGCAGGATGCATTGATGACAGAAAGAGTACATTAGGTGGAGCAATGTTTCTTGGTGATAGACTTGTCACTTGGACAAAAAAGAAACAAAATTATATCTCTCAGTCAACAATAGAAGTGGAGTATGTTGTAGCAACCCCAAATTTTTCTACAATTGTTTGGATCAAGTAGATGATAAAGGATTTTTAAATTCAGATTGATTATCCTATTTTTATTCACTATGATAACACTAGCACTATCAACATGTCGAAGAACCCTATGATGTATGCAAAGACAAAGCACATTAATATCAAGTATCACTTCCTAAGAGAGAAAGTGGTAGAGAAAGAAGTCAAGGTGGATTATGTGAGTACTAAAGATTAGTTGGAAGACATATTCACAAAGCCCTGGCCAAAGGATACTTTTGAGTATCTCAGGGAGAAGTTGGGAGTAATTCCCTTCCCTGATTCTTCTTAGAAGGAAGAAGAAAAAGAATCATTCCTTAGGGACTGATGGATGGTTGACTACTCTACTTTAGGAGTTGTATCGATGCTTAAATTGTTTGGCACCCTTTTCCATTGATGTCAAAGGGGGAGTAATATATAGTCATGAAAAACAATAGTAAAAGGAGTAATATACTAAGGGGGAGTAGTATTCAGTTATGGAAGCAATTCAGTTGAGGAAATGGAAAATGTTGAAGAATATTGCAGCAGATGGAGGACTCATCTTTGGGGGAATTTTGAAGATGAAATGGAGAATTTTATAAAAGAAATGTTCATTTGGATTGAAGGAGTTTTTCATTCCATATGTTGCCATCAATGCCAAAGGGGGAGATTGTTGAAGATTTTCCAGCAAGCCAGTACTGACTGTATGTTTGTCATTGATGACAACATATGGTAAGTAGCATGCGTGGATGAATTATGTAGTAAGCTTTAAGTATATGTAGCATGGACATGTTATCATCATGATATCATGGATGTAGAGGTTAACTACTAGTACAAATAGTTATATAGCTGCTTGTGTTAGTAGTATTCCTGACAGAGTAACATGTAGTGTTCTATGTATGGTTGTCCATTCAATTATCATGGAGCCTTGCACCTTTTCATATATGATGGAGACATGTTAGTGATGTTACATTCATGAACATAGAGTCTGATGATTGGTAGAAGTGAAGTTATGTAGTCATTATTTGCTAGTAGTAGTCTCCTATGTTTATTCAAAAGAGCTAACAGAGATTATATTGGTTCTAGAGTTGCACCTATCATTTCAATATGCACCCTTGGATTGGATCTTGCAGAAGAGTTAGTGATGTTTGGTTAAGATAACATGAAGTAATTCAACTTGAGGAGAAAGATCTAGATGTTTTGGTAGAGCTAACAGTGTATAGCATGCGTCTACAATTATCTTATTGGACAGGTCCCAAAATGTGTTGCGTTCTTAGTAGAGTTGACTAAATTGTTATTGGAGTTTGTTATGGCTTCTCTAATATGATTTTAAGGTGGTTCTAATAAGCTGACTTAATTATATCATTTAGAGGAAAGATATTTATAGGCAGTCATTTGTGATTGCTAGAGTGTGGTTCATGGTTCCCAGTAAGAGCAGAGTAGAGTGTGCAAAGTGTTGAGCCATTAGAAGAAGGTCTATGTGACCAAGTAAAGTATTTGTGTTATATATTGGAACTGATCTAGATAGTAGGTCAAAGTGTAGTTCACCAAGATCCAGATATAGTGTATATCTATTAAACAGAAGGTTGTAGCCTTCACCCACTTGAGTAGTGAGCTCTAGGATAGTGCATCCACTCCCCTAACATGGACTATTGTAAAAGACTTCTAATAGGGTCCAACCCTTGACAATGTCTATTGTACTTAATACATTGTAAAGAAACTCCTAATAGGGTTAAGGATCTTCTAACAAGGATCATAATACACTAGTGCAAAATATTAGTAGGTGTCAATTCCCACCAGGGTTTTTACCTATTTGGGTTTCCCTGTAACCAAAATATTGGTGTTGTGTTCAAGTTTTCTTTCATTGTGTTTATGCTTTATCTTTAAGTATACTTAATTGGATAAAGAATTGAAACTTGTAGATAATTGATTCAGTGCACCCCCCTCTTAGTTATCTCTTGGGACTATTCCTAATAGTTGAATTCCCAAAATTGTGTTGGGATTACCTAAATCATGCAAGCAATGAATGAGAATTTTTTTCGCAATCTATCTTGGCTTCATGAGCTATCAACCAATCCATTCCTAGGACAACTCCATACGATCCAAGAGGAATAACATGAAGATCAATATTGGTAGAAAAAGGTCCTAATCCCAAGTTGCAACCTTGAACACACAAATCTATGGTCATTTTAGCCCCTGAGGCTAGCTCTACCTACCACTTAACTCCTTTCCCTACTACTGCTAGCCTACACTTTTCTATCAAAGAAGTTATGAAGGATTCGGTTGTTCCCAAGTCAAAGAGAATAGAAATAGTTTTACCCTTTAACAAACCTGAAGTTTCTATGATAGTGTTTTGGTGATTATCTTGTCTATGTTCCACTATGGTGAACACCCTATGAGACTAACTAGCATCTCCTACTCTTGGTTTAGAAACTGCTTTATTTTGATTGGTGAGATTCATGCATTAAGGGAAATTAACTGCAATATGTCCTTTTTGTCCACAAGAATAGCACCTGATATTCCTTCCTAAGTTCTTTGCAGCAAGTGTGTTGGATTGTTAATAACCTCCTCTATTGAAATTATGAGAATAATGGGATTTTGGAGGAGGAAACCTTTATTGTGCTTGAAATTTGTTACAATTTTGAGGTTGTTGAAACTTCCCATTACTTTTTCTAGTATTAGAAAACTTCTTCTTATGAAAGTTTTTTCCACCTTTGAAAGATGACTGTTGGTTCTTAGAGTTGGAATTTCCTTGATCAAAGTTTCCCTTAGAACCTAATCCAACATTAAATATTTGGTCACTAGCATAGCCACCTCTTCCTTTGACCTTTCTTTTGACAAAGTATGCCTTAGTGATGGCATCCCAGAGATTCTTGGATTCTAAGACTACTACATCTCCTGATATTTGGTCATTTAGACCTCTAGTGAAATGTTGGACAAGTATGGATCCATCATCTCTAAAGCCCGAGAAAGGATTAAGTTCATAGAAATTTCTTTCATAATCTTCCACTGA
Organism: Chamaecyparis obtusa; assembly: GCA_027943335.1. Taxonomy (NCBI): domain Eukaryota; kingdom Viridiplantae; phylum Streptophyta; class Pinopsida; order Cupressales; family Cupressaceae; genus Chamaecyparis; species Chamaecyparis obtusa. Next base: position 1,643,517 of record BSBK01004928.1, on the reverse strand, counting down.
CATGTTGGCTTGCTTGAGGTGGTGAAATTATTTTGCCCTTCCCTACCTCCAGTAATCAGACATGAAAAATCTTTCTAGGAATAATTCCCTTGAAACAGTGTTGATGGTGTTGGCATTAAGCAGGATTGCCACTAGTGACAACACTTATTTGCATTCTGAGTGCAAACTGAGTAGAATAGTGCAAACTGAGCAAAATAGTGCAAACTAAGCAGAATAGTGCAAACCAAGCAGAACAGTGCAAACTGAGTAGAACAGTGCAAACCGAGTAGAACAGTGCAAACCGAGCAGGACAGTGCAAACCGAGTAGGACAGTGTAAACCAAGTAACATTATGTCTACCGAGTCACTAGTATTTACTGAGTTCAAAACCTACCGAGTGGTCAGTATGAACCGAGCCTTCACTTCTACCGAGTGCATGACGATGCCGAGTAATGCAATGGACACCATGTTTCAGAAAGTCACTGAGTTAGTTTGCAAGAACCGTGTAACCATACTTGGGCCGACTTAGTAGCACTTGTGTTTATTTGTCAAGCCGACTTTGTAATTGTAATTGTAATTAATTGTTTAGACTTGTATATAAACAATGTTGTAAAATACCAAGATGTATTGTAATGAGTATGAATGTGAAAAAGAAAGAAAGGAAGAGATAAGCGAATTACAAAGGGCTACAGCAATATAAGGAACAACAAAGACAAATTCATCATAGAAGGTGATCAGTACATCAGCGAATCTCATTTAGCAATCCAGTTGCAAAGCAAGAGATCTACTATTTCATCCTAACAGGTGAATCAGTACTAAAATCCTTTAACCGGGTAGACTTAACAATCTTTTGTAAAATCTCTTTACCGAGTACATACTTCTTTTGTAAGTTTGTAAAAATCCTCTAACAAGGTGGACATAGTAGTCCTTATTGCTCCTAGCAGGGCAGATCATCAGAAGTGACCAATTGTAAGCCTTAACCAGCCAACTTTATACTGCAGTACTAAAGCTTTGTGGGTTTCATCCCCACCCCATTTTTACTTTCTTTTTGGAAGGTTTCTGGGTAACCAAATCTATGTGTCATTGTTGTGAATGCTTTTAAGTTTCATGCTTTCTATATGCAAAAAGATAAAGTAAACTATATGTTAATACATCTGTTATTGAAAGAAAATTTGGAGTTACTGATTCACCCCTCCCCTCTCAGTAACTTGGTTAATTCCTGAATATTTCCAAGAATTGGTATCAGAGCAGGATTGGTTCTCAAGATAAAGTTTAACTAGCTTGAGCAAAGATCCAGGACAATGGAGGTATTCAAACTAAACAAGGTGATTGAAAATGAAAAGCTAGATCTGAAAATGGCCATAGCTAAACTTAAAGAAGCAAAAGAACATCTTTCCCAATCCCTAAGAAGAAGGAAGGAACTTGCAAATCAGATGAATGATCAGAATTACATTGAAGAAAAGATTGAAGATCTTTTTCCCTCAGATAGCTCAGATGAAGCAAACAATGCTGTCAAAGAACTCCTAGAAAAGAATGGGTCTCTGCAGGAAGAAGTGAGAAAATTAAAAAGAGAACAAGAACTACACTCTACAAGATTTTGTGAGATATTAGAACAAAGAAACAAGTTGAAAGATGAATTAGATGGAAGGAACAATGAAGTCCAAAATAAAACCCTTCAGCTAGAAAACCTAATTGATCAGATCTCCCATACAAATGAGGAAATTCTAACTCTAAGTTCAGAAATAGAAAGCACTAGAGAAGAACTAAGATCTGAAAAGAAAATCAATCTAAGATTGGTGGATGACCTAAACACCAAAAAACAAATCAATGAAAGAATGCTGAAAAGCCAAGAAGACCTAGATCAGCTGTATAATCAAAATCTTCATAGGCAAAAAGGAAAAGCAAGACTTGGATACAAAACAGAAGGTGAATCTTCTAAGCAACGTACTCAAAGAAATTAGAAACCTACTTGTAATCATTATGGCAAAATAGGACATACTTCAAATAAATGTTAGAGCAATGAAAAAGTAGAATTCAATGGAAAATGCTACAACTGCAATCAGCATGGTCACAAAGAAAATGAATGCAGGGAAAAACCAAGATTCAAAGGTAATTGTCACAAATGCAACAAACAAGGTCACAAGGCATCCGAGTGCAGATCCAAAACATTCAATCCAGAAGAAAAAATTATGAAAGCAATGTTTGGATGGGATTACAACACCTGGTGTAGATGTCATTACTGTGGAGAATATGGACACATTGGCATGAACTGCATAAAACATCATCTAAGGAAAAGAGATACTACCGTAAGATGCTTCAAATGCACTAAACTCGGTCACATAGCCAGAAATTGCATGAATGCTAGTGAAGTTGAAGATGGAAAGAAGAATGAAGAAACTAAGGTCAGGAAATAGGTAAGATAAAAGTGGATTCCTAAATCTACTGAGCAAACCAGTCCAAGTAATGGAATGGGTGGCTCTACCGACTCAAACTAAATTCCCAAGAGAGCACTGGAACTATATTCTCATAGACAAATTTCAAGCAGTTCCAGAACCGAATTAAAAGAAAGATCTAAATCGGCATACAAGATGCAATAAGATCACAAGATGGTTGGTATCAGTTTTCACCGAGCAAGGTCGGTACCAGTCTTTACCGAGCGAGGTTGGAGCAATATGAATTCCCAAGTTCACTGAGTTGCGAAGTCTTTACCGAGCAATTAATTCATAGTGGGTGACAATCTATCAAAATTCATACCCTAATTTGTACTGAGCATTAATGACAGAGTTGTAAACAAAAGGCAAGAAATCAAACTCATTCTTCACCGCGAACCTTTAGCACTTTGAGAGCAGAAAATTTCAAGAGCAATCTAGCAATTCAAACACTTTTGCGAAAAGAATTTTTTGTGAGCTACCATGGCATCATCCAGCACTTCAGCAAAGAAAGGATCATAAATGTTAGTCCAAGGGGAATGGAGCGCACCAGATTTCAAGCTCATGCCCGCAATTGCAATAGCCCTAGATCCGAATGGAGCTCAATCTCAGATTCCTCCTAAGGTACTACTTGTTAACGATATTCATAATCATTTCAATTGTGCAATTCAAGAAATGGGAAACCTAGAGCTAGATATTGTGCATGAGGAACTATGTGTGGATGGTATTCTAAAACCCAAGCACAAACATCTGGAAGACAAGGGATTAGTTCACATTGCACATTTACCTTGAAACTTTCAGGAGAAATGGGTTAGATACATTCTCAGCCGTGTACATGATGGCAAGATTTGGCTTGAGCAACCCATAGAGATCACTAAGAAGATGATTCATCAAATCACCAGTCTTCCCATGTTAAACAAAGCTAAATCTACCAAAACCCTAGGTCGGCTGGAACTGGAGAAGAAAACCCTAGCCGAGTGGGATGGTAGAGGCATGAAAGTAAGCAGCATTACTGATGCTGAACTAAAGTTTGGTAGACACATAATTTCCTATAAGATATATAGTTCATGTCAATAGAATAGTGTCTCCTGTGAAGCCATAGACCTAGCATACAAAGTGGTCAAGAATAATCTATCTTTTGATCTTGCAGATTTATTGTTAAAATAGTTTAACAAGAACATGGAAAGCATTCAAACTTCCAAAAACAATCCATGTAAGTTTTGATCCTTACCGGTCTATTTATTCTTCTACGTTCAGAAATTCTTCCCTTCGAAGGAAAAGTAGTATGGAGAAAGGATGTGCCAGTTCTTTATGAGATAAATGAATATATTTCAGAAATGGGTGAAAATTTTGAGAGCATCATGGACAGTTATTTTGAGTCTTTCAAAGAGAAAATGAATGACAGATTTCGGATTCCACAGAAGTTGGTTGAGGATTATAAGGATGATATTTGTTTCATGGTGGACTGTTGCAGAGTATACATTCAAGCTACTAAACCAAGGATTGTACATTGAAAACCTCTTCCTTATGAGGTAAACATTGATGAGACAAAGAATAGCATTGAAGCCCTTCTTAATCAGCCTGTTAATCCCAAAGCTACATATTTTGGAACATATGATGAAGCTAAGGTGAGAATTTAATTAAGCATAAAGCTTCCACAAGCGGTAAATAAAGGAAAGAAGAGGATAGCCAAAATGCAAATGCTAACCAAGGACAAAGGAGAAGACACTAAAGAAGAAAAGGAAAAGAATGAGAAAATAGAGGAACCAGAACCTGCAAAGAAGAAAGGAAAGGTATTCATCACTAAGGCACCTAAGCCTCCCACTACTGTATTTACAAGGAGAAGTGCAAGGGGTAAGGTAGACAAGGCAGACAAAGATATAATATTCAAAAGGCCTCCTCTAACCTTTCAAGAGAAGATCAAACTTTTTAGAGAAGGATCAGGATCTGGAGTAAGTAATATAAAATCTTTTAAATATGAAACCAGATCGGAAACAGAACAAAAGGAAATAGAAGATGCTGTCATTGAAAAGATGGGATAGTGGAAATACTCTCTTGATGAAATAGCCCCACAGGTTCTAGCAGTTTTATTAGATCCAATAAAAATGAGATGGAGCAATGCCAAGCAAATTGTAAAAGACATATTTGATCAAACCTTGAGACAGTTAATGCTGAGCTTTAAAAATGATGAAATAAAGAAGGCATTGAAGGAGAATGAAAATAAGATGACACTGAAGTTCAATACTTGTTTGATTCTGATTAACAATATTGAATTAGTTGTGAAGGCTGCAAATGCCACATGGAAGAACATATACCATCTTCACCAACCGAGTATTGAAACAGTTATAATAAAAGACATTGAAGATGATAGTGATGAATAGGAAGAAGCCACTGAGGTAGATGATACTGTGAGGATAGCGGTAGAAGTCATTGCATCACTTCCTACCTCTCCAGTAAAAGTTACTACATCTAGCCCAGAGACACCTTCAAGAATGGTTGTGACAACTTCAACATTTGTCCAATCACCTATAGCAACAACAGAAGCAACTACCATTTCTTCTACCGAGTTGCAGTCTCCTACTTCATCAAGTTTTCCAGTAGTAAGTATTCCAATTTTTGATTCTACAAGTATAAATACTTCAAGTTCTCTAATAGATAGTATACCAGTCTCTATAGCCAGTCCTACTATGTCTACTGTTACTACTACTAAGGCATTAAGTACAGATAAGCCTAAGGCTCAACCGAGTATAAGATTTTTGGGTAAGAATATAGTAGAGGATATAGACCTAGATGAGGAAATAGAAATTCCAACATTGGATTTTGCAAATCTATCAGCGGACCAAATGCAAAATATAGGTGAAATCCTCCAAAGGAAAGTGAAGCAAAAGAAACTTAAAGAGGAGAGAGACAAGGAATATCAAATCATTAAGGATGCTAAGGAAATTTTTTCTGAAGCATTAGGTATTAAAGTAGACTCCTCTCAACATGTTTTGTTACAATTAGCAGAAGCAGTAAACAAATACAATGAGGATTCATCTGGGATAGAAAAGTTAGTTGAAAAAGCTGAGAAGAGATTCAACAATAAAGTGCTTGAGCACATTGCTCAGCACATAGCTATTAATCAAGTGGAATTGTCTTCAGTTTTGTCAAACATTGAATCTTCCTATTCGAATTTTACCTCTCTTTTGGCCAGACTATGCAATGTTGCCGAGTTCACAAAGGATGTCAAGGATAAAATGAATAAAATTGATGAGGATTTGAAGATTAGCATACAGAAGCTGCAACTTGAACCAAGTTCAAACTCTTCTCATCACATGAAAATCTCATACCTATCAAATACGCAGTCAAAACTACTGAAAGAAAACACAAGGATCCGGTCCACACTGCTAGACATTTAGAACATGATCCTTCCCATCATGAATACAATGTACAAGCACATTGAACATTCCAAAACATTGATTCATGACAATCAGTTCTCAATAGCAAATCACATGATTGAACTCTTTGTAGAAGTCCAGATTACAATCCAAACATGCAAGATTCTACAAGAAAATTGGGACAGAACCCTGGCACTGATAATGAAGGTACATTATGATTTTCTATCAAATTTTGGATTCTCTCTGTAAATCACTTGTATATACACCTTTGGCATTATCATCAACAAGGGGGAGATATGTATAGAAGAAAAGAAGAAAAAGTTAGCACATTGAAAGGGGGAGACAATTTATAAAGCCCTATGACAAAGACAAATTTTGAAAAATCAATCTCAGCATGGTTCATGTATATAAGTTTTGGACAATAAGTGTTTTTGTCACTAATACCAAAGGGGGAGATTGTTGGCATTAAGCAGGATTACCACTAGTGACAACACTTATTTGCATTCTGAGTGCAAACCAAGTAGAATAGTGCAAACCTAGCAGAATAGTGCAAACCGAGTAGAACAGTGCAAACTGAGCAGAACAGTGCAAATCGAGTAGAACAGTGCAAACAGAGCAGAACAGTGCAAACTGAGTAGAACAGTGCAAACTGAGCAGGATAGTGCAAACCAAGCAGGACAGTGTAAACCAAGTAACATTATGTCTACCAAGTCACCAGTATTACCGAGTTCAAAACCTACCGAGTGGTCAGTATGAACCGAGCCTTCACTTCTACTGAGTGCATGACAATGCTGAGTAATGCAGTGGACGCCGTGTATCAGAAAGTCACCGAGTTAGTTTGCAGGAACCGTGTAACCATACTTGGGCTGACTTAGTAGCACTTATGTTTATTTGTCAAGCCGACTTTGTAATTGTAATTGTAATTAATTGTTTAGACTTGTATATAAACAATGTTGTAAAATACCAAGAAGTATTGTAATGAGTATGAATGTGAAAAAGAAAGAAAGGCAAAGATAAGCGAATTACAAAGGGCTACAACAGTATAAGGAACAACAAAGACAAATTCATCACAGAAGGTGATCAGTACATCAGCGAATCTCATTTAACAATCCAGTTGCAAAGCAAGAGATCTACTATTTCATCCTAACAGGTGAATCAGTACTAAAATCCTTTAACCGGGTACACTTAACAGTCTTTTGTAAAATCTCTTTATCGAGTACATACTTCTTTTGTAAGTTTGTAAAAATCCTCTAACAAGGTGGACCTAGCAGTCCTTATTGCTCCTAGCAGGGCAGATCATCAGAAGTGATCAATTGTAAGCCTTAACCAGCCAACTTTATACTGCAGTACTAAAGCTTTGTGGGTTTCATCCCCACCCCAGTTTTACTTTCTTTTTGGAAGGTTTCTGGGTAACCAAATCTATGTGTCATTGTTGTGAATGCTTTTAAGTTTCATGCTTTCTATATGCAAAAGGATAAAGTAAACTATATGTTAATAGATCTGTTATTGAAAGAAAATTTGGAGTTACTGATTCACCCCTCCCCTCTCAGTAACTTGGTTAATTCCTGAATATTTCCAACAGATGGTGACTTTAAGCTTGTCTTCTTCCATACGCCACCATGTAGATGCAAACTTCCTCAAATTCATAATAGTGCATCTGGCCTTGACATTGCTACTCAAAGGGTGCATACAGAAACACCTCTCAAGGTTGAACAACTAGGTTTCTACAATAGATCCCCCTTCATTTCCATAGAAAAGGGGTACCTTGACTTTGAGAAAGTCCCTCATGTGAGTGGTATCCCTTTCCTTAGGTTCTTGCATAAATTTCCTTCACCTAGGTCTCCTATCTCTTTCCCTATCTTGGTGTTGAGCTTGGTTTCCTTCTTCAACATTGACTCTATTTTCAAGGTTGTCAAGTCTATGAAAAATTTGTTGCATAAGTTGTCTAAGTTGGTGTCCTTTTGAGTCATTAATCTGACTCTCATTCCTATGGTTATCTTGATTTTTTTCTCTCTCATATTCCCCATGGGAACTCTCTGGGTGAGATCTAGAGGAAGACTCTTGAGCTCTATCCTTAGATCTTCCATGGGTAACAGAAGGCATCCTAGGAGAGTGGTGCAATATTGGTTTTAAGTGCAAGTTTAAAAGTAGCATTCAATGTGTTGAAAAGTTTGGCTTTCAAACATAAATAGACCTTGAGCTCCCAGTTTAGAAACCAAATGTAATGTGCCTACCAAGGAACCCATAAGGAATCAGGTCTTATGACCAAAATTGTAACTAACAATTTTTTTTTCTAACATTACATCATTAATACTTCACATTTACATTCCTTAAGGTTCCATTAATGAATTCATTTACTGACATATTTACATTACTTATCCAAATTGAATTCCATTTCTTTTCTTTACTTTCACATTTCAGAACTTAAGAGATATGGTAAGAAAATAACATGTCATTTACAATTATATTCCTTACTTTATATACTAATTTCATTTCTCCTTCCTACACATTAAATAACTATTCTTTACAAATTACATTTTAACCTTAGCATAATAAACATTTCCTTTCATTGTAACATAGGAGAGATAGAAAGGATAATTCAACATTACATTATATATTTCCAACTTTGATCTTTCGAATAACAACCCTTGAAGAAAACCCTAGAAATATCCCTCCCAATTACATTTCTTTGGTTTTCAATTACATTTTTCTAATAATAAATCTCATTACAATAACAAGTACATGAATGGCCTGAAGGTATTACAACATATCTTTTCATCTTTATTTTTAGTAATACATACTAAAAAAGAGAAAGATCTTCATCAATGCATAAAATTGAATGCATCCAAGTCACAAACCACAAATAGGACCTCGAAAGATTTTTTCCACCCAACCATGTGAAACTAGTGAAGTTCCACCCCCATGCTAGGAGATAGAACCAAGATACTCACAAGGCCCTAGGAAATATAAGGCTTCATAAAACCCTAGTCTAAAATAATTTACATAACATAACAACATATCACTTTACTAATCACAAGGGTTAGGTTTCTAGCATACCCTCTAGGTGAGTGTCATCACATATCCTAGATTTTGGGATCCTTCTTGGCAACCATGTAACCCCGGTCCCCCCTTTCTGAATAGGGATCCATCCTGGCAGTTATCCATCATGGTCTTGGTACTCCAATAGGACTATGTGGCAATTAATATGTTTTCTTTCATTATCTTTTGTTTCCCCCCTTTTCTAGATTCATTATTAGGCTATCACTTTTTACTAAGCCACCTATAGGATCATCTGGTAACCACTTTAGGCTTCCAACACCTATGGTGAGCCACTTACCTAGGGTACCTAGTCCCCTACCCACACACACAAACCATGAAAACATCAAGTACTTTCAAAAGATCCATCTCATAGGTCTAGGGATCCCTCTGGTGCACTCAGTCCACCCAAATGAGTCCTAGCCTCATATTATGGACCCTATCATAAGACAAGTATGAAAAAAATCTTATAATGCCAAAAAAACCATGTATAGACATTCATAAGATACAACATAAAACTTTCCACATGTATTTACACAATGTTCCATAGCTTATTTCAAAAGTCTAGGGAATTCTCATGTGCCTGAAATTTGGCTAAGTCTAAATTTTTTTTAAAAACCCAAAAATCTAAAATTTTCATCTTAACTCCTATGAAGTTGAAACCTATCTAAAACATCCTGGAAGGTATTTATACAAATATAAATTACACTTAAATGTTATATTTGTATAAATCCTTCCATCATAACTAGATCTACAAATTTTGAGCCCCTGAAACCCTCAAAAAATCTAAATGACTTTGTATATGAACCCATATGACAATGTATGCATTGCCATACGACATTTGACCAAGTGTCATACAGGTATGACTATAATGTCATACAAAACTGTAGGTTGAAACCCTCAAAAACTCCAAATGATTTTGTATTTGAACCCATACGACAATATATTTATTCCCATATGACATTTGACCAAGTGTCGTATGGGTATGACTACAATGTTGTACAACACTGGAGGACACTTTCACAAAATTAAATTTTAAACTTCCTGAAAACACAAAAAATGATTTTTTTAGGCATGGAGAGTGCCTAGGAAAGGTTCCCTAAGGTTAACCTGATGTAGAGACCTCAGTACCACATCCATAGCACATCCTCAACATTACCTAAGCCTCAGAAAATAATAATCAATGGAAAAACAATAATCCACAGAGAAGCCTGCAAGAGAAAAAGAGTAGGAAAAAGGACTGCACCTCTTTCCTAAACCTTCCTAACCCTTCCTAACCCTTCCTATTTCTTCCTAAAATTGCCTATTTCATTCAATAATAGATAAATACATCCTCCCACATGACCACAAGCATTCCTAACTTCCCAGGACTATTTCATAATACAAAGTCAATAAATAAATAAAAACTATATAAACATACATAATTTACTTCCTCGAAACACAGTAGAAATACATAGAGGATAAGACATTTACATATCATTTTTTATGTATAGTAAAAAAATCATATTATAATGTAATATCATATCATACACCAACACATTCATACACAGAGGAAGAATGGAGATTCTTCCTTGTTTAGACCCTACTTGGGGTCCTCCGGAGAATCTGCTTCCCTTGACTGGAGACTCTCTACAAAACTTCAATCCTTGAGTAGATAGCCTCTTGGAAAGCTTCCTCTAGAAATCAACTCCAAGAAATCCTCACACACTTAACTTCACCAACCAGAGACTCTCAAACTCACATAAACTCTCAAATAAATTTCTAGAAAAATCAATTGCAGAAAACTCCAAAAACAAATTTTCCAAAAATTCTCATCCTCCCATCACACAAAATACTTCAATTATTTATCCTCCAACTATGTGGTTGGAGGATTTTCTTTGCAGGAAATGACTTCTCCAACTTCCATAGTTGGTTGGAGGAACAAACATATAATTCCCGTAAAAGTCTTAATCAAGGTTTTAATAATTTTAATTAAAATATCTTTCAAATAAAACCATAACAAGAATAATAAACAAATACCTTTCAAGGAAAACACATAGCACAATAGAAAAACAACTAACCTAACTTCTAGGAGTTCCTGAGTTCAACTCCCTCCTAGATAGCTAGTTTTACTACAAAGAGCATTTTTCTTTTATTATTATTATTTTTTTTCTTTTTATTTAATATATTTTATTAAATACAATTTATTTAATTATTATAAATAACATACCATTTACACAATCAATAAAAACATACAATTATTATTATTTATATAAGCATGGGTATATGTGTGTGCACCCACATATACACATACCTATATAATATACAAACAATTATAACATAATTATAGAATAATTATTATACATATAAAACAGGTTAATTCTAACTCATAACATAAAACTCAGACCAACATCAAATCAAGTCCACAACAAAAAATGCATACTACTTTCCCAACTAGGATAACTTCCTAAATAGAATTCTAAGTCCATGGGTAACCTCAAGAGTAGCTTGGTTAAATCTCCACACAACAATAGTTCGAGGATTTTGAAGGCATGCTCAGACCTGTGTAGCCAGGTGGAGATGATGCCTGGTACATGCATCCTGCATCACCAACTGACATGTACATACATACATACACACACACACACACACACACATATGTGTACATAAACAGACAATGACAAACAAGGAGGGAGAGTGCAACATCATGTGGACCTCCTATAGGAGTAACTACAACTACCCCTCCTAGGATAGCTTCCTAAATAGAATTCTAAGTCCATGGGTAACCTCGAGAGTAGCTTGGTTAAATCTCCACATAGCAATAATTCAAGGATTTTGAAGGCACACTCAGATCTATGTAGCCAGGTGGAGATGATGCCTAGTACCTGCATCTTGCATCACCAACCGACATTCAGACACACACACACACACACACACAGACATATAAACAAATAGTGACAAACAAGGAGGGAGAGTGCGACATCATGTGGACCTACCATAGGAGTAACTACCGCTACTCCTCCTCATCCTACACTCACATCAACCAGTAAACATCAAATCATAAAGGGGTTAGTAGGGTTAGATCCTAATATAAACATCACAACATAAATTATAGTAAAACATTTCACTAATAGTTCATTTCTAACCATTCATCATTAAATGCTAATTCATTTAATATTTCCAAACAAACTATAGTAACCAAATATATAGATATGCTCAAATGTCTCATAAAATTCTAACTAAATAATGATCATAGTCCAAACATATAATCCAAAGTGTCAAAGCAATAGTCCTATCAATCTAACATAGATGGATGCTAGGGTGGGTATTACAAGAGTCACTAGTTGGGTAGAAGATAGAAGTTAGAAGATTGGAGATAGTTTTAGATCCTTACATGTTGGAGGATTTTTTTACTTGAATTGTAATATTTGGCCCTAACTGGGAAGGCCTTACAACCCGACATGTATGAATCTATTTGATGAAATAAAGGATCTGATTTTCATTCTCTCTCTCTCTCTCTCTCTCTCTCTCTATTTTGTGTAATTTCTTCCATCTATGATCTCAGCAAGGAGGATTTGGATTAGGAAGTGCCTTTGGCCCATCTTCCCACCCTACCTTGCATCAGGTGGTATTAGAGTGAGTGTGAGATTTGGATCTAGGTTTGCAAATCTAGGTTTGACGGTTCCTTCTTGTCAAACCCTAGATGATATTTTGTTGTGGGGTAGCAGATTTCAATCTTAGTTTCAATTGCAGAGGGTTTTCAAGATGGTTTATGGGAGGTGAGATGCAGATCTAGGATTGGCAGACATGTTGAGACAACTTGCTGCTAGCTTATAAGCTATTGAAATAGCCCAGTGAAGAGGAAGACATCTTGAGGATGTTAGTGATAAATAAATTGAAGAGGAACAAGGTGAAGCTGAACCTTTACCAATGATGGATCAAGGTGAGGAAAGATTATTGAAGGATTTAAAAAATTTGAAGTCTACACCACATTTCAATCCTCCTGAATACAGTGGAAAATTGGATTCTGATGCATTGGTGGATTGGATCACCAAGATGGAGAAGTAATTTGAGTATGGAAATGTCCTTGAGGAAAAGAAAGTCAAGATTACAAGAACAAAGTTGAAAGGTCATGCATCCTTGTGGTGGGAGCATCTACAGTTGGACTGAAGGAGGAAAAGAAAAGAAAAAATCAAGGTATGGAATAAGATGGTAAACAAGTTGAAAGCAAAGTCTTTACCTTGTGATTATTAGATTAACCTAATTAGGCGAATGCAAAGTTTGAGGTAGAAAGATAGCTTAGTAAAAGACTATACTAAGGAATTCTATAGATTAGATATTAGATCTGGACATGATGAAGATGAAGTGGAAAGAATTGCTAGGTACCTGAATGGGTTAAGAGTTTCCATCCAAGAAAAAATAAGTTTGGTTAAATTGGAAAGCATTGAAGAAGCTTATCAGTTTTCCTTGAAAGCCAAGGAGAAATTGAACAAGAGTAATGAGAAAAGACAAAGAGGTAGAGGTGGTATATTCCCTATGGGAAGAGGTATCTCGTATGGTGAGAACAATATATTTGATCAAGAGAAAACAAATCTGGATAAAGGAAAGACCGAGTGGAAAGGTGAAAGTTCATCTAGAGGAAGAGGTAGTAATCACCGAGGTGGTTATAGCAGAGGTGGATTCAAAGGAAATTTTTACAATTATAGAGATGAAGGACATAGATCATTTGAGTGTACACATGCAATTAATAATGTCGGTAGGAGTAGGAATTCTTTGGTGCAAGAAGACTCACCGAATGAACCTAAGAAGGAAAAAAACTTAATGGTGAGAAGAGCACTTTGGAATGAAGGTAAAAAGGAACATCCGGTAAGGAAAAGTTTGTTCAAGACAATATGTAGAGTCTCTGATGAGGTATGGAAGGTAATCATTGATAGTGGAAGCTCAGATAATTTGGCATATGAGGAAATGGTTACAAAGTTGTGGCTAGAAATTTTGAAACACCCGAAGCCCTATCAGATTTCATGGATCAAGGATGAGCATACAATCTTGGTAAGTGAACAATGTTATGTGAATTTGAAGATTGGAAAATACTATGATAAGGTGTTATGTGATATCATGCCTATGGATTATTGTCATATTTTGTTGGGTAGACCTTGGCAATATGATAGACATGCTATATATGATGGGAGATTGCATAAGTATACTATTTGGGCTGATGGGAGAAAGTAAATTTTGTTGCCTTTGATTGAAGAACCTGTTAGTAGTGTTCATACATCTATGAAAATTTTTCTGATGGAAGGAAGAAAGTTTGTTAAAGATTTAAAGAAGAATGATATGTGTTTTGTTGTGATGCCTAACAAACTGAGTGGGAAAATAGAGGATAGAATACCTAAAGAGATTGATAAAAGACTCACCAAGTATAAGGAGATCATTTCTAATAATATACCTGATCATTTACCACTGATGAGAAGCATTGATTATTGCATGGATCTAATCCCTGAAGCTAGTTTACCAAATAAGGCACCACATCAGTTGACACCTACCGAGAATCAGGAATTGAACCGACATGTTCAAGAATTATTCCAGAAAGGTTTGATATAAGAAAGTTTGAGTCCTTATGTAGTACTAGCTATATTGGCACCTAAGAAGAATGGAGAATGGAGAATGTGTACTAGATTCCATAGCAATCAATAAGATAATAGTGAAATATAGGTTTCCTATACCAAGATTGGATGACATAATGGATAGTTTGACTGGAGCAAGGTATTTTACCAAGATTGATTTGAAAAGTGGATATCATCAGATTAGAATCAAATAATTTGATGAGTGGAAGACTGATTTTAAGACCAGAGAAGGTTTGTATGAGTCGTTGGTTATGCCCTTTGGTTTAAATAATGCACCAAGTAGTTTTATGAGGCTGATGAATAAAGTTTTGAAGAAATTCTTGGGTAAATTTGTGATTGTATACCTAAATGATATTCTAATATTTAGTAAGACTAGAGAAGAACATTTTTTGCATGTTAGACAAGTATTGTAGAGATTGAAAGAAGAAAAGTTGTTGATTAATCTAAAAAAGTGTTCCTTCATGAAAGGGAGATTGTGTATTTGGGATTTGTGATTTCAGCTAATGGTTTGAAGATGGATCCTGAAAAGGTTGAAGCTATTTTGAATTGGCCTACACCTAATAATTCTAGTAAGGTAAGATTATTCCATGGTTTAGAAAGTTTTTACTAAAAGTTCATTAGGAATTTAAATTCAATTTGTAATACTATGACTGAGACTATGAGAGGATATAAAAGAGAATTCAACTGGACACATAGAGCTGATAAAAGTTTTGAGACCCTAAAGTAGAAAGTTGCTAAATTACCTGTATTAGTATTGCCTTATTTCAATAAGGTATTTCAAGTTGAATGTGATGTAAGTGGTAGTGCAATAGGAGCTGTATCGAGTCAAGAAGGTAAACATGTTTCTTTCTTTAGTGAGAAGTTGAGTGATGCAAAAAGGAAATATTTTTTCTATGATCAAGAGCTCTATGCTATTATTCAATCCCTAAAGAAATTGAGACATTATTTGATATCGAGTTAATTTGTGTTTTATACTAATCATAAGGCTTTACAATATTTGGGTAGTCAGAATAAGTTGAATTAGAGACATATGAAATGGGTTGAATATTTATAGAGTTATACATTTGTGATAAAACATAAGAGTGGAGTCACTAACCAAGTTGCTGATGCACTGAGTAGAAGATCTTTGATGACTGAGATGAAAATTGAAGTTCTTGGTTTTGAGGACATGAAAGATTTGTATGAAAAAGTCCTAATTTTTTAGAGCCATGGAAAAATGTGCAGAGAACCTATTCAAGATCAATCGAGTACTAAATGGGAAGACTATTTCATTCAAGAAGGTGTTTTGTTTAAAGGTATTCAGTTATGTATACCAAGAGGATCAATGAGAACTAATTTGATAAAGGAGAAACATAGTAGTGGTTTAGCTGGACATTTTGGCATTGATAAGACATTGAATTTTCTTAATGAGAAATACTTTTAGCCATAGTTGTATATGGATGTTTAGAAATTTGTGAAAAGTTGTGAAATTTTTCAAGTTGCAAAGGGAGTAAATTAGAATACTGGATTGTATATACCGATTTCTATCCCTGAGAAACCTTGGGTTAATATCAGTGTGGATTTGGTTCTTGGCTCACCGAAGACAGTGAGAGGTAATGATTCTATATTTTTTGTTGTGGATAAATTTTCTAAAATGGCACATTTTATATGTCTTGTAGAAATACATCAAATGCAGTGCATATAGTAGATCTTTTCTTTAAAGAAATTATTAGATTTCATGGATTACTGAGGAGTATCATCTTTGACCTAGACAGTAAATTTGTTGGATACTTTTGGAAGACTCTTTGGATAAAGTTGGGCACTGAGTTGAGATAGAGTTCTATATTTCAGCCATAGACTGATGGACAAACAAAGCTTGTAAATGTTTCCTTATGTAATCTACCTGGATTTGAGACATGGTAGCATTGATTCTTTTTGGTCTCCATGTCATGGTCCAAAAATATTCTCCTTCGTATATTTTATGTGATCTTTCCTCCTTTGTGATTGTAGTTCTACTTGTTATAGCTTTTTATTGTGTGATCAAACTTGGATAATATGTAGGCTTGATTATCAGTTTAAAGGGCTCCAAGTTTGCAAGAAAGAGTCTAATTGATGAGGATTGGATAAGATCATCCTTCTGCGTCGAGCTCCATAGGACTCAGGTGGGTATTGCCTATAATGATTGCCTATGTTTCAAGTAAACCTTCAAATGGTGGATTAGGTCTTCACTACTATGCTATTATCTCTTCAATTTAATTCAATAAAACATTATTACTCTGAAGACAACCCAGATTATCCCAATACAGAGTACTACAATGGAAACTACAAGTGTAATAGCATGGAGTAGTGGTATAAGGACATTCATCCTTCTTCTTTTTCTAAATTAAACTCAAGGAAGGATAACCTCTTGATTCTTTCTTTAATGAATCATTAAATATTGTTGGAATTAGGAAAGATAGGTACTAAGAGGGGAGGGGTGAATCAATGCCTACAAAAATTTACTTGTAAAACCTTTCTGATCTATAACTGAATACTGTGATAACCGATCAAAATAACTTGAATACAATTGTATAAATCAATCATCTAGTTAACTTAAGAAAGTAAAAAACATGAAATCAATATGACAATCACATAACACAAGTATTTTGGTAATGCAGAAACCCTTGTAAGATGGTAAAAATTGCGGTGGGAATGACACCCACAAATTCTTCACTACTGCAAATAGAAAAGGTTTGCCTGTTAAGGCTACAAGTTTTGATCACTTCTGGTTATCTTAGCCTATTAGGAGTAACATATTAGATCAGATAGATCTACCTAGTTATAGGATTTAAACAACACTAATGAAGTGTGTACTCAGTTAAGAGATTTACATAAGACTGTTAAGTCTACTCTGTTAAGAAATTTATCAAAAATCTATCACAATTGTCAGAAAGTAATAGGTAATTATCTGCTAGTTGACAACTTAATTGTCTAAAATAGATCTATAAGTGCTCATCAAAATATCACCTTATTTGTGATGGTTTTCTACTCTATTCTACTCAGTAGCCTTCTCTGATTCTGCTCAATCCGATGTCATCTGTGCTATGTTCTACTCGGTAAACTAATTGTCTAGAAGATAGGCTATTTCTTCAAGTTCTCCATGATTCATATATATTAGTTCACCCAACCTCATAAAAATGGTGCGAACATACTGTTAGCCATTTTTCTTGTATCCCTAAACTCTAGAAGAGAAATATGAAAACCAGACATAGGGATCTTTGTCCAGTAACACAAATCTACTTGTTCATGCAAACTGAGGGGTAAGAAAGACTAATTGATGAGGATTTGATCCTCCTTCTGCTTCGAGTTCCACACACTCAGGTGGGTGAACCTAAAACATGATAAGATCTGCATACATAAACACTTACTCACTACAACCTTTTATGCAGATATGAAAATCAGTGGATAGTTCTCAGACTTATAAAACATGGGAGTTCAACTCAACTAATCTTATACAGGATCCCACCTGTATGATCTGCTAAGAACTAGGAAAATGGCCAACATGACAACAAGAATAAACTCCTTCTTCTCTTCAAGCTTTGAGCTCAGGCAGGCTAACCCTTGGATTCATTTCTTCAAAGAATCACTAACAAGACTTGTATTCAGGAAACACAAGACATAAACATGAATGCTCTCAAACATGAAATTAAAGATGGATTGAATTTTAAAGGTTGATGATGAAAACTGCAAAGCAAACCAGGACCAGTGCTTTGTTCATTGGGCAACAGAGTCATACAAACATACATTCACAGAAAACCTTAATCCCAAACTCAAAGAAACCAAGTGAAGTGCCTTACAAATCACTTCTCTCACTCCAATTCTTGGACATCGAATTCATATACAAACCTATAATTCTCAGAACTTGAAATCAAGACTTACTCTCTCCTTGAAAGAAACTTGAATTCAAACTCATAGGTACCTTATAACTGGTATACTGACATGCCTTACAAATCAATACACAAGAATTAAGATCATGCATACAAAGACATCAAACAAGAACTGAATCGGGATTCCCATTGTTCTCATTAAAATTTATCTGTAACTGTACATTTACAATACAAAGACACACAGAAAAAATAAGACCCAAAGCCTGGAAGTTTCTCTACAGCATAAATTTCAACATCCATGTTACAATGAGAAAAATCCAAGATATAGCAATTGAGAGTCCATTCCCAAAACCAACTGATAGATGTCCCTCTTGCATAAAAATATCTTCAACATTCCTCATCTCCCTGCAACTGATTCCCAAGCTGATCCACATTCCCCAAAAACTTCCAATCTGATCTGCAACTGATCTTGATTCCTAGATTTCAAACCTGAACTACTCTTATCAACTGCTTTGAAACTGAAAATAGTCATCACCATTGGAATCCTTATTCCGAGACCTTTCCTGAAACATATAACACTTATATATTTTGTTAAAAAATAAATTTCCAGGCCCCTTTTTCGTGAACAACTATCTTTTAAATTTTTGAATTTTAATCATATAGTCCAGACTATGTTAATTTTTTAAATCTTTTAAAATCTAGCAATTTAATATCATTTTATGTATTTGCCTCAGAAAGCACCAGATAGCGCCACTTGTCATCACCTCATTGCATGCTCGAACTAACCTCAGGTTAACCCATTGATTGGGAGAACTAGTGACCATATGCATTCTCTGAATCTCCAAATGATCAGACTAACTGCAGTTAACTCTGGAGAACTGGCGAAAGCTCTATTCTCCAATTCTCTAAATCTTTCTTTGACCATGGTTATCATTTGGAGAATGAGCGACTGAGTGTATTCTCTAGTTCTCTGAATCATTTTCACTAACTGTCAAATATTTGGAGAACTAGAGACTAAGCATTCTCCAATTCTCTGAATGTTTATGACTTAACCATTTGCATTTGGAGAACTAGAGACTAAGCATTCTCCAATTCTCTGAATGTTATCTCTTAACCACTAACCATTTGGAGAACTAGAGACTAACTGTCAACCATTTGGAGAACTCGCGACCAAGTGTATTCTCCAATTCTTTGAATGTTATCTCATTAACCATTTATATTTGGAGAACTAGAGACTAAGCATTCTCTAGTTCTCTAAATGTTATCTCTTAACCACTAACCATTTGGAGAACTAGAGACTAAACATTCTCCAATTCTCTAAATGTTTATGATTTAACCACTAGCATTTTTCGCCAACATTTTTATGCAAAATTTAGTGCTTTATAGTCATTGGCATGCATCCCAATGCACTAGTTTTGCACACTCTTGAGAGCCTTCTTCTCTTTATTCATTTCATTATGTGAGTGGTATATCTTTTAAACACTTGAAATGGTCATTTCTTGAGCAATGTGGGATTAAACTTTTGGAACCATTGCTAATTTTTTATTGCTGCGAGTACTCAGAGGACCATAAATTTTGATTTTCAAACTGGGTTTTTCTAAATAAATTTATGTAGAATGCACACATTTTCATCTCAAACATATGTAAAATTCAGCCTAACCCAGTTTGTATTTTTTGAGTTATGGTAAAAAAAGTGACTGACTATGCATTCACACTTCTTTTTTTTTTAACTGGCTCTTGCCTTCAACCCTTTTTTTATCTTCTTTTCTCCACATGCTTTGCATTTGTCTATGATATTTGGCATCACAACATCACTTTGCTTTTATTTTCTCAAAATTTGAGACACGACCTTGATGCATTGCCCTCTAAAAAACAACAATGATAAATGAGCACCAGTAACACTAGCCATTTCTATGTACACAAATATCTTGTACCCAATCTTAGTGATAACTCACACTGGTGACACACTCCTTTGCTCTCACACATCATGGCATTATCTTGTTTGGGCCATTTATTTCACTTTTATCCTTTGCAAAGATTGCCAAATAACGTTAGCTGACATTCGAGAGCGGCCTTAAAATTGGCCAATAGCCATCATAGGGTCATGTCACTGAGCACACATGTTCACCTCCAACAAAAAAATATGCATGTCAAAGAAGAAATCTCAAAGAGACCCAAGCCACAAGATAAAACTAACCAAAGTTAGCCACTTAAAACATTGCCTTTTTGCTCTGTCTGAAATCACTTAAGTTGGCTCTAGAACCGGCTTTGAAAACTGACCAAATCACCTGAACAAATCTCACCGCATGACTGACATAAACCTTGAGATACATAGAATCACCCTACAAAATGACATCCCTTGACTATACCCGAGGTGAAAGTTATTAACCTCTGAACTTTCCCTTTTCATTCTGCTCCTGCAAACACACTGTCAGAACCTGATAAACTACATCTGGAATTAGCCTTGAAAAGTGCACGAATGGATTGGCAGGATGCTCGAATCAGAATGAGATATAGTACAACTTGTCAGCAATACAGGACAACAAGAATTTTGACAATATGATCATCCTGTGAAAAGTTATTAGCAGGAAAAGAAGGCCTCTGACAAACTTGCGGAAAACATAACTGGGCAATTTGCACTTTTTGCAAACAGAAAAGGTCTGGCAAATTGACCAAATGAATACATCAAGAGCCACAATCTTACAGCATGAAAGTATTTTATGTCTACTATACATTGAGACAAACATACTGATGACCCGACCAACAGGGCATGAGTTATTCACAGTCGAAATAGGGCTCTGGAAAACTGGTGAATAACCAAATAGTGCAAAACACGAAAGCTGCAAATGGAACCACCTTCAATTTCTCATCAGATGGATTCATCACAAGCTACAAACTGATAGGGGTAGAGTAAAACTTGTCTATAATGTAGGGAAATGATTAAAACCTTTCTACCAATCCACTGGGTACAAGTTATAACATGTCAAATAGGGTTCCCGACAAAACTGGGAAAAGGGCCAAGTGTAGAAACTAGAAAACACCTCCGAAAGGGGATGAATAAACAGGGTCAAAACTTATCACAGAGGCCTAAAACCTGACACATAAAGAGCATACAAAGTGTACAACAAGATGCTAGGCTCATATTTTCATGACACTCTCCAGGGTGCATTTTATTCAACCTCAAAAAGACCCTTCCCAGTGAATTTTACACTCAAGCATTTTCTGACTTAGAGACCTCTTAGAAACAAAATGATGCAAACCCATTTGAACATGCCATCTAAGGACTCAACAAACAAATAGCCATCAAAACTGGCCAATAGCCATCATAGGGTCATGTCACTGAGCACACATGTTCACCTCCAACAAACAAATATGCATGTCAAAGAAGAAATCTCAAAGAGACCCAAGCCACAAGATAAAACTGACCAAAATTAGCCACTTAAAACATTGCCTTTCTGCTCTGTCTGAAATCACTTAAGTTGGCTCTAGAACCGGCTTTGAAAACTGACCAAATCACCTGAACAAATCTCACCGCGTGACTGACATAAACCTTGAGATACATAGAATCACCCTACAAAATGACATCCCTTGACTATACCCGAGGTGAAAGTTATTAACCTCTGAACTTTCCCTTTTCATTCTGCTCCTGCAAACACACTATCAGAACCTAATAAACTACATCTAGAATTAGCCTTGAAAAGTGCACGAATGGATTGGCAGGATGCTCGAATCAGAATGAGATATAGTACAACTTGTCAGCAATACAGGACAACAAGAATTTTGACAATATGATCATCCTGTGAAAAGTTATTAGCAGGAAAAGAAGGCCTCTGACAAACTTGCGGTAAACATAACTGGGCAATTTGCACTTTTTGCAAACAGAAAAGGTCTGGCAAATTGACCAAATGAATACATCAAGAGCCACAATCTTACAGCATGAAAGTATTTTATGTCTACTATACATTGAGACAAACATACTGATGACCCGACCAACAGGGCATGAGTTATTCACAGTCGAAATAGGGCTCTGGAAAACTGGTGAATAACCAAACAGTGCAAAACATGAAAGCTGCAAATGGAACCAGCTTCAATTTCTTATCAGATGGATTCATCACGAGCTACAAACTAATAGGGGTAGAGTAAAACTTGTCTATAATGTAGGGAAATGATTAAAACCTTTCTACCAATCCACTAGGTACAAGTTATAACATGTCAAACAGGGTTCCCAACAAAACTGGGAAAAGGGCCAAGTGTAGAAACTAGAAAACACCTCCGAAAGGGGATGAATAAACAGGGTCAAAACTTATCACAGAGGCCTAAAACCTGACACATAAAGAGCATACAAAGTGTACAACAAGATGCTAGGCTCATATTTTCATGACACTCTCCAGGGTGCATTTTATTCAACCTCAAAAAGACCCTTCCCAGTGAATTTTACACTTAAGCATTTTCTGACTTAGAGACCTCTTAGAAACAAAATGATGCAAACCCATTTGAACATGCCATCTAAGGACTCAAAACAAATTGATAGGATGAATGCAAAGCAATGAACACATAGACCTCAAGATATGACCTCAAATACGCCCATACTAGCATGCAATACAAAGCCAAAATGAGCACCTAATCAAAATTTTACATGGTACCTCAAAACTGCATTTCGAGTACCAACACATACAAAATATATAGTGTTCTATTTTTCCACCTTAGCAAAAATTAGGTTACAAAAATAATCATAACCCTAAGATCTACGGTGCAAAATAACCTAGATCAACTATTACAATAGGATAATCATTACATTTAATGAGTATCTAATTACAATAAATGCTCCATGATCTTGGTAAACCATTTTACAATCTATTTTAACCATTTTTATAGAATAATGTGCCATTTCAAATTACTATGCCATTTTCTATGATCATCAATAAACACTGTATAATCTGCTCGGTGTATACTGCGATGCTCAGTGTAAAGGCTTTACCGGCTGCTCTGTCTTACTTTTGGTTACCGACCAACTCAATATAAGTAACCGATCAACCTATTTATAATCCTTTGATACTAATGACAACCTTAAATACTTAATAGAGATTAACAATCTCCCCCTTTGGCATTAGTATCAAAAATTTGAATGTATATAGACAAAATGTTTCTATATATGCCTTATGTCTTTGCCATATACATATCCACAACAAAAAATTTTAAGTATAGAGTACTCCCCCTCAGTGCATGCTCCTAGTAGTACGTAATATACATATCAAAGTATACTTATTTGGCATATACATAGTTTCCCCCTTTTTGATAACAATGCCAAATGCAAAAAATATATATAATGTATACTTAAATCTTATCAAAAATGTGTGGATGGGTTTTCTTTACAGACTCCAAGAGGTTGTCCCATTCCTCTTTCAAGTTGGTAAGAGTAATATGCTCAAGACCGACTTGTGCATGCATGTCAAAGATATTATCCAACACTAAAATCTCTAGTGTCGCCACAAGTTGTTTAGCTTTGACAATGTGTGCTTCAAAAATTTTCAGGTAAGGAGTGAATTCTTTTTGTATCTCTATAACCTGATCAATCATGTGCACTTCTTGTTTCCTTAAGTCTGCTATCAGCCACCGGAGTTCCTGAACTCGGTTAATATGCTTTAAGAAAGCAGTTGGCTCGGTGATAGCTACTTGTGTACTCAACTATATCTCTGCTTCTAAACCTTTTATCTTTTCACTGACTTCTACAGTGAAGGTGTCTAAAGTACAAAGCTTGATTAGAAGTTGACAGATTATTTGGGTGATAGATTTTACCTCGGTAATGACCTCAGGTAATTTTACCTTGTTCAGTGCCACTTCTATGCTAATACTTTCTACTAGTTTTTTCTAAATCTTTGATTCTGCCCTTTCTTCTATTCTTTTGTCTGCATCTGTATCAAGGGCATTGATATTGTCAACGAGTATGGCAAGTTGTTCTAAGATGGGAGTATTCTTATCAATATTTGTTTCTGATACTATCTATTGCAGAATATCCCTAATACCATTTAACACTTCTGTACATTTGTGTTCTTGCATTAACTTCTCTTGTGCCACTTTCCTTGAACATAATTCCCCATATCTACTTAGTTCCTCGGGGCTTAGGGTTCTCGGGTCACATTTTGGTATAATGATAACTTCATCAATGGTGATCGGCCCTTTGGCTTTCTTCTTCTTCTTCTTTTGGGAAAGAGGTGACTTCTTCTCACTTATGACAATAGCTTTTTCTTCACTTCTCAAAGTGTCTTTCCCAATTGACACTGTATCATCCTTCTTTTGCTCCTCGGTAGATGGTGTGGGAGTCTCAATGGTAGTGTTAGGTGGGTTAACCTCCGTTGACTTTGTTTATTTTGGTTCCTTTGTTTTTTTAGACTATGCCTCTGGTTTGTTAGGCTCATTTGTATATATAGGTTTCTCGGGTGCTTGAATCTTAGTTGTATTTTTATTTGGCTCAGGATGAGACACATCAGGTTGTACTTGTGAAATTATTTCAACTGCCTCTACAAGTATAGGTAGTTCACTTGGTAGAGATGTGAACACACTATCAGTGTCTAGTGCTTCACCTTTGTATGGTGCAATTGTCACATCTTTGTCATCCTCATCATCAGGATCATCATTAGTGATGTCCTCAATGAGTGCATCATCATCGGTTTTCTTTTGCAAGTGGATCTTAACTTGATCTGGTGCATCCTATGAAATTTTGATTTCTTCCTTTTGTTCGGTGATATCAATTACCTCGGTAACTGATATACCAGTGTGTTCTATTTTCTTACCTTTGTTATCATTAATGAAAATACCTTTATCTTTTGAACTATGTCTCTTCTTAGATAGTTTTAGGAATGCTTCTTGTTTAGCTTTCTCCTTTGCTTTCAAAATTGATGTCCATAGAGAATCACATATGATATCCATATCATCCACATTCTCATCCATGATCTGCATAGCTCTATTCTTTACTAGAAATCTAGCCTGATACTTTGTCATGTATTCACTTACCACAACATAGCTAAAGTGTGAGGCTGCACGACTTAGTGACCATTCTCTTTTCCTTTTCTCTATACCTAGTGCAATAGCCCATCTCTCACTTATTTTGTCATCAAGTTCTTTTGGCAATTGACAGGTGAATTCCATTGGTACTCTCTTGAAGTTTATCATCATTTGGATGATAGCATGTTCTATCTTTGTCTTGTCCTCAATTGACATTTTGTCAAATTTGCCTATGCCTGGATCTGTAAGATTTCCATTCTTAATTATATCTTCAATTATTTCTTCTATAGTACTTTCCCTATTACGAACTAACTTGAATTGATCAAGATCATTTTCAATTT
Organism: Chamaecyparis obtusa; assembly: GCA_027943335.1. Lineage (NCBI taxonomy): Eukaryota > Viridiplantae > Streptophyta > Pinopsida > Cupressales > Cupressaceae > Chamaecyparis > Chamaecyparis obtusa. Next base: position 1,617,906 of record BSBK01004928.1, on the reverse strand, counting down.
TTGTATCTTCTAGATCTTCCTTATTTCTTATGTATTTCCTCTTTTTCTTTGATGTCTCAGTTACTTTCTTGGTCTTTCTCTTAACATATTTCTTGGTTGGTGTAGCTGCTCTTCTTTTTCCTACTTTTACTGCTTCTACTTGCTCGATGGATTGTGCAGTAGTTGATGAATGTGTCTTCATTCCTTCAGGTTCTGGTAGCTACATATCTTGTTCATCAGTTGTGGGAGGAACTGGTGTTGATCCTTTTCTTTGTCTGACTCAGTTTCCTCGCTATCATAGGGCTTGTCATCCAACTGTAACTGACCTTTAGTTGCCTCATCAACTAGTGACTCCTTAGGTGAGTTAGATGTAGTTCCATATTTTGTTGTAAGATCTTTTCTCATTTTCTTTGCCCTTCTAGACTTCTTTTCGATCTCTATGTCCATTGTGATTCTAGATTTAACTTCCTCATATACACAAAACCTACTGGAAGTGATGTCTATCGGTAATGCCAGCAATGCATTGATCGATTTCAAAGTGAAATCATGATTCATTTCATATCCCATCGGTGCTAGCCATTTTGTTCTCAGTTCTACTACCTTTATCATTGAGTGGTCTGTGTTGACTACAAAGCATATGTCATCTTCAAATTTACTTACTAATTCCTTTGGAATTCTACTTCTTTGTTGCATTTTTGTTTGAAATTCCTTAAAATATGTATTGAATTCCTTATTCAGATTATCTCCTAAACTTTTCATCATTTCACCGATTTGAGCAGTTATTAGTTTGTCTGATTGCCAGTTTACTTTACCGATATCTGGTACATATTTTTGTAGATGGAGAAATGTACAAACAAGCAGTGATCCATACTTACATGTATTAGGCTTCTTTTCTTTTATTGTCTTCATATTGTCATGCAGTTGGTGTAGTAGTAGCTCAAGAAGATCAACCTGGTGATCTTTCTTCACAATTTTGTAAGCCATGTCTATGGAGCTACAGGGTACACTATTTGGTCTGCTAGATTGGAATATCTTGTACCTGATGACATGAGCTGTGAATTTTACTGCTGGATCTTTGATAGTTGATATTTTTAGTGCCCTACCATTCCATTGAGCTCTAGTGTTCTTTTCTACATTAGGATGAAATGAACTTTGAAAGGCTTTGGCTTTGTCAGTTGTAGGGTACCCAGTAACCCTACTGATAATCTTCTTAGTGACCTCAATAGGTTTATCCAACCAAAATTTTCCATCATGAAATCTGCTTAGCACAATTCTTATCCAATCATTGTGGAAGGATTGTGGGAAGTATGTGAAACACCATAACCCTGACTCCTCAATCTTCTTGTATTCAGATTTAATCTTACCATCTAGTCCACAGACTTGCTGATAAGTAGCAATGGTCTCAAAATCACATACTTCATTGATCTTGTAGTGAATGTAAGCTCTAACATCTTCTATTAACAAATCCCTATTTGGAATACTAGAAAATGCACCCATATCATCTATTTGTGCTATGACCTTGGGATGAGGTTTGAATTTCTCCTTAGCAAAATGTGCCTTAACAATTAATTCCACTTCCTCCTCAATGTTCTATGATTTTCTTATAGTTGATGTTGATGCCATAAATTATTTCTAGGGTTTCGACAAACAATAGATAACCAGTGTTCAGTAGGCAGATGAACTTACTCATTATCATCAAAGAATTTTCATCGATTCGAACTACAGTAGCTTGGAATCTTTTCAAAAAATCTTTAGCTCAAACTCTTCTTTGTAAAATCTCTATTCTTTGAAATCTCAATGTAACAATGAACTCTGTTTCCATGTATTTATAGATTTTTTGATATTCCCGCTCAAACTTTGATGCATTAAATGTGTGACATAAGTTTTGATATGAAACAAATGTCAGCTTGGTTATGTCTACAATTTAATTTGTTTAGTTAACATAGAATTTCTTCATCAGTTTTCACTATTGTTGGTTAACCTTGTATAGTGATTACCGACGGGTAGCCAACCCACGTTTCTTCTTTTACCGATTATATGACATTTGTAAACTTATAACACATAAACCATATTGCATCTTTATTCATGTAGATTTGGTATTTGTACATCATATATAAGGAACTATATGAAAAAGGTGATCATTTAAAATGTCAGTTCCATACATACCTTTGTCATCTTAAGTGGAGGTACCGATGTCACCCAATCTAGTGGATGAGGTTTCACTGACAGTGTTACTTGACTCAGCAGTCTCATTAGATGCCTTCTTCCACATTGTGTTCCTTAACTTCATAATATCTAAAATGTTATATCCACTCTCAAATATATGGCTTTCATCAGGTGCTCGGTCTATGCAGTTCTTGCTTACATGACCGACCTTGTGACAGTGCATACATGCCATTCCTACATTTGTCCAGTTTCTTGATTGTCCAATCTGACTCTTTCTGTAACAGTTTGCTGCAATATGTCCATACCAACCACATACAGTACAATTAGTCCATGTATTACAATCCCAAACATATGATTTACCTTGTCTCTTCGGTTGATATGGCTATCATTGTAGTTTCTCTTTAGATGTCCAGACTTGTTTCATTTTCTCCTTGTAGTCCCTTGCTGTTGGAAACAATTGTATGAAGAAAATTGCTACTCAAATTATGTATTGTCTTTGATGTCTCACAATGTCATAGTCTACAACAATCAGTACCTATCGAGCTCAGTCAGTCTGCCTGGCAGTAAAATTAGTGTTTACCGAGTTCACTTGGTTATCATAGAAAATCAGTGTTTACCGAGTTCACTCAGTTGTCAAAAGAAAAGTTAGCATTTACCGAGCTCACTCGGTTATCAAAGAAAAAGGATTATTAGTGTTTACCAAGTTCCCTCGGTCTCCAAAAGATTGTAGAAAGTTTCATTATGGTCACCGAGCACTGTCGGCCCTTGAAGGATATTTTTAAATAAAGTTTTCTTAATTCAGCCGACTGTTATACTAAGTAATGCTGATTTGACAAATCTAAAATCATATAAATAAAAGGTCAAATGTGAAAAATAAACAAGTATTATGGAAGAAGATATATAGAAGAAAGATAGGAAAGGTGTGTGTGAAATTGTGAAGGATGACCAGATATCCTTGAGGAGTAGCAGAGATATATTCGATCAGGAAGGATCTCACTTATATAGAATAGAGATCTGTAATCAGCAAGGTAGTTGCATTATTATACAGGTCATTTTCATTGTTACCCTTTTTATCATTGTAACAGTGAATTCTAAATCTCTTAACCGAGTTGGTTTAACAACCATATTGTAAATCCTCTAACAAGGTGACAATTCCATTGAATTGTTCTCAAGACCTCTTACCAGGCCACTCCTAGCAGGGTGATTAAATCCTCTAACAAGGTCACACCTAACAGTGTGTTTTGTAACCTTTTACCGGGTTGGCTTCTAACCGGGCATCACTTCAGAAAAGTGAAAATCAGTATCTAGATACATTGGTGGTTTTTCCCATATTGGGTTTCCATGTTAAATTCTATGTCTCTTGTGTTCTTAATAGTTATCTTAATCATATACAAGTGGTGATGAATATCTAAAAGATAATTTTACTAATACTTTCTGCATCTACCAAGTTACTGCAATCTATTTACCGAGTGTTAAACAGATAATATTCATTAAGATATCCTAAGGGATCTGGAAAGAAATAATAGTGAAGTGTTTTATGGTTGACTGATTCACCCCCCATCTCAGTCACTTCATCCATATTCCATCAATTGGTATCAGAGCTTTTGGTGCTTACAGGAAGGGTTTCAAGGACCTAAGCTAAAGATCAGGATGTCTTACAAGAGAGAAATTCCAAAGCTCAATAGAGATAACTTTTCAGCATGGAAAGGTCTCATGAGACTTCATCTGGCTTCCATTGGTGATACAGGATGCAAATACATTGATGAAGAATACACAATTCCTACTGGCGCATTAACTGTTGAAGACATTGCAGAGAAAAAGAGTCATAACACCATGATGATAGACATTGCATCAGCTCTCAGCTATGAAGAATTTGATGATATTAAAGAGTTCACTACTGCATATGAAATGTGGATCACACTAAAGAAAATATATGGTGGTGATGCAAATGTGAAACGAGCCAAAGCAGAAAGCCTAAGAGGACAGTTTGACAAGATGAATATGAAAGAAGATGAAAACATTGCAAAATATGTTGAAAGGATCAAAGCAAGTGTTAGTGCAATTAGAGCTTCTGGTGGAACAATCTCTGATGAAACTGTTATAAGCAAGGTACTCAGAACATTACTCCCTATCTATGCAATTAGAGTATCAGCTATTCAAGAAAGAAGATGTGAAACAAACCACAATATAACTTTGGATGCTTTAGTTGGAAGATTGACAGCCTTTGAATTAGACAACTATGACAACTATGTTCCAAATTCCAAAAATATTGAGTCAGCATTTGAAGCCAAGGTTTCACTAAGGAAGAACAAGAAAATAAAAGAAGTTTAGTCAGAAAGTGAAGAAGTATCAGAAGAAAGTTTTGATAGTGATCTTGAAATTGTAGAAGCACTACTTGCAAAGAAGTACTCTAAAGGGAAAGGTAAATATAAAGGTAAAACTCCTTTAATCTATTTTTCATGTGAAGAAATTGGACATATTGCAGCTAGGTGCCCAAACAAGTAGGCCAAGGAAGAGAAGAGAGGTCACAAGTACTATGGCAAAAAGAATTTCAAATCATTCAAGGATAAAGATAAGAAAACATGTTTTATGGCTAAAGATTCTGATGATAGTGAAGAAGAAATTGTTTTTATTGCTATAAAAGATGAATCTGATGATGATGAAGATAAGATGGCATTTATTTCTCATATAAGCAAAGATGATATATGGATAATAGATAGTGGATGTTCACATCACATGACTAGTGACAAGACAAAATTTGAATACCTAGAAGACTGTGATAGTGGCAATGTAAGATTTGGAAACAATGAACCTTGTTGTATAAAAGGAAAAGGAAGAATCTCATTAACCAAAGAACTCATATGTGATAATGCTTATTGGGTTGAAGGACTAAAACATAATCTTCTAAGTGTAGCATAGCTAATCAACACTGGTTTCAAAGTTTAATTCATGAATAGTCAAGCAAGACTGCTGGATGAAAAAGGAAAGCTCATTGGATCAGGCAAACAAACAAAAGGTAACTTATTTTATCTTGATCTCAGTGAATATTCATGTTTTATTGCTCAAATTGAAGAAAGTTGGCTATGGCACAAAAGGTTATGTCATGTGAATTTTGATAACATGATGAAAATAAGCAAATTCAAGAAGGTAAGAGGAATTCCTACTTTGAAGAAACCTGATACTGGTCTATGTAAGAATTGTCAGATTGGAAAAATGAGTAAAACTAGTTTTAAGAGTAAGAACTATCAGTTTAAAGAGATTTTGGAAATTGTGCATACTGATTTATGTGGACCTATTGGAATAGAAAGCTATACTGGAGATAAATTCTTTATTCTTTTCGTTGATGATTATTCTAGAATGATGATTGTTATGTATTTAAGAGAAAAGTTAGAAGCATTTGAAAAGTTCAAATGGTACTTGGCAAGAGTGGAAAAGGAAATAGGGAAAAGATTGAAATGCTTAAGATCAGACAGAGGTGGTGAATTCATCTCCCATGAATTTAACAACTTTTGCATTGCAAGAGGAATCAAAAGATAGGTATCAGCTCCTAGAACTCCTGAGTAGAATGGAATAGCAGAAAGAAGAAATAGATCTATTATGGATTGTGCAAGGACTCTAATGATCGAAAAGAACATCGCCATAAAGTATTGGAAGGAAGCTATCAGCATTGCAGTTCATACCTTGAATCGAGTACAATTGAAGAAAGACACATTCAAAACTCCTTATGAGTTATGGTATGGCTATAAACCCAATGTAAGTTACATGAAAGTATTTGGTAGCAAGTGTTATATCTTAAAAGAATCCAGAAGAAATAAATTTGATGTGAAAAGTGATGAAGGAATATTCCTAGGATATTCTAGCAAAAGTAAGGCATACAAATGTCTGAACTTGTCTACTCACAAAGTCATAGAAAGTATACATGTAAAATTTGATGAGTTTGCAGAAAAGAATGAAGAAGAAAGCAAAAGGAAACCTGAAAACTATAGGAGATTCATTTACATTGAACCTGAAACACTGCCAGACACAACTATCAATGAGGAAACTATATCTACCGATCCTAGCACAGTAACCGAGTCACAGGAAGAAGTTCAAACCGAGTCACAGGAAGAAGTTCAAACCAAGTCACAGGAAGAAGTTCAAACTGAGTCACAAAAAGAAATTCAAACCAAGTCTCAGCCTAAAGTTACCGAGCAAATATCTACCGAGCCAGAGCAACCTGAAGAAGAGATCCTAGAAGACAACAACATGACTCATTCAAAAAGCAAGGAACCTATACTAGCCAAATATGTTAGAAGGCATCATACACTAGATCAAATTATTGGAAACAAATCAGATGGTACTATGACAAGAAGTAAGCTAAAAGGTACATGTCTGCTTACTGATTTTGAACCTAGAAATATCAAAGATGCATTGAAAAATGAAAGTTGGATTGAAGCAATGAATGAAGAATTAGAACAAATACAAAAGAAAAAAACATGGACTCTTGTACCTAGACCTAAAGATAAGAATGTAATTGGAACAAAATGGGTATTCAGGAATAAGCTGAATGAAGACGGTCAAGTATCTAGAAACAAAGCTAGATTGGTATGTAAAGATTATTCTCAAGAAGAAGGTATAGATTATGGTGAAACTTTTTCTCCTATTGCAAGATTAGAAGGTGTAAGAACTCTACTTGCTTATGCAGCACATAAAGGATTTAAGGTATATCAGATGGATATAAAATCTACATTTCTCAATGGAATTCTTGATGAAGAATTCTACATTGAGCAACCTGAAGGTTTTGTTGATCCAGATAAAAAGGACATGGTCTACAAGTTACACAAAGCATTGTATGGTTTGAAACAAGCTCCTAGAGCATGGTATGAAAGACTCCATAACTATCTAATTTAGATTAATTTCAAAAGAGCCAATGATAACAACAATCTGTATATTTAAGAAGGACCGGATGACAAAATTGTATTGGCAGAAATATTTGTAGATGATACTATATTTATAGGGAATGATGATCAGTGCAAAGAATTCTCAGAGCAAATGAACAAAGAATTTGAAATTTCTATGTTTGGTTTAATAAAATTCTTTGTTGGTCTTCAAATTCAGCAAAGCAAGAATGGTATATACATTACTCAATCTAAATACATTAGGGAAATACTTAAGAAGTTTGGTATGGAAGATTCAAAACTAGTTGGTACACCCATGTGTACTGGACTGAAACTTACCAAAAATGATGATTCAAAAGAAGTAGATCAGACCTTATACCAATCTATGATTGGAAAATTGCAATATGTAGTACATACAAGACCTGATATTGCCTTAGCAGTCAGTATAGTAGCAAGATTCTCAGCAAAACCTAAGGAAAATCATATGATGGCAATCAAAAGAATCTTAAGGTACTTAAGAGGAATTGAAGAATATGGTTTGTGGTATAAATTTGGAGGCAATCTAGACTTAAAAGTGTTTACTGATGCTAATTGGGCAGGGAACATTGATGACAGAAAAAGTACAAGTGGTGGAGCATTTTTTCTTGGAAAAAGACTGGTATCCTGGACCAGTAAAAAGAAAAATTGCACATCTCAATCCACAGCTGAAGTAGAATATGTTGCTGCTACAGTAAATTGTTCAAATATTATTTGGTTTAAACAGTTATTACGAGGTATGAAGGTTGAGATCAAAGAACTAGTTGTTATATTTTGTGACAATACAAGTGCAATAAACATTTCGAAGAATCCAGTAATGCATTCCAAAACCAAGCACATTGCTATTAAATATCACTTTGTCAGAGAATTGGTGCAGGACAAGGAAATCAGATTATAATATATTCATACAAAAGAGAAAATTTCAGACATTTTCACCAAACCATTACCCAAGGATGCATTTGTGTATCTAAGAGGTAAGTTAGGGGTCATTCCCCTATCCGAGGCTCACTAAATATAGTTTTAGTGATGCATCAACCAGAACATGATTGAAAATCAACAATTTGATGCAGCATACTCAAGGAATCATTGCATATGAATCAGTACTTGAGGTACATTAGTTTACATTGGTAATATGTGAATTGTCTTTGGCATGTGTTGTCAAAGAGGGAGTGTTTGCTATGTCTTTGCTATTACTTCAAGAAATTTTCAATAGTCAGGAGGAAGAGTTTTCAAGAAAAAAGAAGTTTGCTGACAGAGGGAGATTTGAATCTGAACCAAGCTAATCCTTTCAAAATTTCTTATGCTATGACATATTGTGTTGCCATCAATGCCAAAGAGGGAGATTGTTGGAAACAATTTTTTGAAGAAAATTGCTACTCAAATTATGTATTGTCTTTGATGTCTCACAATGTCATAGTCCACAATAATCAGTACCTACCAAGCTCAGTCGGTCTGCCTGGTAGTAAAATTAGCGTTTACCGAGTTCACTTGGTTATCATAGAAAATCAGTGTTTACCGAGTTCACTCAGTTGTCAAAAGAAAAGTTAGCATTTACCGAGCTCACTCGGTTATTGAAGAAAAAGGATTATCAGTGTTTACCGAGTTCCCTTGGTCTCCAAAAGATTGTAGAAAGTTTCATTATGGTCACCGAGCACTGTCGGCCCTTGAAGGATCTTTGCAAATAAAGTTTGCTTAATTCAGCTGACTATTATACTAAGTAATGCCGATTTGACAAATCTAAAATCATATAAATAAAAGGTCAAATGTGAAAAATAAACAAGTATTATGGAAGAAGATATATAGAAGAAAGATAGGAAAGGTGTGTGCGAAATTGTGAAGGATGACCAGATATCCTTGAGGAGCAGCAGAGATATATTCGATCAGGAAGGATCTCACTTATACAAAACAGAGATCTGTAATCAGTAAGGCAGTTGCATTATTATGTAGGTCATTTTCATTGTTACCCTTTTTATCATTGTAACAGTGAATTCTAAATCTCTTAACCGAGTTGGTTTAACAACCATATTGTAAATCCTCTAACAAGGTGACAATTCCATTGAATTATTCTCAAGACCTCTTACCAGGCCACTCCTAGCAGGGTGATTAAATCCTCTAACAAGGTCACACCTAACAGTGTGTTTTGTAACCTTTTACCGGGTTGGCTTCTAACCGGGCATCACTTCAGAAAAGTGAAAATCAGTATCTAGATACATTGGTGGTTTTTCCCATATTGGGTTTCCACGTTAAATTCTATGTCTCTTGTGTTCTTAATAGTTATCTTAATCATATACAAGTGGTGATGAATATCTAAAAGATAATTTTACTAATACTTTCTGCATCTACCAAGTTACTGCAATCTATTTACCGAGTGTTAAACAGATAATATTCATTAAGATATCCTAAGGGATTTGGAAAGAAATAATAGTGAAGTGTTTTATGGTTGACTGATTCACCCCCCCTCTCAGTCACTTCATCCATATTCCATCACTTGCAGTGTGTCCATGCTTATTACAAGTATAACATATTTTCTCCTTAGTAGTATTATTAGCAATGTCATTCTTCTTAGCTTTGCATTCATAAGCTGGATGTCCAAACTTGCCACAATAATAACAATATCCATTGAATTTTGGAATGATAGGAGGTTTACCTTGTGCTTTGCTTCTACACACATTAGATGTATGTCCTAGTTTTCCATAGTGGTAACATGTCATCACTTTAGGTTTCTGAGTTTGATTATTGTTTACTTTTTCATCTTGTTGTGATGATTCTTCTTAACCGGTGTAGCCTATACCGGTTCTGCTTCTAAATCTCCTCTGATTAGTTAGGAAATCATCAATCTTTTTAGAACTATCCTTAGCTATCTTCATCATTTCATTGTGTTTCTTTTGTGTCTTTATCTCATTTCTTAATTTTTCATTATCTTCTCTGAGTATTGCAACATCTTCAAGTCTTCTTGATAATTCTCCATTTACTCAGTTCATTTCTTGATTAACTATCATCATCTGATTTGATACTTGGAAGTGACGATTAGTGAGTCTCTAGATTTCACTTTCTTTTGCTTGAAGTTTTTCAGTCATCAGTCTTCAGTCTTCAATAGCCAGATTTCAATCTTGTTCAGCTTGTCTAGCATTGTTCATGATTTCCACCATTCTCACCATTTGAGATTCATGATTGATTTGAAGTGCTTTCACTTGCTCGGATAGATGCTGATTCTTTTCAGATAAATTAGAGATTATGCTTTCAGATCCATTAGAGATGCTTTGAGAGCTTGATCCAATATGATCAAATATTTCATCAATAGGTTCTTCATGATAATTGATTTCATTCAGTTGAATTGCAAGGTTCTTCCTTTCAACCAGTAATTTCTTCAGTTCTTCCTTGGCTTGTTTATACTATTCCACAAACATCTATATTTGTATCTTCTGATTCTCAATAGTCTTGTCAAGTTTGTATCTCTCCATGACTTAGATCTTTACCCTTTAGTGGTTAGACTATAAAAAGAGAACTGAGCTCTAATACCAATTGTTGGAATTAGGAGAGATAGGTACTAAGAGGGGAGGGGTGAATCAGTGCCTACAAAACTTTACTTGTAAAACCTTTTTGATCTATAACTGAATACTATGATAACCGATCAAAATAACTTGAATACAATTGTATAAATCAATCATCTAGTTAACTTAAGAAAGTAAACAACATGAAATCAATATGACAATCACATAACACAAGTATTTTGGTAATGTATAAACCCTTGTAAGAAGGTAAAAACTGTGATGGGGATGACACCCACAAATTCTTCACTATTGCAAATAGAAAAGGTTTACCTGTTAAGGCTACAAGTTTCATCACTTCTGGTGATCTTACCCTGTTAAGAGTAACATATTAGATCAGCTAGATCTACCTAGTTATAGAATTTAAACAACACTAATGAAGTGTGTACTTAGTTAAGAGATTTACATAAGACTATTAAGTCTACTCTATTAAGAGATTTATCAAAACTCTATCACAATTATCAGAAAGTAATAGGTAATTATCTACTAGTTGACAACTTAATTATCTGAAACAGATCTATAAGTGCTCATCAAAATATCACCTTATATGTGATGATTTTCTACTATGTTTTGCTCGGTAGCCTTCTCTAATTCTACTCAATCTGATATCCTCTGTGCTCTATTCTACTCGGTAAACTGATTGTCTTGAAGATAGGCTATTTCTTCAAGTGCTCCGTGATTCATATATATTAGTTCACCCAACCTCATAAAAATGGTGCGAACATACAAAATATATAGTGTTCTATTTTGTCACCTTAGCAAAAATTAGGTTACAAAAATAATCATAACCCTAAGATCTAGGGTGCAAAATAACCTAGATCAACTATTACAATAGGATAATCATTACATTTAATGAGTATCTAATTACAATAAATGCTCCATGATCTTGGTAAACTATTTTACGATCTGTTGTAACTATTTTCATAGAATAATGTGCCATTTCAAATTACTATGCCATTTTCTATGATCATCGGTAAAAACTGTAAAATCTTCTTGGTGTATACTATGATGCTTAGTGTTTATTGACCATCGGTGTCAGTGTCGTTGGTGCTCAGTTAACTATGTGATGCTCAGTGTAAAGGCTTTACTGACTACTCTATCTTACTTTTGGTTACCGACCAACTCAATATAAGTAACTGATTGACCTGTTTACAATCCTTTGATACTAATGACAACCTTAAATGCTCAATAGAGATTAACAAATATGAACTTATACCACTTGGATACAGTTCTTTCAAAATATACAAACAATTCTTGAAAGAAAAAATACTGGTAATGAAATGAATTTTAGTATCTCTAAAGATCATGAAAAGATAATTTAATAAGAAACACACTTCAAACCAGGCCTAATCCAATGGGCCAAAGAGTTTAAATGCAAATCCACATAGTTATTTTAAAAGAAATACAACAGTATGCCTTACACACAATCTGCAATCTAAATAGAATGCATGACAATCTATTGTATCAATCTAATATTACTATTATCAAAATCTCTACATATAAGTTTACTCTCTACAATTGATAATAAGGATTTTAATTCTCTCCTTGAGAGAAACTCACAATCAATTGAAGAAATTAGTTAACAATTAGTATATTTTAAATGCTTCAAAGATTAAAAATACAAGAGAAAACATACAAGTAAAGAAACAAAAATAATTGGAGACTAAAATTGCAGTGTATTTGTATTAAAATGAACCTATAAATTACACATAAAGACTCATGCTCAAAAGCTCAGACAAAAAATTTAAAAGTCTTCTCTGTAGCAATTATACTCTATTTTTCTATTATCCTTTTCTAACTCCTTTACAAAATGAGGATATCACCTATATATACCACCGCTCAACCATCTTGGAATTCTCTTATCAATGAGAATGCAACAAGCTTCGGATGGTTGGAGCCCTAACCCTAAAAAGGAATATAAGACAAATTACAATAAGCTCTTAGGTGGTGGAAAGAAAAAAATATTTTGGACTATTATGCTTCTTGGCTTGTTGATCACTGACACCTTTGTCTAAAAATATTCATGATAGCTTCTTGAGTTGTTGTGAGATATGGTGATTGCCATTCTGGCTAATTTACACCATTCTTACTGATAGCTTATCATCATTGTGCTCTGAGGTTAGGTGTCAGGTACTCTAGGTGTCCTCTTTACTCATCATCCAAAATATCAAAGTCAACTACAGTAAATTTTATCTTCTTGTGCTTTGTGAGCTCATCCCACGCAGTTACTTCTTCCTCTGTCGACCATTTATAACTCTAAATGTGTTTTAGTTGTGATTTTTGCATCTCCCATCTGGCATCTGTTATTATCTTGACATCTGCTACAAATATGGTGAGCTCCATTTATTCCTTTATGGCTTCAATCAGAGTGTTATTGAATCTTTCCATATCTACTTCATTATTCTCATTTAGAAATGCCTCTTTCCTAGGCAATACAAGATCAAAATCTAATCTCCACTGATCAAGGCTCTTCATGGCACCATCTGCATCTTTAATGGGAGGGGTGAATCTATTGGAATCTAAGCTAAGCATGGCTATCTTAGCCTCAATCTGATTTGCCTTTCCCTTAAAAAGTGGCAATACGACCTTAACTCTATTTATTTCTTCACCTACTTGTAGAACAATCTCCAAAATATCAGTTCTTAAAGATTGAACAACTGCCAATCTTTCAAAGAGTGTTGCCCTAATTGACCAAGTTGCATAATAACCATTTAAAATTGAGACATAATTATTCACTTCTACCTATAATTTAGGCAATTTATTGTAAGAATTGAAGACCAAATTAGATTTATCTTTTAATGCATTAATCATGTGCTGCAAGATCTTCAGTAAGGCTTGTAGGATAGCCTCATTCTTTTCCAAATTTATTTTTTCAATCTCTACAGCAACCTCTTCTTCACTCATACTTTTACCTTCTAGCAATGCAGGTTGTTTAGGCGGTGTAGGGGTAGCTACAAAAATATTCATTATTTGTTGTTCTAAATCTACCAATGACTTCTCCAATGCCTTCTCTTTTATCATCTAGATATCTCTATCCTTCAATAGTGCACTGTAGTCTTCCAAAAGGGAACCATACCTTTCTAGCAGTTGCTTCATTTTATCTTCATTGAGCCTAGAAAAATGGGTTAACACTTGAGAGATCTCAAGGTCTCCTTTATTATGGATTGACCATACAATTTTGTCACCATCCATCTACTCTTTGACATTTAGGATTGAAGGCTTCTTATCTTTAGGATAAAGACTTCATAGAGCCAATGCTTGGTTCCTTGGGCTCTACCCAAATCCTCTGATGATCTCCCCCACTTGGGTTTCTGAAGATAGAGTTATATCCTCCTATCTCTTGATTTGATCAATAATAAAATCTGAATACAAATTCCACCCAGGCACAAGTAACATATTGCTATTTTTGACAAGTTGTTTGGCCTCTTCTGGGTGATTTTTTCTACCTCAAGGTCATACTCTCTTAATGTTTGCACTACCTCATTAGGCACTTGACCCTCTTCAGTGATCTGAACACTAGATGCAACCTATTATTGTTTGTGCCATATCAAGAAGCTCTTGAATCCATCTCACTCTATAAAATTGTCATCTTTCAAGAAGGCATCTTGTTCTATCATCCTTTCATCTTGGCATAGAGCCAAGGGAAACTCAACATCTTCTATTTCCAATTTTATTTTTATTTTCTCCTCCCTTATCTTCTTTCTCAACTAGTGGTGATGGACACCAATCCCAGTGAAGAGGGCTCCCACTTTATCTTTTCTCCTTGCTTGAGAAGATTCTCCAACTAACAATCTTTGCTTCTTTGCAAGAGGCTCATTTGTATCTTGAGAACTATGGAGCTCTATCAAATCAACAATATTTTCTCCAACTTGATGCTTTTCAGTCATTATTTGTTCTAGGGGAGGAATTTTGTGCACCAAGAAGCCACCATCATTGTCTTCATCACATTCTAACTCAAAGTGGACATCCTTCTTCCTATCTGTCTCATTAATCTGATCTTCAAAAGACCTCATCAAAGTATTGAATTGGACCATCATTTCCTCAAGCCTTTGGAGATAGGGAAGATTGGGGAAGAAGCCACTAAATACTAGTCCTTTTTGTCTTACTTCTTTCTCCATGGAATATAATCCATGTATCTAGCCAGATCTGCTCACCACTTCTTTTTCTTCTATTATGTTTCTTAACACATCCTCCTTAGGATACTCCTCATGTCTTTTATTAAATGGAATGCTGGGCATGTAATATTTCCTAGCAGAAACCATGAACCCCTCTGTATCAACATACCTATGGGAAGAAACATGCATTATGAACTACCCTAACCAATCATTTACCTTACTGAAGGCATTCTTGCCTATTGTGAGACTACGCACTCTAAAGTTCCTTTGGGTAACAGTTCCTTTTCTATGTGGAGCCGGGTGCTCCTTATCAGTTAGCATTAGCTTCTAGATGAACTCTAAATATGCCACCCTTGGTGGAACAAAGAATGGTACTATGTGGGGGGTCTGAGGGCATCCATATACTCTAATCATAGTATAACCCTTCTCATAGTAGATATCTCCCAAATTGTGACCCTTAGTCCATTTATCAACAAATTTTTGAGGCCTTACAAGCTGTAGGACCTTTGTGGATAGCCTTGAAATATTAAGCCATAGACTGAGGAGGATAGGATGAACTATCCAATTTTCAAATACACAAAAATCACTCCTTGAGGAAGGACTCCAAGCCCTAATCCAAAATTGTACTAGATTTTGCTATCCCTTGTATGTCATTTGTGGCTCAAGGTACTCCATGTTCATGATATTATAATTAAAGTATAGAATGAGGTGCATCAACAAAGAATAGTGCATAAACCTAGGTGTAGAACTAGACATGTGGTTCTTCAACGCTTGTAAACCCTCATGCATATTTTCTATTACATATCCTATGTAATCATATCCCTTTGTTACGTGAAGACTCTGGGAGTCCAAAACCATCATTAGGAGGTCCGAGGGGATCCTCTCTCCACCATCAATCCCTAGAACCTTGCATAATCCATATGCAATGTACCTTATGTAAAAATGGAGGTCCTTGTATGCATATGGAATCATTCCTAGAATTGGTGCTATGTAATTCCTATTTTCTCGGGGAACATGGTTTTGAATTTCTTTTTCCACAACGATAGCCTCTCTAACATACCTATTTTCCAGGGCCTATAAATTAATCTCAGTCACCACAAGGAGTTGGATACCAAAAGCTCTTATAAATGAATTATGGTTAAGGGTGACCAAAGGAGAACCATCACCCTTCCTAATAGCTCTGGATAGGGGGTCATAGGAATGGGATAGAATAATTAGGACATCTACATCTAGGAAAACTTTTGGAACTTTTAATTTTGCTAACCCCAACGTCCAAGGGTTTGAGACAGGGATTGGATTCTCAGAATTCTTATAAAAATACTTAAATAAACACATTCCAGTGATGTCTAGTGTCCTAGCATCTCTACAATATGCAAGTTCATCTACAAAACACTCATCACTAACCTTCTTGTTCTGTGATGAGCCTGGTAGTAAGATGAGGAATTCATCTGAATAACTCTCCTTAACTTTCTCCTTAGCTCCCTTTCTGGTAGATGGCCCACTGACTGATAATTGACTCATCTTGTCCACAAATTACAACTCCTCTACAAATTTTAGACATCTTTGAACTTTGAAATTATTCTGAAAATCTTAGGAAATTCTATCACCTTAGCTTTCTGAATTCTTGGTAATTCAAAATGAGTGATGAACAACTATATTTATTTAATAAAATTGAATGCAAAAATTTGTTAGAGATCAAAAGTTGAAAATTATTTCACTTCCTCCATTACTTGGCATGCTTAGAACTTAATTCACTAGCCCTAAGCTGAGAAAATGATAGGTAATCAAATTTTAACTTTTGGTGACCTAGCGACTACAAAACGTTCTCATAACCACTAAAAGATTTGGCACCTCCTTTATACTTTTAGAGATCTAGCAACTAAAGAAAACCTCAGTCATTGAATGACTTATTTCTTCCTAAGACTTGGCGACTATAGTGAGATATCATAGTCGCTGAATAATTTGAACCCTTTTGAATTTATCTGGAGACTGGGTGACCATGTGTTCACTTACATTTTTCATCCTAAGACTTGGTGACTATAGTCATTACTTTAGTTACTATAAAATTATTTCCTTTTGAATTTTTCTCGAGACCTAGCAATAGAAAGCCATCAAGAGATCTAGTGACTACAGTGAATCTCCCAGTCACTGAAGTTGGTTGACTTTTCAAACTTTTTCTTGAGACCTTTCGACTCAACTATTTAGAGACTTAGTGACTAAAGATAGAAAAATTACAATTTATTTCTTCTAGAGATCTAGTGACTATAGTCAAGTCCACTTTCTTGTTTATAATTTTCATATTTTGTCAACCAATCAAGAAGAGACACGTCATAAAATCTAGCAAATGGATACTCATACTTTTCAATTTTTTGACCTTGGTCAACACTTAACTCTAGATTATTTGGTGATTACCTAACTAAAGATAGTCTCTCAATTGCTAACCAAGTTTCTTAACTTGATTTTGACCCAGAGATTGAGTGACAAGGCAAATCTCGAGGTCGCTAGATAATTTTTTAACCCATGGTTTGATTCTGAGACCACACAACCACCACTCAATCAAATTCAAATCAACGGCTGACAACAACTGTCTAAAAACCTTCTTCTTAACTCATCTTTATCTGGTGACCACATGACTGAAGACATCTCCTTGTTGCTAGATATTTCTTTTGACTATGGTTAAGACTGGAGATTGTGTGAACACCTTTATTCTCCAAGTCACTAGAAGAACTACTTAACCTCAGTCAAGTAATGAGATTAAATATCAACTGCTAGTTAAATCTACATCCAACAGTTCCCGCTAAGTCACCATACCCTTTATAACTTAACCACTTCATTGGGAGACTTAGAGATAACCATGTCACTGAATCACTGACCACCTAAGACATAACCGCCAGAACCATGAAAACACACAACCATTGAAATCACCAGGTCGCAAGATAAAAGAACTAACCACTAAATAACTTGGAGATTTGGTGACCCGCAAAATAGACCGCCACTTTGCAATTGGAGACTCAGCGACCAATTGCAAATCTCATTATCATTGAATATTATATCAATTTTTATTTCTTTCAGAGATCACCTGACTGAAAGGTATTTTGATGTGGAGATAAAGCAACCATAGTTACTTTGCAAAAAATTTATCATAGTAGTCGCTAGATCTCATAATAGTCATCCAGAGACTTGGAAACTAAAGGAAACCACTAAGCCATTTGAAGACAAAGAATATTCCTCCATGCTAAGGAGATTGGGTGGCAAAGGGATTTGGGTAATCGCTAGTTAAAAAAGGAATATGCTAAACTATTTAGGAGACTAAGCAACTAGCCCAAGAATATAAAGCGCACATGCTGAAAACAAGTCATTAAGTGATTTTGAAAAAGTGACAGCTGAAATGACTTGGGGGAGAAAATATTAGGGCTTTTTGGATTTTAAAGGAAAATAGTCCTAGAACCTAGGGTTTTTCAAACTTTTAAACAATTTTGATGCTGAGAAACTAGAAATGCTTTGGAAATCCAATCATGAAACTCAGGGATAGGCATCAAAAATCAAACTTTTGAAGGACAACACCTAAAACTAGGAAACCAACCAATACTACTTTCTTTGGGGAATGATGTCAATTCATTTGCATTAATATCATATATATATATATATATATATATATATATATATATATATATATATATATATATATAATCTTATGATCATACTGACCCCACGGTAGGTAGATCCCTTTTGTGTTCTTTGTATGTTTTTGTGATATTTCCCTTTATTTGTCTTCATCTGGGGGCATCTCGACATGGAAACATAATCAGTAGAGTTGTTTATGTTTCCGTTAAAGCCATTGCTCCTATTAAAGTGTTAGTAATGACATTAATGTGGGGGCATAGGCTCTACTCACCTATTCCACACATGCACTTTTTGATATACACATATTATTTTTCAAGATACCTTTTCTCCCTTTTTGGATTAGTAACTAATCCTTAAAGCATGGATTTATATTTTAGGATCTCTTCATCCCTCCAATTTCAAATAAATATATATATTTGATCCCTTAAGACTGGATCTCTTTTGTTTTTGGTTTTATTCTTATGGAATAGAATATTCCTAAGGGTGACTCCTTGATGGGTTGACTAGTGATTAGCCACATTCACTAGATAGTTCAATTCCATCTTTCCAGTTGCGTCATTTTCTTGTGTGGTTCACAATGGAACATAAGTTCTTATTAGGTGAGATAATCACACACTCTCTTTCTCTCTCTAGAGATGTCTCTCTTATTATGATCTTGGCGTCAATGAAGACTTGAGTCCCTAGGGGCTTGAGGTTTCTCTTTGTCCCTTTGATTATAATAAGATTATCTTTTTATTTTGATCTCCTTTGCCAAGAGTGTGCATCGATTCCATAATCTTGCTAAAGTAGGGGGCTTAATGTATCATCTTAAAATGGAAGCACTTCCATGATAATAGTGTTTATCCCTCTGAGTAAGTGGTCTAGGGTCATGTTAAGCACCTCGATTAGATATTTTCATGTATTTGGATTTCTCCCCCCATTTTGCTTCTCTTTGCACCTGTTTTCCACTTTATTTTTGCATTTCCTGGCATTATGGACTGAGGTCCTGAGGTTTTTGACCTCAAGGTCAAAGTTGACCTTGAGGGTCAAAGTTGACCTTGACCTTGACCTAGGTCAGGGGTGACCTTGACCCTAACCTAGGTTAGGGGTGACCTTGTCCCTGACCTAGGGTGGGGTCTACCTCATTCTTGACCCAGATTTCAAATTTTAGGATTTTCTAATTTTCGGGTATTGGGTTTCAGAAATATTCTTTTTCCCACCTCCAGGTCAGCCATTATGGGTTTCAGGATGGTAAATTTTTAATTACATTTAATCTAGGTATATTTCTAAAGGTTAGGACCTAATTGGGATTTAATCCTCCAAGGTGGCCCCTTTAGAAGATTGTGCCCTAGCTCACTATAAAAGGAGGCCTTCCTCTCTCATTTTCATATTTCATCTCAAGAAATTTCATGAGAAAGCTCTCAAGTGCAAGAAAGTGAGTTCAAGCATTCGATAAAGCCTTCAAGCCTTCAAGTGTTCAAGCATTCATTCATCAAGGAGGTCCATTGAACTAGCCATTGAAGGATTCAATCTCTTTGGAGCCCCCTTGAAGATCCATCCTTCCACATTCATCCAATTCAATTCCTATGCAAAGATCCATTCAAGATTGGTGTTGAAGATTAAATTCCATTGATTTGAGACATCCTACCTTCATTCTACATCCATTGGAATAGCCCTACTTGTGTATTTGAGGATTCAAATCCTCTACAAGGACTTCAACATAAGCAAGGTGAATTGTTTCATTTACTTTGTTTATGCATAATACAATTTCAATTCAATTTCAAGGTTAATTCCTAAATTGGGGTTTAAAAAAGGCAAACCCCCCATACAAACAACAAAAACCCTCTTTTTCTTGCAGGTATAGGTGTGGAACTGCAAATCTGAGCTTGGATTTGGATACCCTTTTCGAAGAACTTACGAGATCTATGAACAAGGTCAAGGTTGACATTCAAATATTAATGTATCCTTTCACCTTTTATTGGGGTCAAAGACTACCTACTGTCAAAAAGATAAAAATTTTCTAGGTTTTCTTCATCTCGGCATTTCCAGTCCAAAATAGGTTGTAGAATTGCCCAAAACTGCACATAGACATTAGAAATTGATATTTTCTAGATCTACCCTATTTTGAAGTTAGTACTTCCCTTTCAATTATTTTATATTTCAAGCACATCTCATTTATAGGAAAATATAAAGTTTTCTTCCTCTTTCATATTCTTCATAGATTGATTCAATTGTGCATTAACCTTTTGGTTGATCAATAGGGATCTCTACTTTGGGAATTTGGATTTAGAAGTAGATCTCATATTTCCCCCATACATTCTAGGGTGAACACAATTTCATTCTATTCATTTTGGTAAACCCGACATACTTACTCTCCTTTCTTTTGTGGAATTGGATGCCCTATTATGTTTTGTGGTGTTAGATTTCCTTTTATCTTATTGGTATTAGATTTCTTTTTTATGTTAAATCTTGCATGCTAATTAGATTTCAAAAATAAAAAGATATGCATGCTTTATGTGTTCTTAGTTTAGTTCATTTGTATTGCATTGGTTTATGAGCTTTACTACTACTAGTCCTACTTATAACATTCCGGTTAGAAGAAGTCATAGACTCATGGGTGCCTTTGATCCTGAATCTTCCTCTCCTTTCCTTAGGATCCCGGATGATAATTGATTCTTCATGATACCAATCCTATTATGGAGTAAAAATATTCTCACTCATCTCATGATGAGGATGACGCTTTAAGAGTTCCTCTTGAACAAGTCCAAAAAATTTCATATGAACTTAATAAAATGGGTAATTGGCTTATTCAAGAGAACCATAATCAAGATTCTATTCAAGCTATAGAGGCTCTTAAGAAATTTCTTCATGATAGTGATCAAGGTGTTAACCTCTTGCGTGGTATTACTCACCTTGTGCATTCAAATGTTAAACCTTTAGCTCAAGAAGCTCAAGATTTAGGGTTGATTCCTACTATCACTAGTGTAGAACCCTCTTCTAATCCTTTACCTATTATTCCTACCTATACTCCTTTGGTGACTCTAACGGTTCCCTCTATTCCTATGATTTTTCCTCTTGTATCCCTCCTATTAGCACTTGCAAAAATTTTCATGGCTATAAAAGTTTTCTCCGGTCTCTGCAAGTATTTTTCTCTATCTCTGGCCTTAAACCCTAGTTCATAAGCTCAAAATTCTAGCCGTTGGAGGGTTGAAATCCTAATTTACCTAGGCCAGGTTCTTTTTAAGCATTACTTTTTCTTCTTACTAAAGTCCTAAAATACCCATGTGCTAAAAATTTGATGACCACTTTTACATGTTATGTCATTAGGTTTTTTATGTCGGGGCCCCCTTTAATATTCTTCTATCCAAGCCTAAGTCTCCCGAGATTTATTTTCCTAAGTGTTGGCCTTTTAAATTGTGTGGTTGTCATTGTTTTGCAAGACTATTTGCTATCAGAAGTTCTAACATGCGATTTAGCGACAAAGCACCACTTGTCCCGGTGGACCTATCCTCAAAGTTTTCTAGTAGATAAATGATGGATTGATTCGATAGCTGTTGTTATACTGTTGGACTGAGATGATAACCATTTAAGCATCAAGGTGTAATGACAACTATCTAATGCAAAAATAAATGAGATGGTAGGTGGGTCCTCAAGGTAATAGGTTGGATTGACATGGCGGTTTCTCATTGGTCAACATCAGTTGTGATATGGAATTTGTCAGATTTCTAGGTGCCAATAAACAGGGGGTCCACTTGCCAATTTTTGCAATGTGGAAATCTCTGATTTGATGAAGTAACTTATAAAGTAGGGTGGGGTCAGGTTACGGTGACATTTGCAACAGATTCAAGATCAATGACTGGCACATGATCTCATGGAATCTTTCCATGCTATGAGATCATGTGCTGACCATCTGATTAAAGGGCTTATATGTAGTGGGTCCAACATGCTATGTATTGCTGAGGTGCTCATTTCTTATTGGCTGAAAGAATGATGATGTGGCATTTTTTAGTAGGCCCAGGACTATAAAAATTTATTCAGCGATTAGGTGACGGAAGGCGGTCACGCATTCTTAGAGTGTAACTAGGGGTCAAAGAAAGATTCAATGATTACGTGAAAGTGTTTGTTCGCATGATCTCCAAAAGTAGACCGTGGTTAAGTAAAATGTCTCATGACTTGGAGGATGTGTTCAGTCATGAAATCACTAGATCACTTAGAGTTAAGTGCTTTCCAGAGTCAAATAAAGAAGGATTAAGGTGGGTCTGCTGACAGATGTTGTTGATGTGTTCAATTCTCATTGGGTGCCGAGATAAATATATGGCTAAGTTATTTTAAGGGCCTAGTTGACTATTGTAAATTAATCAAAACTATCTGATATACCAGGAAGGATGCAAAATCGAGGGCTATGTTTTAAACTTGACTGATTAACTGTTATTGTTCAAATTTAAACCTTTTGCTAGGGTTTTTTTCTAGGTTTTTTAAAGTCAGTGAACTAGAGGTGATAAAATTAATTACTTAAATCTTCCAAGGATAGTTGCAGGTAGTAAAGTTAAAAACAAGATATCAGGTAGTCGCTTGGATCAGAATTGTTTCCTGAAATGCCATACTAGTCTAAAAATAGAGGACTGATACTTTGAGAAAGGTGATTGAAAGTCTTGTCTATTCAAACAAAAAGAGGGTTGATTGAGATATTTTAACAACACCTAGCAGAATTGAGTTTTATCCTAAAACTATTATGGAAGACTTAGCGCCCAATTTACCCTCCATTTTAGACTACAATTGAATGACAACTTTGAGTTTTAGGTCTTTTCCTTTGATTTGAATGACCTAATTGTTTTGACCTAAAAGATCTAAAGCTTGTATGCATTCCTGGTTGTCTATAAAAGGATTACCAAGATCATTTTAAAGGGACCGAAAACTTGATCAACTAGATTGATAAGTTTCTTGAGTCTGGGATATCATAGACATTTTTTAGGAATATTTCTATAGAAGAACAATATTTTTGGTTCAATTTAATTTTAGAAGGTTATAATATAAAGCATTATGTGAGCATGATATTAATATAGCATTTGAATGAAATCTGAGATTTATATCTCTCCTTGAGTATCTCTGTTTGAGTTATGAATTGTTCCAATTCATTGTATGGATAATCTCTGTGTGTATGTTTATATTTCTCAGCTCCGATCCAAGATCAGATTAAATAAGCTTTGAATATGACATAAATTCTTTGAATTTTTTCTTAAGGATGCATTAGTAAGTAGTGTGAATCTAGGAACCAAGTGATAGTGAAAAATCTATAAATGAATGGTTATCATTTAGGTTTTTTTTGTCATTTATCTATTATATTTAAATCCAGTTAGTGATTGGTGAAATAAGTTTTGATTACTGGATTAGGAGTACCCTCCTTGGTTTTACAAAGCCAGAAGTGCATAGGGAAATCTTGTCCCTATAGTTGGTCCAATCATCTTTAAGAATCCAATATTTGGATCTAACCCATCCTTAAAATCTATAGATGCATTAGTTTCTTGTCAAAGCATAAAGTCCATTTTGGGAACCAACACCTCCCTACATCACAACCTTCATATCATAATGTTCCTTTCACTTATTCCAATCTACTTCCAACTATAGTTACTAGTGTTCTTCCAATTATGTCTTCTATTTCTACAGCTTCTTACACCATACCTAGTGTTTCTAATGTTGCTATTCCTCTTATTTCATCTAATGATTCAACAATCATCAGTTTGGCTCAAACTATGTCATCCTTACAACAACAACTTGCTTCCCTAACTCAAAACACATTTAGTATTCCTACATGTGACATGGGAAGTCCTTTGTCTCGAGACATTATTTGTACTCCTACTCCTCAGCAAATTGATATGCCTCATCTTGAGAATTACAATGCAAAAGGAGATCTCATTCATCATGTTAAAACATTCCAAATCCTTTGTAATGATTACGCTCATGACCATAGGATTTTAGCCAAACTATTTGCTAGAACTTTCCATGACAAGGCCCTACAATGGTATTGTTCTTTGCCTCTTTATTCTATTGATTCCTTTCCCCAACTTGCCAATGCCTTTATTCAACAATTTCAAAACAACATTGGCCCACAAGTGTCTTTGAATGATTTGATGCATTGCAAACAAAGTGCTAAAGAAAAATTTACTGAATTTATTGGTAGATTTAAGCATTTGTATGCTCAGATTTCCTATCTTATTCCTGATATTGATATTCAATGTATGTTTATTTCAAATTTTCAAAAGGATATTAGAGATAAGATTCTATTTACTAAATTTACCTCTTTTCAATAACTTTGTGCAACACTTCATTATTATCAATTACAAGTGATTCAATTTGATAGCAACACTCTAATGGCTCCTGTTCCAGTTGATAAAAGTGATGCTGCTCCTAATCCAAACAAATTAAAAAAATTCAACAATTATGTCAAGATAAATAAACAAGAGAATATAGTTGCTGATCAAGTTATTGTTACATCTCACAATGCCACTTTTGCATCCACTACTTTTTGATTAAATCATATGTTTACTCCTCTCCCTAAATCTTTACATGCTATTATGAATAGTTTGTTAACTGCTAATATGATTGCTTTACCTCCTATTCGACCTCTTTTACCTGCTACGATTGCATCTAAATCTTTTGATCCAAAAGTTTTTTTTCAATATCACTATCAGAATGGTCATAATACTAAGAAATGTTATTCTTTAAAACATAAGGTTCAAGACTTAATTGATTCTAATGCTTTATTTGTTGATAATCTTGATGGTAGTGGGAACAAATTTGTCTCTCCTCCTAATCAAAACCTTCAAATCTATACGAATCCTTTACCTATGCATGATACTAATACCATTGTTCAGCCATCTGTTATGGAAATTGTGTATGATTCAAAGATGGATGATCTCAATCATGTTGTTAATCAAGTGGATCATGTTGGTCAATCTGTATCTCCACCTCAACCTCAACTTCAACCTCAAATTCAATCTCAAGTTCAACCTCAACCTCAACCAAAACCTAATCCTAAATTGAAAACTCAACCTAAACCTTGACAAAAACCTAAGAATAAAAGACCTCAGGAACTTTTGATTACCTTTGATGATTCTAAGACTATTAAAGCTCTTGATGGTCCCCTTTACATTTATGCTAGGATTTCTCAAAAACCTAATCATGGTTGTCTTGTTGATCTTACATCCTTAGTCAATGTTATTACTAAAGAAAATATTTTTATGAAAATCTTACAACGTGATTCTTATGATACATCAGATGTGTGGATTCATACTTGTAATGGTTTTCTTTATCCATCATTTGGTTCTATTACTTTACTAGTTGAACTTTGTGGAAAAATTGTGAACACTACCTTTGTTGTGGTTCCTACTTCTGATCAATTTCAAGTTAAGCTAGGTTTTCCTTGATTGAATGCCATGCATGTTGTTACTTCACCTATCCATAAGTGTCTTAAATTTTTTCATGATGAAGAAGTGAAGATGGTTAATCATATTTTATATCAACCTTATAGGCCTAGAGATTTTTCTTCTCTTGATTTAATTTGGCCTTCATTACTTAATTCATGTCCTCCTCGACCTCCCAATCTTTTCCATTAATATCAATCATCAAAATATTATTGAATTAAGCATACCTACTATGGATCTTAATCATGGTCTTTTGCCTACACCTTCTATACCTCCTTTAACTATGGCTTATAGTTCTGTTAATCAAGTTCCTCCTATTGTTGATAATCCTATTGATCTTCCTAAAGAACCTGTGAAGGATCCTGTGACTATTCCTCCTAGTTCTCAACCTATTTCAAGTAAATCAAAACATAATCAATTTGCTAATGAACATTCTAAGAAGCATCATGCTCATGATAAAGATCGTAATTCTATTCTTCAAAGATCTCTACCTTCTTTGGATAAATCTATGCATGATGTGTTAGAAGAATTTGTTATTAATAATGATGTTAAGATGCATGATTATGATAATTCTATTCATATCTTAGATCCTATTTTGATTAATTTGGATGAAGAAGATACTATGGATGATGTTAATGATGAATATGAGACTATTGACATTAAAATTGATATACCTAATATGATTTCATCATAATTAATTCTTACACCTAGTGTCAAATATTGTGATTCTCAAGAGGATCCTTGTTTGGAATTGGCTATCATTCCTACCATGTTGGATATAGTCCCTTTAGAGAGCTACCCACCTTCCCTAAATGATATAAAACAAGATGGGGAGAGTAGGAGGCATGCTTGATCGGCTTGTCCTTTGTGGTAGCTTTGTTGTGTGTTTTCCTATTGTACTATGCTTCTCCTATAATGTGTTAGCTAAATGTTTTTAGATCCCTTTATATGATTCTTGTTACTCTATTGGTGCAAGGTGATAAAGGAATCAAAACTATTGTTCAATTCCTCTATATGTATCTCTATACTTCTATGCATTGTTTCATGTTATGTCATAAATGTGCTATTGTTTGTAAATGTTTCCTTGTGTAATCTGCCTAGATTCAAGACATGTTAACACTAAATTTTTTTTGTCTCCATGTCATGGTCTGAAAAGATTCTCCTTCGTATATCTTATGTGATCTTTCCTCCTTTGTGATTGTACTTCTACTTTCTTTGGGGAATGATGTCAATTCATTTACAATAATATCATATATATATTATCTTATGATCATACTGACCCCATGGTAGGTAGATCCCTTCTATGTTCTCTATATGTTTCTATGATATTTTCCTTGATTTGTCTTTGTCTGGAGGCATCTCGACGTGGAAACGTAATCAGTGGAGTTGTTTATGTTTCTGTTTAAGCCATTGCTCCTGTTAAAGTGTTATCAATGACTTTAACATGGGTATTACACTCTACTCACCTATTGCACACATGCACTTTTTGATATGCACATATTATTTTTCAAGATACCTTTTCTCCCTTTTTGGATTATTGACTAATCCTTAAAGCATGGATTTATATTTCATGATCTCTTGATCCCTCCAGTTTCAAATAAATAGATATATTTTTGATCCCTTAAGGTCGGAGGTGTCCTTAAGAATGGATCTCTTTTGTTTTTGGTTGTATTCTTATGGAATAGAATATTCCTAAGGGTGAATAATTGATGGTTTGACTAGTGATTAGCTACATTCACTAGGTGGTTTAATTCCATCTTTCCAGTTACACCATTTTCTTGTGTGGTTCACAATGGGATATAAGTTCTTATTGGGTGAGATAATCACATCCTTTCTTTCTCTCTCTAGAGATTTCTCTCTTATTATAATCTTGGAGTCGATGAAGATTTGAGTCCCTGAGGGCTTGAGGTTTCTCTTTTTCCCTTTGATTATGATAATATTATCTTTTCATTTTGATCTCCTTTTCCAAGAGTTTGCATCGAGTCCATACTCTTGCTAAAGTGGGGGCTTAATGTATCATCTTAAAATGGAAGAACTTCCATGATAAGAGAATTTATCCCTCCAAGTAAGTGGTTTGGAGTCATGTTAAGCATGTTGATCAGATCTTTGCATGTATTTGGCTTTCTCCCCCCATTTTGCTTCTCTCTACACATGTTTTCCACTTTATTTCTGCATTTCCTGGCATTATGGACTGAGGTCCTGAGGTTCCTAACCTCAAGGTAAAATTTGACCTTGAGGATCAAAGTCAACCTTGACCCTGACCTAGGTTAGGGATGACCTTGACCCTGACCTAGGGCAGGGTCTACCTCATCATTGACCTACATTTCAAATTTTAGGATTTTTTGATTTTTGGGTATCAGGTTTCGGAAAGATTCTATTTCCTACCTCCAGGTCAACTATTTTGGGTTTTGGGATGGTAAATCCTTAATTACATTTAATCTAGGTATATTTCTAAAGGTTAGGACCTAATTGGGATTTAATTCTCCAAGGTGGCCCCTCTAGAAGATTGTTCCCTAGTTCACTATAAAAGGAGGCCTTCCTCTCTCATTTTCATATATCATCTCAAAAAATTTCATTAGAAAGCTCTCAAGTGCAAGAAGTGAGTTCAAGCATTCAACCAAGCCTTCAAGCATTCAAGTGTTCAAGCATTCATTCATCAAGTAGATCCATTGTTAGCCATTGAAGGATTCAATCTCTTTGGAGCCCCCTTGAAGATCCATCCTTCCACATTCATCCAAGTCAATTCCTATCCAAAGATCCATTCAACATTGGTGTTGAAGATCAAATTCCATTGATTTGAGACATCCTACCTTCATTCTACATCCATTGGAGCATCCCTACTTGCAGATTTGAGGATTTGAATCCTCTACAAGGACTTCAACATAAGCAAGGTGAATTGTTTCATTTACTTTGTTTATGCATAATACAATTTTAATTCAATTTCAAGGTTAATTCCTAAATTAGGGTTTAACAAAGGCAAACCCCCCATACAAACAAAAAAAAACCTCTTTTTGTTGTGGTACAGGTGTGGAACTGTGGATCTGAGCTTGGATTTGGATACCCTTTTTATCGAACTTTTGAGATTTACGAACAAGGTCAAGATTGACCTTCAAAATATTAATGTAGCCTTTGACCTTTTATTAGGGTCAAAGACTACCCATCGTTAGAAACATAAAATTTTTGTGGGTTTTCTTTGTCTCAGCATTTCCAATCCGAAACAGGTTATAGAATTGCCCAAAACTGCACACAGACATCAAAAATCAACATTTTCCAGATCTGTAATATTTTGAGGTTAGTACTTCCCTTTCAATTATTTCAAATTTCAAACACATTTCCTTTATAAGGAAATATAAGGTTTTCTTCCTCTTTCATATTCTCCATAGATTGATTCAATTGTGCATTAACCTTTTGCTTGATCAATTTGGATCTCTCCTTTGGGAATTTGGATTTAGAAGTAGATCTGATGCAGGAGCATCCTAGGTGTAAGAGCAATCTTGCATCACCCAAAAATATTTCAAAATATTTCTATTTTTGTATTCAATAAGGGCTATCTTGTGCAGAGTTGCTATTTATGGAAATTGATTATTTTTAGTAAGTTGGTCTTATGATCTCAGAATGTTCTAATTTTACATGTGGAGGTTCATCTTAGTCATATCAGAAAAATATTCTAATTTTACATGTGGAGGTTCATCTCAGTCATATCAGCCTGCCAGCAAAGTTTCATGGCTAGATCAGGTCTAGTTTTGAAGATATTGAAGATTTTCGGTATTGGCAGCAGGGTATAGAAACTTTGAACTTAATTTTGAAGGCTTTAGAGGCCCCAAATGAGGTTGAAAATTTGAGTGACGGGCGCTTTGTGTAGGTCTAGCCTGTAGAGTGCTTTGTGGCATTTCCAGAATGGGGTTATAATAGCCAATCGGGTCATTGGGTGATGACTTATGGTCCTCGGAAGTTGGGTCACTTGAAATGGCAGAAAATATTTTTCTTCAAAATTTTTGTTTGGGTTTCAAAACTCATTTTGAGCCGACTTTGATGTAATAAATTGTAAAATAAAATAATTCTAAGTTTGGTCGGCCCTAAGGGCTAAATTTCTAGAACCTTCTTGGGTGGTAGAAATTGCCTATATAAAGAAGGTCGTAGTGTTCTCTAGGGCAGTTCTGGGTAGTAGATCTAGGTATTGATTTGAGGCTTTGTCCTAGAGAATATTGTAATTTTAAAAGTTTGTAATTCCACATTTGTGGAGATAATAAGAAGCCCATTTTCTGTTCTTGCATATTATTGTTGTTGTTTCTCTATTTCTATTATGTGTTTGTGGTATTAAGGGGAGCACCCTTCATCAAGTGGTATCAGAGCAAGAGTTCTTGAGTGTGTAAATAGATCATCAACTGTGAGGTAGTTTGCACCAGGACCGTGGCTAGGGTTTTAGCATGCATCACGAAAATGCCTCCACGAAGAGAACGTGGCGGAAGAGCTGGTGCTATGACACCTGAGGTTAGAGAGCTGTAGAGACAAGTGCGAGCATTGCAAGAAGAGATTCGTAGAGGAATGAATCTTAATGTCAGAGATGAAAGTGAGGATGAAGCCGAAGAAGAATATCAAGAAGGAGAAGCTGAAATTGTGAACCAGGAGGAAGAAAGACTTTTTCGAGCAATTTCCAAAATTGGGAAAAGACCTAAGATTGAGGTTCCTACATTTTTTGGAAATCTTAACCCAGAGGAATTGATGAACTAGATCAATGAATGTGAGGAATATTTTGAGTATGAAGATGTTGAGGATCTTGATAGGGTCAAATTTGCGAAGGCTAGACTGAAAGGTCATGCGAAGATCTGGTGGCAAGAAATTCAATTGGAGCAAAATAGAAGAGGGAAAGATAAAATCACAAGATGGGATCGGATGGTGGATAAATTGAAGTGATAGTTCATTCCTATTGATTATGAGCTTGACCTACTAAAGAAAATGCAAAGTTTGAAGCAAGCAGGAAGATCTGTTCAAGAGTATACAGAGGAGTTCTATTGACTCCTCATTAGAACAGGTCATACAGAAGCTGATAAGGAGAAAGTTGCCCGATACCTTAATGGGTTAAGGCCAAGCATTCAGGAGGAGTTGAATCTGGTTCGAATGAACATTATTGAGGAGGCATACTAGTTTGCCCTAAAAGTAGAGGAAAAGCTGAACAAGAAGTTTGAGAGCAGACAAAATGGAAGAAGTCATGGTGGAAGATCTGGTGACGGTCATATGGTGGCTGAAATGAAGATCCAAAAAAGAAGGATGAGGCCAGTAGTAGCCAGAATCAAAGAGGAAACAATTCCAATCATTTCCAAGATCAGAATAATAGAGATTAGAGGGGAAGAGGAAGAGGACAAGGTTCAGGAAGAGGAGGCTTCTGTGGAACATGTTTTCACTATGGAGAAGAAGGTCATAGGGCATTTGAATGTCCTCAGCACCAAGGAAAAATAGATAGGAGAAATGAAGACCAAACCAAAGTTGCACATATAGATGAAGATGCTAGATCATCAAATTTTGAAGATGCTGAAAGAGGAGAAATGCTAATTAACAGAAAAGTCTTGCTGAGTGGTGAGAATGAACCTGAACAAAGGAGGAGCCTATTTTGCACTAGATGCAAGTGTGAGGGTAAATGTTGTGATGTGATTATCGATAGTAGAAGCACTAAAAATTTAGTGTCAGAAGAAATGGTGACAAAGTTGAAGCTCAAGAGATAGAAACACCCACATCCATATCGGATTGTTTGGGTGTAGGATGACCACAAGGTCATGGTCAATGAACAGTGCCTAGTAAAATTCAAGATTGGCAGGTACCAAGATGAGGTACTATGTGATATCATCTCTATGGATGCATGTCATATGTTGTTGGGTAGACCATGGCAGTTTGACAGATGTGCTGTACATGATGGTCTTGCGAATACCTATTCCCTGACAAAGGATGGAGTGCGACATAAGCTAAAGCCATTGAAGGAGACTAAAGAAAAGGTATGTGGTAATGCAAGAATAACATTTGTTGATGGAAAAAAATTCCTAGATGGTATGAGGCATGAGAATGTGTGTTTTTCTTTAATTCCAAAAGTTGGTAAAGAAGAAGTAGAGGATGTACCTATAGAGGTTGTAGATTTGTTGAATGAGTTTCAGGATATTGTATCTGATAATGTACCTGATGGATTACCACCAGTAAGGAAGATCAGTCATCAAATGGATTTGATTCCAAGGGCTAGTTTTCCAAACAAGGCAGCACACAGAATGACACTGGTAGAAAGTGAAGAGTTGAACAGACAAGTACATGAGTTATTGCAGAAGGGGTTGATTTGAGAGAGTCTGAGTCCTTGTGCTGTACCAGTAGTATTAGCACCAAAGAAGAATAGAGAATGGAGGATGTGTATAAATTCTAGAGTAATAAACAAGATCACAATCAAGTATAAGTTTCCATTGCCACGAATGGATGATATTATAGACTATTTGAGTGGAGCTATGTATTTCTCAAAGATAGATCTAAAGAGTGGATATCACCAAATTCAGATTAGAGAAGGAGATGAATGGAAGACTACCTTCAAGACAAAGGAAGGACTATATGAGTGGTTAGTCATGCCTTTTGGGCTAACCAATGCACCGAGCACTTTCATGTGGCTCATGAATGAGGTTCTGAAAGAATTTCTGGGTAAGTTTGTCATTGTTTACCTAGATGATATTTTGATTTTTAGCAAGACATTGGAGGAACATATGATTCATATTCATATGGTGTTTGAGAAGTTGAGAGATGAGAAATTGTTGATTAATTTGAAGAAGTGCAATTTTGTGAAGAAAGAGTTAGTGTATTTGGGATTTGTAGTTTCAGCAGAAGGTCTAAAAATGGACCCAAAGAAGGTACAGGATATCCTTGAATGGCCTACTCCAAGGAGTGCTACTGAGGTAAGATCTTTTCATGGTTTGGCTAGCTTTTACAGAAATTTTATCAAAAAATTTAGCAGTATTTGTCTTCCCTTGACTGAAACAATGAGAGGGGATATAAAAGAGTTTTCAATTGTTGAAACAAAAAGTTACAGCACAACCTATTTTAGCACTTTCAGATTTTAATAAGGTGTTTCAAGTAGATTGTGATACTAGTGGTACTGCAATAGGAGCTGTTATGAGCCAAGAAGGTAAATCTATTGCTTATTTCAGTGAGAAGTTAAATGATGCCAAGAGGAAGTATTCTATTTATGATCAGGAATTTTATGCTATAGTTCAGGTATTAAAGAAGTGGAGACATTATCTGCTTCTTAATGAGTTTTTTTTGTATACTGATCATCAAGCTTTGGAATATTTGAATAGTCAAGGAAAGCTGAATCAGAGGCATTTGAAATGGGTTGAGTTTTTGTAGAGTTATACATTTGTTTTGAAACACAGAAGTGGAAAGTCTAACAGGGTTGCAGATGCTCTTAGCAAAAGGCAACTATTGCTGACAGAGATGCAGATTGAGGTGGTTGGGTTTAAGGAACTCAAGAATTTGTATCCAGAGGATCTTGATTTTGGTGAATCTTGGAAAGCTTGTATAGAACTTGTTACTCTAGACAGGATGAAATGGCTCGATTTTATCATCCAAGATGATATGCTATTCAGAGGGAGTCAGTTGTGCATTCCTCAAAGTTCTATGAGGGAGAATCTCATCAAGGAGAAGCATAGTGGAGGATTGGCTGGACATTTTGGTCATGATAAAACCCTTACTTTGGTTGGTGAGAATTATTATTGGCCACAATTGCAGCAAGATGTGAAGAAGTTTGTACAGAGTTGCAGAGTATGTCAGATGGTGAAAGGAGTGAAGCAGAATATAGGGTTGTATCAGCCATTACCTATACCAGAGAAGCCTTGGGAGGATATCAATATGGACTTTGTTCTTGGTTTACCAAGAACTCAGCGGGGACATGATTCAATTTTTGTGGTGGTTGACAGATTTTCAAAGATGACACATTTCATTCCCTGCAAGAAGACTAATGATGTTGTTCATGTAGCAGAATTGTTTTTCAGAGAAGTGGTGAGACTAAATGGTTTGCCAAAGACCATAGTTTCAGATCGAGATGATAAGTTTGTTGGATATTTCTGGTGGACATTGTGGAAGAAGTTGAAGACAGATTTGAATTTCAATTCATCACATCAACCACAGATTGATGGATAGATAGAGGTGGTGATTAGAAGTTTGGAAAATCTGCTGAGATGTTTGGTTGGAGATAAGCCAACAGGATGGGATTTGATTTTACCACAAGCAAAATTTTCATACAATAATTTTGTCAATAGAAGTACTAGTAAATCACCATTCTAGATTGTATATGGAAGTAGTCCAAGAAATGCATCTGAATTGAGAAAGATAGATAAAAGAGAAATAAGTAGTGCTGAAGCTGAGGATTTTGTAGAACACTTGAAGAACATCCATGAGGAGGTGAGGAAGCATATTACCAAAATGAATGCGCAGTATAAGGCTAAGGCATATGAGAAAAGGAGGCATAAGGAATTTCAGATTGGAGATGAAGTCATGGTTCATTTGTGAAAGGAGCAATTTTTGGTTGGTACATATAACAAGCTGAAAATGAAGAAGTTTGGACCATGTAAGATATTGAAGAAGCATAATTCAGGAAATGCATATGAGGTAGAATTACCTAGTGAGCTGAATATTTCACCAGTGTTTAACATTTTAGATTTGACAGAGTATCATGAAGGAGGTGTTGAAGATGAGGTTGCAGCAGCACAGTGGAGTATTCCAGCAACCAGTTCAGATATCAAGGAGACTGAAGACATACTGGACAGTCATGTTGGCAGAAGCACAAGGAACATGACATATGAAGAGTATTTGGTCAAATGGAAAGGATGACCTGTTGAAGATTCATCATGGCTAACAAAGAAGGAGGTTAACCATCTTGGTTTTCCTCTGCACACCTAAGTCATGATAGGGTCACTTCTCAAATTACCCCAGGTGTCTGATGCAGGAGCATCCTAGGTGTAAGAGCAATCTTGCATCACCCAAAAATATTTCAAAATATTTCTATTTTTGTATTCAATAAGGGCTATCTTGTGTAGAGTTGCTATTTATGGAAACTGGCTATTTTTAGTAAGTTGGTCTTACGATCTCGGAATGTTCTAATTTTACATGTGGAGGTTCATCTTAGTTATATCAGCAAAATGTTCTAATTTTACATGTGGAGGTTCATCTCAGTCATATCAGCCTGCCAGCAAAGTTTCATGGCTAGATGAGGTCTAGTTTTGAAGATATTAAAGATTTTCGGTATTGGCAGTAGGGTACAGAAATTTTGAACTCAGTTTTGAAGGCTTTAGAGGCCTTGGATGAGGTTGAAAATTTAGGTGATGGGTGCTTTGCACAAGTCAAGCTTGTAGA
The DNA here is from genome assembly GCA_027943335.1 of Chamaecyparis obtusa. NCBI lineage: Eukaryota > Viridiplantae > Streptophyta > Pinopsida > Cupressales > Cupressaceae > Chamaecyparis > Chamaecyparis obtusa. Next base: position 1,582,789 of record BSBK01004928.1, on the reverse strand, counting down.
GTGCTTCGTGGCATTTCCAGAATGGGGTTATAATAACCAATCGGGTCAACAGGTGATGACTTATGGTCCTCAGAAGTTGGGTCACCTGAAACGGCAGAAAATATTTTTCTTCAAAATTTTTGTTTGAGTTTCAAAACTCATTTTGAGCTGACTTTGATGTAATAAATTGTAAAATAAAATAATTCTAAGTTTGGTCAACCCTAAGGGCTAAATTTCTAGAACCTTCTCGGGCGGTGGGAATTGCCTACATAAAGAAGGCCGTAGTGTTGTCTAGGACAGTTTTGGGTAGTAGATCTGGGTATTGATTCGAGGCTTTGTCCTACAGAATATTGTAATTCTGAAAGTTTTTAATTCCACCTTTGTGGAGATAATAAGAAGCTAATTTTCTATTCTTGCATATTATTGTTGTTGTTTCTCTATTTCTATTATGTGTTTGTGGTATTAAGGGGAGCACCCTTCATCAAGATCTCATATTTCCCCCATACATTCTAGGGTGAACACGATTTCATCATATTCAATTGGCACAAGTAGATTTTGCATACAATAATTTAGTGAATAGGAGTACTGGAAAGACACCTTTTGAGATTATAAATGGCATACAACCAAGAGGTATATCAAATTTGAAGGATATTGCTGGTGAAGAAAAGAGAAGCATTGAAGGAGAGGAATTTTTTGAGTTCATGAAGACATTGCATGAAGAAGTGAAACATAAGCTGGAGAAAAGTAATTAGAAATACAAAGATAGAGAAAATAGATCAAGAAGACATAAGACTTTTGCAATTAGGGATGAATTAATGGTACACTTGAAGAAAGGTAGATTTCATGTTGGAACATATGGGAAGCTGAAAATGAAGAAGGTTGGTCCTTGCAAGATATTGAGGAAGTTTGATAGTGGAAATGCTTTTGAGATTTAATTATATGATGATATGGATATATCACCTATATTCAACATCACAGATTTATATGAGTATCTTGAATCAGATGAATAAATGATAGTATCGAATGATTATTTTAAGAAGTAGACAAAAGAAGTTGAGTAGATTTTGGAACAAAGAATTGGTAGAAGTACAAGAGGAAAATAGTATATGGAGTATTTTGTAAAGTGGAAGAATAGACCGATTGAAGATAGTTCATGGATTTCACAATCTGAGTTGGATTCAGCTCAAGTTGTACATGCTGCATGATTCACAGAATAATTTCAAATAACCCCAAGTGTATGATGCAGGAGCATTTTGGGTCCTTGGTAATCTTGTATCACCAAAAAGAAGTTTTAATTTTTTTGTGTTGCTCAATTCCTGCTTTGACTGAGTTGGTTCAGTATTTTCTTGGTTTCCTTTTTTAATCGGGGTTGGTCAGTTATCTCTCTGGTGCTCGGTTAATTCCCTAGCACTCGACAATGCTTGTCTAGTGGTCGGTTATCCTTGCTTATCGAGTTCTCTATTTTGGTTTCCTATTGAGGCTGACTTGTGCATTTAATTATGGTCATGGAGTTAATGTTGGTATCCATCATTGGGATGCATGTAGACCTAGATCTGGTCATTTCCTTCTATTGATGGTGGATTTTAAGGCCAACTTGTTTGGTAGCCTCTTATATATAAGCTAGCTATTGGTAGGAGTTTTAGGAGTTAGTAGTTGGGTAGAAGATAGAAGTTAGAATATTGGAGATAGTTTCAGATCCTCACATGTTGGAGGATTTCTTTACTTGAATTGTAATATCTAGCCCTAACTGGGAAGGCCTTACAACCTGGCATGTATGAATCTATTTGATGAAATAAAGGATCTAATCTGCATTCTCTCTCTCTGCTTTGTGTAATTTCTTCCGTGTGTGATCTCTACAAGGATGATTTGGATTAGGGAGTGGCTTTGGCCCCTCTTCCTACCTTTCTTTTTGTCATTATATGACTAATTCTTTAGTCCATCTCATAGATCTAGTCACTTGACACATCATCTTAGCTAAAATAATTAATTTATATTAATTATTAGTTACTCACAATTATCCTCACCCATGTTTCCTATTCTCAAGGGCTATTTGGTCTTATGAGACTTGGTCTCATGACCACATGTTCTCTTTGAACTTGGTCAAGATCACATTCCCTATTCCTTAGGAGCTTCTATAGCCACCTCAAGAAGTCAAAGGTGACTCATGGGATACTTGTACCAAGAGTCCTTATGAGGACAATGTCTTCCCACCTTCTTCTCAAGAGTCTTTATGAGACACTTGACATGTGTATTTCCCTTTCACCTTACACTCCCTTTTTTCAATGTAGGAGGAACATCTCTCCTATTCCTCCTCTCACATTCTAGCTAAATCCATATTTATATAAGCTCCTTCAACTAAGTCAATTTAAACCCTAGGATCTTCAACCTTTCAATCTCCACCCTTAGATCTTTCCACCTAGGCTTGAGTCCTCCACAAATCTATAAAAGGATCCTTCCTCTTCCTTTGAGAACCTAATACAAACAATGAATTCAATCAATCAATAATCCAAGCAATCAAGCATCCAACACATTTTAGCACCATTTTGAGCATTCTCATACTAGTCACATCCATCAATCTTGCATCAACCATCATAGCATAAAATAAATTCTTATTATGCTAGTGTGACATCATTTCCACTATCTCCACACTTTGGAAACATCTTGGAAAAAAGGAGCAAATTTGCAATTCTGAGAGCTCACCAAATCCAATAATTCAAGGCTAGGAGAACAATGGAGACAAGCTACATGGTTAAGTGAAGGTAAAAGAATTACTTTTAGTTCATTTCTCTATTTTAATCTTCATGGGAATGTATTTGAGATAGATTTGATAGCTAATAGTGGGTAGTATTTCAACTCTAGGATTATACATTAAATTTTCATACATTTTTTTGCACCCATCGTTGTGCAGCCCACAAAATTTGACAATCAAAATTTTATTTTTCTATGTACATTATCTATAGATTTCTTTTTGTACATCCATACGCAATTTTGACACATCCATATCCTCTATTTGTGCATCCATTTTCAACATACTAGTCATCAATTTTCTGCCATGTTTCATTCTTTTTTTGTGCATTTATTCCATCCCTTTGTGCATTCATAATTTATCATTGTGCATCTACTGTTTCAGTGCATCCATTCACTCTAACTGCACATCAATTAGTTTTTGTTTCCATTTATTATAACTGCACTTTAATTTTATGTTTCTGTGCATATGGTTACTATAGTTGCACATTCATTTAGATAACTATTTCAATCTCTTTTTATTGCATTTGTTTTAGTTAACCGCTTAACAATTTTCTCTTTGTGTATTTTAGTCAAATTAGGTTGTTTTGTAGGATGAATTATTGAAGACCCTTCCAAAATTACTCACAAATTTCCTTGCAAGTTTGTTGGAAGAAAAAGGTGATTGTTAAGGAAACCAAAATCTTGTTTGGGCTTTAAAATATGACATGATTTGCATTTTCATGTGTCTTCCTTAGTTTAGATCAAGTGTTTGTTGTGTTTTTATTTTAGAATGTTTTGTAATCCTACAAAGCTATAACAATGTATCCTCTCCCCTCACCTTCATGGATCTTGGGTGTAAGAGAAATTGTTATATCTTTTAGAGGGAGGTCTTTGGTGGGAAAAGAGGTACTCACCCCTAAGAATGACCCAACTGGTAATAGGATAAAGCTAAGCCCTTCTAAAATGGTATATGAAAATGTCATTGTGATTATTCTCATAATTAATAGGTCTGAATTTATTATGGCAACCAAAATATCCTCTGGTACCTGTGTGGTGCGTTAAAGTCCCTACATTGCTAAGGTGTAAAAATCTTGCTTTGGAAGGATTGGGAGAGTTCCCTTAATTGAGAATATGGATTGATCATAGCCACCTAAATGGATACCCTTACTATAAATTGTTGTCTTAGTGGCAAAAAACCTTCTATTTGATGGCTCAAGGGGTCACCCAAGTCCGTGAAGACACCTCACACTACTCACGGTTCATAGTAGAGATAGTAGTTCTTTGAGAAGTAATGACCCATTGAATTTAGAACTTGGTGTGCCAGAGAAGCGAGTGAACTATAAGGAGGATCACGTACCTCCAAGTTCCTAGGCTATCAACTTTGGATAAGCGTGGCTAAGTTTTATCCAAGTGAGAATTCAACAGTTATTGTCCTTTCCTACCATAGTATTAAGCACGTTTATGCATTCATTTTATATTAATTTAGAAATCAATCATTTCTATTTTGCGTATATTTTTATACACATTTTCTTGCAAGAAAAATTAGAAAAGACAACAACCAAACACCAAAATTTTTCTCAAAATTTTCAACTAAAAATAGAAAACATCAAAGCTATGTATACATTCAACACTCTTGCGCATACATTTAACTTACCTGCACATATATTTTTGTCATTGTACATATACTCAAACTTGTTGCACATTGGTATCTTTTTGTTGTGCATATGTTCAATTTTCTTGCACATTTTTTCCTATGCATTTACCATAGAGGCCATTTTACGAATCTTCACCTTTTGAAATATACATTTTCAGATACCCAATTTTGTCTTCTTTTGATTATGGAAATCTTTGATCTCTTCAGGACACTATTACCTAATTTGACCATCATTTTTAAAATTTCATCATCTCTTCATCTATCCGTGCTCTCTAAAATCAATCTCTTAGTGTTAATAATCAACATTTAAACATCAAAAAGTCTTTATGAGTTTTACCTATTAGGATCTATCATCCTTATCTACAAATTCACTTTAATTTTCACCTTTTATTATATTTTTCATATCATAGTGAGTTCTATACCTCCTATAGACTTTTATTATCAATTTTCACTTTCATCTCAACACTTAAAAATTTCTTTTCACATTTTTCTATCTATCCAATATCCACATATCTACCAAAAATTTTATCACAATTTCATCTTTCACCTTTTTATGGTTTAAAATCGATCACAAAAACTAAGAGAAACTGTAAATATAGAATCTAGAGACAAAATGATAGGAACTAGCAATGATGAAAACCCTTGGTACAAATTTTTTGCCAAGGATTCAATTTTTACAACTGAGGAAGAACCAACAGATGGATAATTGAAAGAATCCATGCAAGATCCTAGATTCCACAAGGTTGTGAAAAGAATCTTAGATATGGACAAAGAAAAATAATTCCTTATGTTTTCTCAACAAGGAGTAAAATTACAAACTAATTTTGATTTCTCCATTCTAAAAGAACCACCTATGACAAATGATTAAAAGTAACCTAGTGGTTATCAAGAGACACATGCTCATGGAGCTATGGAAGACAAACAACCTTGTGCTTCCATCAATACACAAGAACCTAAAACATCTTTGGACCCTATCTTATAACAAAGCGAGATGCTTCAACAACATATTCATGATATCCAAACTAGATCTTATACAAAGAAGTATTCCTTAGATGATATATGTCCTTATCCTTTTAATAAGAATCTAGCAATGATCCCATTCCCTCCTCACTTTGAGGTTCCTAAATTTGACAAATACAAAGGTAATTTAGATCCTTAAGACCACATATGCAAGTTTTGTGTTTCTTGTATTTAAATTTCTCACAATGAAACCTATCTTATGTGATTATTCCCATGTAGTTTAGGACAAGCTATGGAATGGATCTCTAAATTACCACCAAGAATCAAATCATTCAATGAGCTTATTGAAAAATTTGTGACCCACTACTCATATAGCATTAAACATGAGGTCACCATGCTCAATCTTTACAATGCACAAAAAAAGAATGGGGAACCTTTCCTTATCTTTTTGCAAAGATGGCGTCAACTATTTGCCAAATATCCATGAACAATTCCTGAACAAGAAAATATGGATATCTTTATGCACAACCTTACATGAGAAATGAGTTATAGGTTGCAATTACAATGTCCTCCAAGTTTCAACAAACTCATTGAGAATGGATTCAAGATTGAGGAAGCTATGGTTAGGAAAGGTGAGATCAAACTCTATACTAAAGATAATGTTGGATCTTCAAGCTCTAATTCCAATAACAACAACAATGACAAATCAAAATTTTGGAACAAAAACAAGAATATTGTCAATGATGGTATTGTTGATAGCCAACATGTTAAACCAACACAACCTATCCTAAATATCACAAGCAAGGATAACACTACTCAACCTACTCAGAGTAATAAAAATGTAACACATAATACCAACAATAATTCTTCAAATTCAAGGTTACCTTTTATGCCTCACAAATGGACTTTCACTCCTCTAGGTGAGTCTCTTGAATTTGCATTAAGGAAATTGATCATAAAGAAACTCATTGTACTTCCTAAAATTAGAGACTATGAAACAAGGTTGAAACCTTCTAGGTGGAATGACAATGATTATTATGAATTTTATAGAGGGAAAGGTCATAAAACCAATGAATGTCAGAGACTTAAACATGTAGTACAAGACTTGATAGAAAGCAGTGAGATAAGTATTGATGGCAATACCTCTAATGAGTCACATATAGATTTTAAAGATCCACTTCTTGAATGTGAGAAGGGAAATTCTTCCAATACTAATAGTGACAACCAAACCAACTATAATACATCTTATAAGTGTGTTAACCATATCTCTGAGTGCCATCCTTCTTAGTATTATGCCAATGTGATTACTATCAAAGAAAATTCTGACAGTCAACTGCTTAATTTTATAACTCAAGCCCAATCAAAGGTTAATTTACAAGGTGTCTCATTCAAGCCTTCCACTTTACAAAATAGGTCTATATATGGACCAAGTCCACATCAAATGTTTCAAATCAATACAATCTTTTGGATCAATTTAAGAAGATACTACCCAAATATTTATCTTAGGGATTTTTCACTTGTCACCATCTCATAAATATATTCTTGAGAAAGATCTACTAGAGACTCATGTCCCTACTAATCTAGGTCACGACCAATGCCAAGCTATGGTGGGAGATTTGACTATTCCACTTTTCCTATCTTTTACTAAACATGATGATTTATCCATTAACCAAATGTATAATTCTCCACTCCATATAGAAGTCCTTGTTCAGGAACATATGATCAAAAGAGTTCTCATAGATGGAGGAGCTAGTTTTAATATATGCACTTTAAAAGTAGTCCTTACATTGGAATTTTCTAAAAATGTTGTAGATCCAAAGAAGAAAATTATAATAAAAGCTTATGATGAAGAAGAGAGGTCATCCAAAGGTTTTACAGTTCTACCTATAAGAGTGGGTCATGTAGTCAAAGATGTTATTTTTCAACTTCTTGGCATGGAAATTTCATTTAACATTCTTTTAAGATAGCCCCAGATTCATTCTATGCAAGATGTACCTTAAACTTATCACCAGTGCTTGAAATTTCCCTACAATGGTCAAGAAATAACCATCAAAGGTGATCCTGATCCTTTTCAATATTGTAACACTATGAAGGTGGCTCTTGAATCTTTGGTACCATATAACCATGATGTATCTTCTACAACAATACCCATTGATCCTAGTAATGTAGCCTCAACATCAAAATCCAATGATATTAAGGTAGACATAAAAGAACAAAGCATGGGGGAATATACTTTGGTACAAACATTTTGTATCACATAATTATCCTTATCTCATAAGTCATATGGAAAATCTTTGATCATCAAACAACAATCAGAAGCTCCTCTTGTAACTATTTTTGGCACTTTTATGAGTGGGAGCACTATATCTAAAGAAGAAACTGAGAGAAATGCCAATCACTTACTTAATAAAGAAAATAATGAGTAGGATGTAAAACATGAATATATATCACCTGATGTATATGGTAATGGATATACTTTATTATAAAATATAGGATATGAAGATAGTGGACCCATGGGATTGCAAAGAGACAGTGTCAGAAAACTTATTTTGAAAAATCCAAATTATCAAAGAGATACAACAGGGTTGAGTTATAAAGAAGAAGAAACAAAAGAGCACAAAGGAAAAGAAAAGATCAAATCTTTAATTATCAATAAGGTTACTAATACTTCTAGACTAGAATTTTGAAAATATGGAAAGTATGTGGATAAGGAAAATAATAGAATAACAACAAAACTCATTGATAAACTTAGGGATAATCAAGGACAAAGTGATGATACTGAGTCTAACGATTATGAGTGGGATTCATTATCTGACTATACTGAAGAGATAGGATTTTATGTCATTCATGCCTATAGTGACACTTACTATGAGGGGGAGATTTCAAGGATCGAATCATTAGAAATAATCCCATAATACTAATAACAATCATGAGGAAAGTGGGAATCATCTTGTGAGAGAAAATTAGAATGAGAGTATGGAAATACACCTTGCGAATACTATAATAAACATTGATAATTTTTCTATAAATACCATTACCACCTTTGATACAGACCCAAATGACCCATTACCTCTTATACATCCTAAACTTATCGATTGGGATTCCCCTAATAATCTATAACTTGACATTTTCCATAATCATGATGCAATTATTGATTATCTTAGCATCAGGGAACATCTACCACTAGGGGAACATATGTTGGGATTTAATATTGAACTTAATGACATGGCTTATTTTGGAGAGAGTGAAAATCCTTTCAGTCGTAAAAATGTGAAAATTATAAATAGATCTAATGGTGAAAACCACTCAGTGGTAGTATTAGATACAAAAAGAGTAAAAAGAAAAGATACATCTAAGGGTGAAAATCTCTCTGAGGTGCCTAAGGATGGAAGGATTGACACTCTTCCCAATTATCTTTATCAGTAGTAATCAATAATACTCATTGAACCAACAGTTCCTCTCAACATTGGAATAGAGGAGTCCAAACATCTTCTTCAAGTAGCAACCTTTTTAACAAAGTCAGAAAAGGGAAAACAATTTACAATTTTTCAAGGAAAGACAAGTCAAATTTTATTGGTCTTATGCTGACATGTTAGGTTTAGATCCTAATCTTATCATGCATCACTTGTCTATTTCACCAAGGATCAAAGCAGTCAAGCAAAAACTCAGGAAAATGCATCCCCATATTACACTCCTGGTTAAAGTGGAATTGAAGAAACTTTTGGATGTTGGGTTCATTCAAGCCATTGATTATGCTGAGTGGATTTCAAATATTGTACAAGTATCAAAGCCTAACAATTCTATCAGGATATTTATAGATTTTTGAGATCTAAATAAGGCTTGTCCTAAGGATGACTTCCCATTTCCTAATATTGAGATCATAGTTGATTTGAAAGCTGGTCATGAAATGTTGTCCTAAATGGATGTGTTTTCAGGCTATAACCAGATCAAGATCTCCCTAGAAGACCAAGATAAAATTGCTTTGACATGTCCTTGGGGAACATATTGTTGGAATGTCATTCCTTTTAGGCTCAAGAATGCTAGAGAAACTTATCATCGGGAAATAACCACTATCTTCCATGACATGATGCATACTATAATGGAAGACTATGTAGATGATATACTTGCAAAGTCAAAAACTAGAGAAGGTCATTTGAAAGTGCAAGATAAGATATTCACCCAAATGGAAAAGTATAAGATTAGACTTAATCCAAAGAAATGTGCATTTGGGGTTACATCAGGAAAATTGTTAGGGTATATTATCTCAGCTAAGAACATAAAAGTTGATCATGAGAAAGTCAAAGCAGTTATGGAAATGTCCTCTCCTAAGAATATTAGTCAATTAATATTGTTACAAGGATGGCTCTAGTCAATTCAAAGATTTGTTTCTCAACTGGTAGATAAAATTCATCCTTTTCAACATCTACTACATAATGATATATTATTTAAGTGGGATGCAAAGTGTAAAGAAAAATTTGATAAGATTAAATAGTATTTGGTGAATCCACCTACTCTAATGTCACCAATACTTGGAAAACCACTTTTTCTCTATATTTCAGCCACTAAATTTTCTTTAGGTTCTCTTCTAGCACAACAAGATCAAGAAGGAAAAGAAAAAGCTATATATTACATTAATCGCACTCTAGTACGATATGAGCTCAACTATTCACCAATTGAGCATGCATGTTTGGATGTGATCCTTTCCTCATAGAAATAGCATCATTACATGTTATATCATTCTATTAAGATCATTGCGAAGATAGATCCTTTGAAATATCTTTTGAGCAAAACAACACTAACAGGAAGATTGGCTAGGTGGGTTATGTTTCTTAGTGAATTTGACATTGAGTATGTGGACCAGAAGGCTATTAAAGGGAAAGTAATTATGGATCAACTAGCTAAGGAACCAATGATAGATGTGTTGGTCCCTAAATTTTGTTGTCTATTAGTGTCTTACACTTGTCATTTTCTAGGCAATGTTGGTTGGTCATCACTATGACCGAGTCATCATGTATAGGCTAAGTTGAGTCTAGACTTGTATATTGTACATTTATCAAGAAAGTTAGAGGTCACCAAGTACTTTAGTAATAGTTGAGAAATTTATGCTAAGTTGTGTAGATATATCAGTGTCAAGAACCAGCGTATGAAGAATAGTTAATGTTGAGTGCCAAAGATTTTAAATGTCGAGTAAGCCAGATTTGATATATGTGTTTATAATGGCACAAGCACTTAGGTAAACCATTTTGACCAAAATCTACACTATATTTATTGTCTGTTGAGGAAATCATAGAGGTGATTATTCTTTAGATTTATAATCATTAATCCCTATGTAATCTATGCACCCAATTATAATTAGGGAATGCTTAAGAGTCATATGTAGACAATCTAGATCATTGATCATGATTTATCAAGTTGATTTATTGTTTATATAAGATGAAATCTAAACCCTAAAACATAGTAGAGTATGAGAAGTCTAAATATGAAGGGGATATTTTACATGTAGAACATAGAAGTGTTTTGATTGTCAGAGATCAATGACTGAATTAAGTAGTGAAGAACATAACAGAGATATATTTGATCTACAAAAGATCAAATCAGTATTGGAAGGAGAAGATTTGTTATCAACATCATAGTGAAAACTAAAGGATTAGGTACTAAGACAATATAATAGGTGAGTCAAGGTAAATCCCTTAACAAAGTGGTCCTAACAGGCCTAAATAAATCTCTTAATCGAGTGCTTACTTTGTTGTAAGTTTACATCCTTTTGCAAGGTAGATTGTATAAGTCTTAAAGCTCTTAGTAGGAAAGACCCCTCACAGGGTAGATCATTAGTTTATGATCAAATTTTATAGCCCTAATAGGAAAAATTTAATACTACAGTACTAAAGATTTGTGGGTGTCATCCCCACCCCAATTTTACCTTTTAAGGGTTTCTAGGTAACCAAAATCTTTATCTTATGTTTCATTTTCATGGATGAAGATTAGAATGTTAGATCTATTTTAGTATTGAATTTAATGTTTATGTTATGTTGTTAATATGATTTAGAACAACAAAGAGGGGGGGTGAATCAGTTGTTCTCAAGTTTAGATGTATAAAAACAAACTTTAAAACTCTTCAACAAATCAAATATAATAACCAATAGCTACTCGGTCATTACTGATTGCATAATAGAAACATATAATAGTGTATTCCACTTATCCAATAGCATCTAACTTGTAAAACACATAAATGTTCAAACCAAAACATTCACACAAGTATCAACACTAGGATTTATAGTGGAAACCCAATTTGGGAAAAACCACTTTGTAACATGTTACTATTATGTTCACTCTTCTAAAGTGAGCTTGATGAAAAGCCAACCCTATCAAAGGTTACAAATACACTATCAAATGTGACCCAGATAAAGGATTTAAACCACTCTGTTAAAAGTGCACCTTGTTATAGGACTTACATACACTCCATTAGAATGAAACCTTGTTCAAAGGATTTATACCTATGACTGTTAGGTCAACCTCTATTAAAAGGATTTTGACTGTTACAATGGTTAGAAAGTAGTAGTAGTATTGATCTAAAAAACATACAAATCACTTTGCAAATATAAGATCCAATTCCATACACATATGTTGGCTTACTGTTTGTGAACCTTTACCATCTCCATCAATGATCTCCTCGAAACTCTCTTCAAGAAATCACAACACTTCTCCTTCAGCCTTCTCTGCTTAGATAGTCAATAACATTAGCAACACTTCCAGCATTCACTCCTTGTCTCAACCTCTAGCTTAGGTTTCCTTAATACTTCCTCTATTTGGTCAATACATCTTTTTCCACTTAATCTCCTTCGTAGATCTTAGGGTTAGGTCAGATTCATCGAATCCATCCTACATTATATTCTTTAGCTATCCTTCTAGAAATATCTTGAATCTCATAATAGATTTACAATAAATGTTTTACAGTGCATTAAATGATTTCATACAATCAATAAATAAAGTCAACACATTTTACATAATCCAAGAATTCAACGATGTTGGCTAAAAATTTGAATTCTTCCTCAAATGCAAAATACTGACACTCGGTCAATATTGTGTTCAACTTCTTGGTCTTCACTAGAAAGCTCAGTCACCTCATAAACTATTTCCTTGGCTAATACTATCTTCCTCGATAATTAACTAGTGTTCGGTCAATTACTCGACATATACTAGCTTGGCCGACACTAACAACACTCGGCTTAAACTAGTTTTTTTCACTTTTTCTCGGTTAAGCCTACTAGTTTAGTCTTCATTTTTACTTAGATAAACAATACATTGTATTATCATTGTGCCACATAATCAAGTACTCATTAAAGTATCAAGATAACTCAACCTTTCCTTAGGTGCTATTGTTACCAACCTTGGCTTACCCTTTAGCAACAATCAAATAGATATAGTACTTTCTTAAATAGAAAATGTCTTACTAGTTAAGGTTTGACATCAATGACAATAAAACAATTGCTTCAATTGTAGTTTCCAACAATCTCCCTCTTTGGCATTGATGGGAACACCATATGAATATCACATGAATTACCAACCAATCCAAAACTTATCTGTCCATCAGAAATATTTATAATATCCTTAGCTTCATTCTGATATAGAATCAATTAGCCATTGTTGTATGACCATCCACTAAATCTCTCCCTCTATCTTCCTCTGTCTTGATCTTCTCATTCTATGTATTCATATGTGATCATCTCCCTCTTTGACAAAAATGCCAAAGCAGCAACAAAAACATACATCTTGCAGATGTAGATATCATCTCTTCAGTTCAGTAACAATATTTCTCCCTCTATCATGTTTTCTTATGACTAATTCTTGACTTTTCTATACTTTTCACAACTCTAGGCTGCTCCTAAAGTGTGACCTTTCTTTGCATCAATTTGTTAGATATTCTTTGCAGCACATTTGATGCAGTGCTCCTAGCTTGACTAGGCAGCCTCAGTTAGGGGAAGGACCCCTAATTGACTTCTTAGGTATTCATGAGCTTCTTTAGGTAAAGCCTTAGTGAATATGTCTGCTAATTGTTCCTTTGTATTCACATACTCCATTTAGACCTCTTTATCTTGTACCAGTTCTCTCAAGTAATGATACTTGATGGCAATGTGTTTGGTCTTTGTGTGCATCACTGGATTCTTAGAGATATTGATAGCACTTGAGTTGTCATAGAAGATGACAACTAGTTTAGTGATTTCTTCTTTCATGCCTACCAACAATTTATTTATCCATATCAAATTTGAACAGTTCACAACTGCAGCCACATACTCAACTTCAGCAATAGATTGGGAAATGCAATTTTGTTTCTGGCTTGTCCAGGAGACTAATCTCTATCCAAGAAAGAAAGATCCACCACTAGTACTCTTTCTGTCATCTACATTTCCTACCCAATCAACATTTGTATACACTCTTAGTTCAAACTTTTCATGCTTCTTGTAGTACAATCCATAGTCAATAGTTCCCTTCAAATATCTCATGATTCTTTTGACCGTCATCATGTGAGTTTCCTTAGGATTGGTAGAGAATCTTGCCACAATCCCAATAGCTAATGCAATATTTGGTCTACTATGTACAACATAATGTAGCTTTTTGGTCATAGATCTATACAAAGTTTGGTTAACTTCTATAACATCATCATTTTTAGACAACTTCTTTCTAGTAGCCATGGGAGTACTTACTAGCCTTGAATCTTCCATACCAAAGGTTTTTAGTATCTCATGAACATATTTAGACTGGGTGATGAAAATTCCTTTCTCCATCTGATATACTTGTAAACCAACAAAAAATTTGATCTTGCCAAACATACTCATTTCAAATTTAGTTTGCATTTCATTTGAAAATTTCTTACACAAGGCATCTTGTCCACCAAATATAATATTATCTACAAAGATCTTAGCTAACAAGATTCCTTCACCTTCTTCATCTTTCATGTATAGATTGTTTGTGTCATTTGTCCTTGAGAATCCAATCTATATTAGGTAGTTGTGCAGTCTCTCATACCATGCTCTGGGAGCTTGCTTCAGTCCATACAGTGCTTTATTCAGTTTGCAAACCATGTGTCTTTTGTTTGGATCAACAAATCCTTTTGGTTGTTCAATATACACTTCTTCTTCTCTTGTCTCTTCTCCACTTCTAATCAGTTCACCAGTGGCATTAAATATTTTGGCCTTTCTATGATGAAATTCCACTCAGTAGCCAGTGTTATTAAGTTGTGCAACACTCAACAGATTATAGTTAAGACCCTCAACCCAATGAGCATTTTCACAAGTGATCTTATCAATCAACTTAATCAATCCTTTTCCTCTAACAAGACATGATGCATCATTACCAAATTTCACACTCCTACCTTTATAATGATCTAAGGTATCAAACTTACTCTTATCTCTAGTCATATGATGTGAACAACCACTATCAATAATCCATTTATCATTTTTGTTCACATAAGATATAAATGCAGTTTTCTCATCCTCATCAGATTCATCTTTCATTGCAACATAGAAAACTTCAATTTCAAAATCATCACTATTAGTGTTAGTCTCTTCTTCAGCAATATAGCAGGATTTCTTACCTTTTCCTTTGTAGTCCTTGTATCTTTGGTAACCTCTATCTTCTCTTTTGTCTTTATGATTTTTGTCTCTTTCTTCATCCTTATTATCCCTATTAGGACATCTAGCAGCTATATGACCAACTTTATTACATGAAAAACATATAATAGGGAGTTTACCTTTGTACTTTCCTTTTCCCATTTTTAGTCTTCTAACCATAAGAGCTTCTAGATCCTCAAGTTCTTCATCAGATGTGTCACTGTCACTGTCACTTTCACTTTCACTAATGCATCTTTCTTTTTCCTTCTTTGACTTACTCAGAACCATCTGTGACTTAAAAGAAGATTCAATATTACCAACAATGAAGTTATCATAGTTAGAAAGTTCAAAAGCAGTCAACTTACCAACCAAACTTTCCAAAGTAAGAGCATTTGTAGGGTTACATCTAGATTCCTAAATTGCTGAAATTTTGATTGCATAGATAGGATGTAGAGTTCTCAATACTTTTCCTATTAGATTTTCATCATCAATAATTCCATTTGCTCCTCTAATAGCATTTACAACTTCTTTTATTCTACCACAATATTGTGCAATGTTCTCACCTTCTTGCATTCTCATTTCATCAAATTTACCTGTTAGGCTCTCAAATTTTTCTCTCAACACATTTATGTCACCGCCATAAATTTTTTCAAGGGTGTCCCACATTTTCTCTGCATTACTGTAGTCTTTGATGTCTTCAAATTTTGGATAACTTATGGCAGATGCAATCTCCAACATTCCTTGGTTGTGCTCTTGTTTAGCTTTCATTTTCTTAGCAGTCGGAGGTGCAACAGGTGTGACATAGTCATGCTCAATATAATATTTTGCAAAATCACCAATACCAGCCAGATGTAGCTTCATCAATCTTTTCCATGTAGGGAAGTTCTCCTTATTCAGCTTTGGTACCTCCTTCTTATACATCCTGATCATTTGCTTCAAGTACCTTCAAACTTGTTCTCTGTAAGCACCAATAGCTTTGATACCAATTGTTAATATGATTTAGAACAATAGAGAGGGGGGGTGAATCAGTTGTTCTCAGGTCTATATGTATAAAAACAAACTTTAAACCTCTTCAACAAATCAGATCTAATAACCAACAACTACTCGGTCATTACTGATTGCATAATAGAAACAATAATAGTGCAGTCCACTTATCCAATAGCATCTAACTTGTAAAACACAGAAATATTCAAACCAAAACATTCACACAAGTATCAACACTAGGATTTATAGTGGAAACCCAATTTGGGAAAAACCACTTTGTAACATGTTAATTCTATGTTCACTCTTCTGAAGTGAGCTCAATGAAAATCCAGCCCTATCAAAGGTTACTAACACACTGTCAGGTGTCACCCGGTTAAAGGATTTAAACCACTCTATTAAAAGTGTTCCTTGTTATAGGACTTACACTCCATTAGAATGCAACCTTATTCAAAGGATTTATACCTATGACTATTAGGTCAACCTCTATTAAAAAATTTTGACTGTTACAATGGTTAGAAAGTAGCAGTATTATTGATCTGAAAAACATACAATTCACTTTGCAAATTTCAGATCCAATTATGTACACATATGATGGCTTACTGACTATGAACCTTTACCATCTCCATCACTGATCTACTTGGAACTCTCTTCAAGAAATCACAACATTTCTCCTTCAGCCTTCTCTTCTTAGACAGTCAATAACATCAACAACACTTCCAGCATTCACTCCTTATCTCAACCTCTTGCTTAGGTTTCCTTAATACTTCCTCTATTAGTTCAATGCATCTTTTGCCGCTTAATCTCCATTGTAGATCTTAGGGTTAGGTCAGATTCATCGAATCCATCCTACATTATGTTCTTTAACTATCCTTCTAGAAATATCTCAATTCTCTTAATAGATTTATAATAGACATTGTATAGTGCATTAAATTCTTTCATACAATAAATAAATAAGGTCAATACATTTTACATAATCCAAGAATTCAATGATGTCAGCTGGAAATCTAAATTCTTCCTCAAATGCAAAATACTGATGCTCGATCAATACTATATTTAACTTCTTGGTCTTCACTAGAAAGCTCGGTCACCTCATAAGCTATTTCCTCAGCTAATACTATCTTCCTCAGCAATTAACTAGTGTTTGGTCAACACTGAATTTACTCGGCATATAATAGCTTGGTTGACACTAACAACACTTGGCTTAAACTATATTTCTTCACTTTTGCTTGGTTAAGCCTACTAGTTTAGTCTTCATTCTTACTTAGATAAACAATACATTGTCTTATCATTGTGTCACATAATCAAGTACTCATTGAAGTATCAAGATAACTCAACCTTTCCTTAGGTGCTATTGTTACCAACCTTGCCTTACCCCTTAGCAACAATCAAATAGATATAGTACTTTCTAAAATAGAAACAGTCTTACCAATTAAGGTTTGACATCAATGAAAATACAACAATTACTTCAATTACAATTTCCAACATATGTAAGTAAGTTTATGTCAAAATGGAATTATTGGTAGATATCTGATTCACCACCTCTCTAAGTATCTCACTTTCCCATAATAGATTTCCAACAATTGGTATCAGAGCCTAGTCTCTTAAAGAATTCTAATCACTCGTGAGTCAAATATTTTGAGATGGAGGTTTATATGTTCAGAAAGATCATAGAGAATTGAAAGATTGACATTTAGCTTGCACTACATCATCTTGAAGCAACCAGAGGTAAACTAAATAAATGCTTAAGTAGAAGAAGAGAATTGGTAATATAAC
Source organism: Chamaecyparis obtusa (assembly GCA_027943335.1). Lineage (NCBI taxonomy): Eukaryota > Viridiplantae > Streptophyta > Pinopsida > Cupressales > Cupressaceae > Chamaecyparis > Chamaecyparis obtusa. The sequence goes on along the minus strand of BSBK01004928.1, from coordinate 1,565,104 downwards.
AAAATGAAACTCAATATCAAGAAGGGGATACTAGAGGACTATTTGACAGTGGTAACTCTACTGAAAGTGACAAAGCTATAATAGATTTTCTGGAGAAAAATAACATACTAGATGAAGAAATCAAAAATTTGAAGAGATAACAAGAGATACAATAAGTAAGATTTTGTGAAATTGTTGAATAGAAAAAGAAAGCTGAAGAAGACAAGACAATAGCTTAAGAAGATAAAAGACAAATATCTATAAGGTTGGATGAAAGGACATGTGACATGCAAAGATTGACAAATAATCAATTGGACATGGTGAATTAGTTATTACTTTCTAATCAAGAGTTGAGCAAGAAAGATGTGGAAATCACTAGTTTGAGATCAGAAAATAGCCAACTGAAGAATGAACTAAGATATGAAAAGGAACTCAATGAAAGGATCACCAAGCCTAATGAAGATGTGAAATACTTTGAAGAAATGATAAGGTCACCTAGAAGATCCAATGATACTTTTGGACTTAGACATGATGAGCACCTAACATCCATTGAGGAAGGAGAATCATCAAAGAGTGAAGAATAGAGGAATGCAAAGACAAAGAACAAAAAACTTACATGCCATAATTGTGGAAAGCTAGGACACACAGCTAACATCTATAGAAGTAAATATGGGAAGTCCAATCCCAAACCAAAGTTCAATGGAAATTGTTTTAATTGTAAGAAACATGGACATCAAGCAAATAAATGCAAGTCAAAGGTAAGTAATCCACCTACCTCATCTAGATTTCAAGGAAATTGTTTTAACTATCATAAATATGGTCATAGAACACAAGAGTGTAGATCCAAAGCTAAGTGGACATCCAATTAGTAGACCAAAGTACCTAGGAATGGTAACACATATAAGTGGGATTACAATACATTGTATAGTTGTCATTATTATAGAAAATATGGTCATATTGGAGAAAAATATTTAAACACACATTTTAGAGGAAAATCCAAGAGTTGGATGAGTTGAAGTCTAGTTTGTTACAAATGCAATAAAATTGGTCACTTAAAGAGGGACTGTAGATCACATATACCGAGAAATGAACAAGTTAAGAATGAAGAGTTTTTTTATCAGATGAAGAACCATATGAATAAGACATGGAAGAAGAAAGAGGAAGCAAGAAATAGTGGAGCCAATGAACCTAAAGTCACCCAATCCAATGGATTAGGTGATCACACTGCTTCAAACTAACCAAAGAAGGTATGTGTGGAACTGAATCTTATAATGCTTTATTTTACATTAGTTCCTAACATTTGATATGTTAAAGTCCATATCTTCATAGATTAAGATGCATTATGATAGATTTTAGAAAGAAGCTACATTGCATATTTGATGTCGAGCATTAGTATTTTAAGTTCATATTGACCAAGTCACTAGTGTATACTGAGCACCTATAGTATCTGAGATGTGATATATATCGAGCTAAACCCAAATGGTAGTATTGACTGAGCTTATGTTAACAGAGTTGACATGAGATTGCTGAGACAACTATATTTTACCTAGAAAGTGTATAGATCATTAATGAATCCCTAATCCAACCATTTGAAGTCTATAAAGTGGAAAGTTACCAATTCTCATTTCACCGGCAATTTGAGAACTAATAGAGTAATTATCCAGAGCTGTTTGTGTTAAGTGTGATTTGTAGAGATCTTCATAGTGTGCCATCAAAAAACATCTGAGAACTATTAGAACAAGGTATTTACCGAGCTACTTACATTCATATTTGAACCCTAGATATGGCATCAACATTATCTATTACAGCTAAGAAGAAAGGAAAGGAAGTGTTTAATGTTCAACTTGTAAGGAATGATGCATGTAAACCGCAAAAATTCCAAGCCATTCTTGAAAGTGCAATAATGGGAGATCTCACGGGTGCACTATCATTTATTCCTCCTAAGGTTTTGATGAAAAATGATGTACACACATCATACATGTGCAAAATTAGAGAAATAGTTGATTACAAGATTAGAGAAGCATATGAAAAACTTTGCAGCAACAGGGTGTTATAAGGTTGAACACCATAAGGTTTCCAAGTGAGGGTTGGTGCATGCCCTTGACTTCCCACATAATTTTAAGGTCGAATGGATCAAAATAATGTTGAGTTGAGTTCATGACATGAAGCTATGTCTGGAAGATGGATCAGTTAAGATCATAAAGGATATGATACACCAAGTAATTTGTTACCCTAGTCTCACAGGGAAAAAGATAATGAGATGCCAGAGCAAAGAAATTATTTAGGAAAAAACATAGGTGGTATGGAACAAAAGAGGGATGACTATCTCTATAATCATGGATTGAGAAATTGATTTTGCAGTAAGAGTGATTGCACAAAAGTTCTACCAATCTAGTAGGCTAGACAGTGTTATGTGTATATCAATGGACCAATCTTGGAAGATGGTGAAGAAATATCATACCTATGATCTTGCTAAGCCATAATGTACATGACTTACCGAGAAAATCTCTTGTATCAAGAGAGCAAAGAATTCAATGTGCTAGTTTGTTTCTCTACTCGTATGTCTATTTTTATATATACATAATACTTTCCCTACTATTGGTGATGTTGTATGGGGTAGGAACAGACCTGTTACCCTACAAATAAATGAATTTATTGATCATATAGGAGAAAAATTTGAGAGTGTGTTGGATAGTTATTTTGTGTAATTTAAGAAGAAAATGAGGAAAATGAGTAGGACTCTTGTATTACTAGCAGAAAAGTATTATGATGACATATGTTTCCTAGTTGATACCGAATTCACATATGTATAAAAATTCACACCAAGGGTATCATGGCTTAGGCCATTACCTTATGAAGTCAATATAGATGAGACAACAATAGCAATAATAACCCTATTAGCTAAAGAAATATATAGTAAAGAAAAGTTTTTTGGACCTTATGAGGTAGAAAATTCCAAGATAACCATGGAATTGAAATCTGTAACCATGGAGAGAAAAAGAAAGAAGTTAGTAAAGAACCTAGAGAAGATGCTAGGAGAAGGTGAAGAGGAAAATGCACCTTTTGCATTGACAGAAGGGTTAGGAGAGGATAAGTCAGGTGAATTAGAAGAAAGTGAAGAGAAGGAGACTGTAGTCATAAAGAAAGGAAAGAAGGCATCAGTTTCCAAGCCTAGTAAGAAAAAAATGCAAAAACCTAAGCCTACTCCTCCCGCAATACTAAGACCTTGAACAAGGGAAGCTTCTACTTTTATAGCTGCCGAGCCACAAAACAAGATCCCAGTATCAGGGAAGACAAAACTAGTCCAAGCTAAGGATGTGCCAACCAATATAAGAAAGAAACCAAGAAGAAAGCTAATCTTGGAGATAGATGAAGATGATGAGGAAACTGATACAGATGAGAATATAAAGAAGAAGGAACTATCTCAAAGGAAATAATTGACTGTGGATAAGATATGCCACAATATCAAGAGCATTGTTAGGTTAGAAAGATTAAAACAAATAAGATTTGAGAAGTTAAGCAATACGAATAAAGATAAAGTAGAGGAGGCTATGCTTGAGATTCTATGTACTTTCAAAATAAAACCATTACAAATGGGGAATTTGATACCAGAAGAATTATTTAAAAGGATAGATCAGAAATGGTAGTATGCCATGATGACTGAAAAATAGATAAGGGAGAGAACTCTAGCTCAAGTTATGCCAGATCTAGCCCCCAGTACATCAAGTAGTATATGGAGTAGTATAGAAATAATTTTATTCCCAAGCTCCAAGCATACTCCATTCTCTAGCATAAGGTTGAAAATGTTGTGCAATAGAGTACAAGGTTATGGAAAGTCATCTTTGGAATGATCATTGACAAGATCTCACAACTGAGTACATCTAGTGGAGTTGAATTAGACAATAAAGAGGATATTGAAGATCCATATGCTGATAAGGAAGTAGGACAAAAGGATAGAATAAGTGAATCACAGAATGTGATCACTATTGTGGATATTGTGTGCTATAAATGTGTCACACTTCTATGGATCATTACATGCAAGGAAACTCAAGAATGAGCCCTCACAAATCGATCCATAGCTCCCTAGGCATGGAGTGCAAGGGTTTTAAGAATGCTCTCAGCTAGAGCTATTAAGCCAATAACCTTGCTAGTAAACCATGCAATGGGAGATTCAATGAAGACAAGGGCAAGAATGCCAATATCCTCAAGAATCAAGAATGAAATGCAATGCAAGCTAGATTAAGAATGGAAATGCAAGTTAAACTATGGAAATGAAAGATGTAAGTATTACAAAGCCTCCTAGTTAAACTAGATGAATTAATCTAAAGCATAAAGGAAATCTAAGCTAAGAATGCCATGAAAATGAAACTACTATGCAAGAAATGAAATCTAACTATGAAGCAAGAAAGCCATGATGATGCAAGAATGAAGACAAGAAGATAGAGTGTTGATGAAGATCCAAGATGAATGCCAACAATGCTCCAAATCTTCAAACCCTAGATGCAAGAATGTCTCCAAAAGCTCCAAGATGACCTAGAAAACCTGCAGCATAATATTAGCATAAAAAGTTGGGGCTCTAGAATGAAGAAGAGAGCTCTTCTTTTATAGAAAATGAGAAGGAATGGACCATGGAGATTAAGAGGCAAAAGATTTAATCAATGGTGGAGCTCAAAAGAGGAGCAATCCATGTGCACAAGTATCCTCCAATAGGAAAATAAGAGTTGAATTTTGTGTCCATATGAGACAAAAAGTACTTTTTCTCTTTTTATAAATAAGAATAATGCTTTATTTGTGCAACTTAGGATAAGAGGAAAAGTGGGAGATTTTTATTTATTAAAAGGGGAGGAAATATTCCTTTTAAATAAATAAAGACTTAGGATAAAATGGTTAGCCCATAGAAAATAATCGAATAAATGATAGAGCTAAGATTTGATCAAGGAATAAGCAATTGATAATTTAGCAAAAGGGGCTAATAGTCTAGGTGACCATTTTTAGGTGTATACAAATATCACCGAGGGTACCCTAGTGAAAAAATGTTTGTTAAATAAGGAGGAAATTCAAAATAAAATACAAGTTGAGGCACTCTCAAATAAGTTTCTACCAAGCACCAATCCAGTACTAATACAAGTACAAGATTATCCACATATTGAGAGTGCATCAACTGTTGACACTGCACCAATAAGCCCTCACATATTCATAGTTGAAATTCAAGCCTCAAAGAGTACTAGTGCCAAGAAATGGGAAAAGTTGACAATTACACATAAGATTACACTTGCCGAGGAGAAATAGAAAAGAACAAGCCATGAAGACTCTTAAAGAGAAAGTAGTTAAGTCTACATTAGTTTTAATAAGTCCTCACATGGAGGAAAAAGGAAAGATTGAATAAGAGAAAGAAAAGGAAAAACTAGAGCCTAAGGAGCAAAAGGTTGTAAAAGCTCTTATACAAATGCCTAGTGGAAACACATCGAGGAAGAAATGACAAAAGAAGGAGAAATATCCCACAACATAGGTGACACTCGATGATGTTGGAAATTTGGTTGAGTTGATTGCATAGATGTTTTCATTATGGAAACATATGATCCACATGAAGATCACATAGGTCAGAGAGAAAGTATGATAGAGCGCATTGCAAATTTGTCTAAGTGTGAGACAGTGTTTTAACAGTGAACCTGGACATAGTTTTTGTTCACAACTTTGACTGGAGTAAATTTAGTGCTTGTGCACTTGAACATAGATTCTATGATGACTATTGATCACCCATCTCAGAGTGCAAGTCAGTAGGGCATGTATGGAAGAAGTTATGATAGTTTTACCAAAGACAGTGTCAAGCCAACAGGATATAATATGAAGACAGAACTAGTAAAGAGTTAAGGGATTATTTTGTTTATCAAAATAATGAATTAAAAATATAAAGGGATGACATCCTAGATGTTAACTCTTGGATAAAGCTATTGTTATAAATGTAAATGTAATTGTAATTGTAATAGTATGTAATTGTAGTAGTATTGAAAAAGAAGGACAAGTGATATGATGCAAAGTATATGAAGCATATGTAATAGCGATAGTGAAAGAGCAATGAAGTGATATTGATGCAAGTAGTATAAGGTTATGTACCTTAACCTTTTTTGTAATCATTGTATACTATACATTACTTGTTTGGGTAGTGGGCTCATCTAGTAATCACATTTTGTACTACAACTCCTAATAGGGTTGAGGCTTCTAACAAGGCCTATAGTCCCTTAATTAGGACTGATACACTATATGCTTGTAATAGACTCCTAAGAGGGTCAACATCCTTAACTAGATACATTTGATTAGTGGATCTTTGTGGGTACCATCCCCACCGGGGTTTTCCCTTGGCTAGGGTTTTCTCGAGAACAAATAATGTGTTATGAGTTCTTTATTATTATGCATGTTGTTTAGCTTCTTATGTTATGCATGTATAAAGATAATCTGTTATATCCATAATTGGGCAAAAGATAAAGTTTTTAGAATACTGATTCATGCCCCCCTCTCAGTATTCCCTATTTCTAGCAATTGGTATTAGAGCTTAGTTACTTGGAAAAGAATCATTCAAGGAAAGCCTAGCTGCTTGAGTAAGATCTCTACGAATATGGATCAACTAAAGAAAAATCTTGAAGAAGCTCTTGAATAGATTGACTTGCTTACTATTGAAAAAGATACTTTGAAAAGAAAGTATGATGATGAGGAGAACCTCATTGAGAAACTGAAAAACAAATTGGAAGATCTGAGATCTAAAAAGGAATCTAAAATTTTTATTGAAGATTGTGCTGACAATGTGGAAAAAGAAAATGAGATCCTTAAGCATGAATTGAAGATAGAAAATTTGAAGCTTAGTTTGAAAGATGGAAATGGCAAGAATGAAGCAAATCTAAAATCTGAAAATGAAAGTCTAAAGATTGAAAATGAAGGACTAAAATCTAAACTTTCTAAAGTAACATCTAAACTTGAGAAAGTCAATTTGCAGTATGATGAAGTTGAGAAATACAACAAAATTGTGAAAGGTGAACTGACTCAATCCAAACAACAACTTGAAAGGCTATATTCAAGTAGTGAGAAGATTGATGAACAAATATGTTATTAGAAACCATTCTATGATAAGACTGGTCTTGGATTCAACACTTTCAAAGCAAATGATGAAGGCAAGGAACCAGATCTAAAGATATCAGAAAGCATGAATCAGAAGAAGCCTGATGAGATCAACAAATCTAAAGATACACCTAAAGAAGAAGAATCACCAAAGCAAGAGAAATCACCCAAAGGTATGCACAAAGAATTCAAAGGTAGATGTTTTTCTTGTAATACTATTCGTCATATGAAGAGAGATTGCATAGGTAAACAATTTAAACCTCTTAATGGTTATTGTTACAATTGTCATGGTTTTGGACATAGAGCTATTGATTGTAGGAAATCTAAATTTATTGAGAATAATGATGGTAGTAGAATGTTTAGGAATACTAACAATGCAGATAAGAAACCTACTAAAGATATGAACAAAAGAAGTGGAGTAGTATGTTATAGATGCAACAAGGTTGGACACATTGCTAGAAACTACAGATCACAAATCAATCAACCTAGACCAAGATATGGAAACAATGGAATTGTTTTTCAGATATGCAACAAGATTGGACATAGAGCAAGGTTTTACAGAATGAACAATAGAGTTTTTCATCCTAATTCTAACCCCAGGAATCATGCAAGAAGAAATGAAGATGCAAGTAATAGTCAGAAAGGATGCTGTAGTAATTCAGATGAAGTGAAGTTTATCAAAAGTACAAATCAAGGAGACATATTCAATGTTGAAAGTAATCAGAAAGGTGAAGTATTGAAAGGTAAGAATGAATCTTTACCTGACCTATCTCAAAGTACTTAATTCATGTAAATTGTAGTAGAATAGGAACTTAGATTTAGTATAGAAGTAGATATATGATGAATTGAGTCTTGTGTAGTTAATGCAAGGTATTTTATGATGTTCTAATGCTATGGGTAAGAGCACAAAGAAAAATATTATGTTTTACGAGATCGCAAGAAGTTTTAAGTTTTGCAGGTTAGTAGAGACAACTTTTTGGAAAGAAGCGACAAAAGAATTGAATGTGATGTCAGATCTAAGTGAGATTAAATTAATAAAAGGTTATGATCAGTATTATTTGATCATCAAAGAAAATTCAAGTGTGAAGGAGATCAAAGAGCAGTGATAGAAAGCATTTTTCAAGGATTTGGAGAAGAATTTTGTGCCAAATCTATGCAAGCCCTAAAATCATGAAATTAAGGTATTTTACTTGACAAATCTCTGAATCAGTAAAGGCATTTTAAGAAATCATGGATGTTTCCTTAATACACAATGTTAGAGATAAGAATAGAACTAAATTGAAAAGGGAACCAGTAGAAACCTTGGAAGAAGACCCTAGGTTTGCATTATCATCTGTACCAGATGAAGTTTTACATTTAGAAAATGTCAGAAGTTATCTTGGATGCAAACTAGAGACAGTAAATGATAGTGATTTCACAACTGAATATCAGAAGATTTACAATTAGGATATGACACTAAAACAAGGTTTTGAATATTTGGAACATAATGAAATTGTCAAATATGGATTAAAGTATGAATTTGATAATGAAGAATGCACTAAGATTTCATAATGGAAAGTTTTGGTTAGAAGATAGAGTGATATATATTACAGCTGATTTGATTCATGAAGTCACCAGATTATCTAAAACTAGAGCTATTCCTTTTAATGAGAAAAACATGAGGAAAAAAATCATTAACAACACAAACTCATCCTATAATGGTAGAGGAATTGTGATTAGCAAGATCAAACAAGATGATGTGAGATACATATGCAAGATCCTAACTACTAAGTTTTGTGCAAATTCAAGAGAAGATGACATGGCAGCCAGAATGGTGCATGTAGCTTATCTTATGTGTGTTGACAGGGTACCAGTTGATATGTGTGAAATTCTTAGAATTCAATTGCTTGAGAACTTGGAGAAGATCAAGAAAACTAAGTATACACAGTTTAGGTTCTCATCCCTAATCACATATATGTTCTTTCATCTTTTGAGGAGATTTCCTTACACCATAGGAAATGATTGGAATGATGGAAAAACTACAATGGAAAGGATTAATGTAGTATATAGAAGGCATGTTATTGACAGTGTTAATGAGAGTGCAATACTTTTTATTAAGACATTTCAGAATATTGTGTCTACCAGATCAAGGATCCCTAAGTCTCTTGTTGAAAAATATAAAGATGATATATGTTTTATGGTGGATACTGACCTTACCTATATTGAAGCAATAGAGCCTAGAATAGAGTTCATAGACCCTCTTGTCTATGAAATATTTGAGGTAGAAACTAAAGAGTATGTTAGCAAACTACTGAAGTGTAAGTTGGACACTCAGTGTAATAGGTTTGGAACCTTTGAGGAGAACTTCAACTCCACAAAGATTCTAATTGAAGAGAAGCAGTTTAAGAAGAGAGTTGAGAGCACCATTAAGAAAATATTAAAAGATACAGGAATGACAGAGAGTGATTTTTTGGTAGCAAAGAAGATAGCAGTAGTAATCAGAGAGAGTGGACAAAAGGAAGTTTTGTCTATCCCTCCATTATCATCAATTGCAGTGCCACAGGAAGAACCACAAGTAAAGGTGAAAGTGGAAGTACCTAAGAAGGACATAGAAACAAAGATTTCTACTAGATCCAATTCCTCCACACTGAGCAAAAGAGTTAAGGGGAGTGCTACTGGACCAGGAAAGAGGCATAAAACTCTAGTGCAACCTATTCCAAGAAAGATTGCAGAGGTTAAAGATGATGTCACTACTAAGAAGAAAGCTTGGAAACCAAAAGTTGAAAAGCTTAATGAGCATATTATTGAGAATGGTGACTTTGCAAGAATGAACAAATATTATGATTATACTGATAGAATTAATTTGGAGAATGCAGTTTTGAAGCATATGATCTTGACTGGAAAGATGTTTGATACTATTCAAGGATAGATACCTGATGATCTTTACAAAAAACTTCTAAATATAAAGAAGAGAGCATCAGAGGAAGAGACGGCTATCAGAGAAAAGCTTGTGAGGAAGCTTTGTGAGATAAGAGATGAAGCTCATTTCAATCAGATCATGAAAGCCCTAAGCACCCATCTAAGAACCAAAAGGAGAAAAATTCAAATTATGGGAGGCAAGTATGAAGAAGTAAATTTTGAGACTGAACAAGCAATTATCAAGGTTATGGTAGAATATGTTGGAGAATCATCAGTTGCAGCAGAGAAAGTAGGTGAGGAAGTACAAGAGGACATTCCCTCTTCTCTAGCTATTAATATTGAAGATGAAACAATGAATGTAGAAGGTACACAAATCACCTTGGATACTGATGAAAATGTATTCAAGAATTTGGAGAACATTGTTGACAATTCGGCCTTTGAGGAACAGGAAGCTACAAAAGAAGAAGAGATGATAGAGACCACTATTGTGGAACCACTAGTTACAAAAGGAAAAATTCCCATTCCCACCAAAGAAGATATCAGTCTTACTCCTGAGACTAGAAAGAAGACTCAAATTGGATCTATGATTGAGAATTTGGGAAAAGAAGTAGATGATGATGATCAGTTGGAACTGATTACATCCTTGAACAAAATAATTGGTAAGAATAAGAAGGTGAAGAGTCTTGAATAGTGTCTGAAGGAACTAACTGAGAAGTTACAAAGTACTGTGACTACACAAATTTTAGAAGTAGACCCTATGGAGAAGAAATGAAGGTAATGAGCACCTTTGATAATGAATTCACAAATCTAGCTGATATTGCAAAAGTAAAAGCACAAGTAGACTATGAGGCTAGAATGCTTTTGAACATCAGTCAGAATATCAGAAATGATATCAATACTCTTGATATCTATATCAAGGATTTGAGGAAGCATTTGGAAATAGGAAAATCTTTGTACATACAGTGTAAAAAATCAAAGACTTTGACAGCTGAGGAAGATCAGAAGATAAAGTTGAAGGAAGCAAAAATTCTAAATGAAACAAACCTTCTGTCTAACCCCAATGTGAAGGTCTGTAATTTTGAGAAGAAAGTTATAAAACTGTATGATGAAATCAGATTTATACAAGATGAGAAAGATAGGAAATTGAGAAGATACACTCTTTTGAGAGAGCATGATTCTATGAAGTTGAGCATAATTGAAGAACAGTTGGAAGAATGTCTTTTAGGAAAGACATCTTTTCAGAAATTTAACTTTGAAAACCTCCAAGCATGTGAAATTTCTTCTTATGGACTGAGCGCACTACTTAATGTGGTAGATGTATGCACTCTAAAATGGTCTCTTAGACTTTGGGCCCCCATTCAGCAACTTATCAAATCCTTGAATCAATATTTTCAAAAATCAACATTTTTCAATTATATCAATTTCTTTGATCAAATCCTATTTTATCATTTTTGATTATTTGCCTCGGGCTAACCATTTTATCCTAAAGTCTTTATTTATTTAAAAGGAATTCCCTCACCTTTTATTAAATAAAAAGCCCCCACTTTTCCTCTTATCCTAAGTTGCACAAATAAAGCATTATCCCTATTTTATAAAAAGAAGAAAAAGTACTTTTTGTCTCATATAGACACAAAAGTCAACTCTTATTTTCTCATTGAAGGATATTTGTGCACATGGATTGCTCTTCTTTCAAGCTCCACCCTTGATTAAATATTTTGCCTCTTAATCTCCATGGTCCATTCCTTTTCATTTCCTATAAAACAAGAGCTCTCTTCCTCATTTTCATATTCATTTTTGAATACTAATGTTATGCTGCAAGTTTTCTAGGTCACTTTGGAGCTTTTGAAGATTTGGAGCATTCTTGGCTTTTGCATCTACATACTATTCTAGTCTCATTTTTTGCATTCTAGTTTCATTTGTCATGGCATTCATAGCTTAGTTTCCTTTATGCTTTAGATTACTCCATCTAGCCTAATTAGGAAGGATTTGTAACACTTGCATCTTTCCTTTCATAGTTTAGTTTGTACTTTCATTTCCATAGCTTAGCTTGCACCTCTCATTTCTAGCTTGCATATTCATCTTAATCTAGTTTGTATTTGCATTTCATAGTGATTCTTGGGGATATTGGAATTCTTTCCCTTGTCTTCATTTGAATCTCTCATTATGTGGTTGACTAGCAAGGTCATTAGCTTAATAGCTCTAGCTAAGAGAAAATTTTAAATAATCTTGCAACTCCATACATAGAGAGCTCTAGGTCATTTTCTAAGGTTTCCTATTCATGGATTCCCTTGGATATAATGACTTAGAGAAGTGCACCATTTGAGTGTGTACATTTTTGGTGCCCACCGTGGGGTAGAGCATTATTGTTTTGTCCTTAATTTTTTGGATTTCTGTCAAATTTTTCATGAATTTTTAGCTTTATTTTTGGCTCTCAGGTTTTTCAGTCTCAGATTATCACATGATAGTTTTCCAGTATCGTGTGATAGTTCAGGTGCGGTCATGTGATACTTTACCAATTAAAGTATCACCCCATTTGAGACATTATGTTGCCCTGTTTGAGACATTATGTCACCTGCAGTAAAGTGAAGTATCACCCAGAAATATATTATCACCTCGGTATACTGTAAAGTGTCGTGCGATATTTTTGGTGACTGTACTGTCACCTGTACCTAGCAGTGAGTTGTTTCTTGGTTCTTTCTTGCCAAATTTGGATCTAGTTAGCTTGCTGGTTTAGTTTGTTGTGGTTAGATAGATTTAATTTACAGATTTCATTTGGATTTTGGTTTTTATAACCTTGTAGGGCTAACAAGTTGTGCTTGTAGGTGCTATCATTACTTGATCATTTTCTTAAAAGAACACATGTCAAAGCTTCAAATGTACAAGGGCTACTAACAGTTTTTGTAGGGCTTCCCAAAGCATACAAACCCAATCAAGTGCTTGTTTATTTCATTTTCAAGTGTGGCAATTACTAGTTGTTTCATTTCATAGGAACATAATATCTTGTTGTAGGAATTCTTGGGTGGTAGGAGAAGTATGCTCTTCACCCTTGTGGTGAACCAGAAAATCTTGACCCATCTTTGGATTTTGAAAGAAAGAAGGTAATTGAACATTTTCTTGGTGTGTTTGGGAGAAAGCTTTGAGATAGGGGAGTATGCTCTTCACCCTTGTGGTGAAACAAAATCCTTCAATCTCATAATTTGATCCATTCTTTGTTTAGATCTTTAGAATCCTTTAGCGGACCTGCTCTTGAGCAATCAAGAGGAATGACCCAAGTGGGGACAAGCCTTTTGCCAGCTATTCTGACCCACTATAAACTCAAGGCTATCAAGGACACAAAACTTTGATAGATGTAGTACTTGTCTTCGATTGATGTGAGTACTTGTGGGATTGTGACCATGAGGAAAATGTTGAGCAAGAATGCTTAAGGTACTCTCGTGGTCGTGAGGTCTGTTACTTGCTGCAAGGTAAGGAGTCCCTTTGGGGAGCAAGAGGGGTATTATGAATGCAAGCCCTTATTAAGAACCATACATAGAGGCCACCCTATTTTTCTGCTTATCTTCTTGGTGCAAGGATTGATCCAAGTGGAATAACCCAGATCACCCCAAGATTACTCACCATCTGTGTTCCTTTGGTTGTGTCATTGGCACTTCCATGACAAAGCCAATATCTATTGTGGGCAACCAATTTGTGTGAGGCAATGGAGCATCAAGTGTGGGCCAAGTTGTTAAGTATTGAGCCATTGTCCTTTTAGGCTAAAAAGTTCTTGAAGTGTTCTCATTGTGATATACCCGTGTAAACATTCTTGCATATTCAACATCTCAGTAGTACTTGTAGAAGTTTTTCAATTTTGATATCACAATTGCTTGTCTTGGAAAGGTTTCTTTTTCCCTTGTTTCAAGTGTTTGAAGACATGTTTGATAACCTAATGTTTGCAAACCTATCAATTTACTACAGTCACTATGATTGAGATAAAAAATACCAACCCTCAAACTAAAATTTGGACCAAATTTGCCTTGAAAATTGAGATTTTGACACTCACTGGTCAAGAATCGTATGACACTGGAATAGTATCACTCTCTATCCTAGAAAATATCACATGATAGTTCACCCTTGGAGGACTATTGCCCCACTTGCCTGGAAAGTATCACCCTACTTAATGCTAAGTATCACCTGGTCAGAAATTATCGCCCTACTTAACGTGAACTATCACGTAGAATCTTTTTGTTGTTTGCCTGATTCATGCAATTTTTAGTCTTCTCTTAGTTGACTAGATTTTAGCAAGTTTCATACCCTGCAACTAAAATCTTATTTGTGCCTCAGGTTCTTGGTTATAGACATCTTGAGTTAGTAATCTTTGACTTCACCAAAAACATTTCTTGTGTTTGGTAAGATAGGATTCATCCTTATTGACAAGATTCACCTTTAGATTCTTTGATTGCACACTTGGAGAGTTTGAGTACTCTTTTGTCCAAATCCACTTTCATATAAATTCAATTTCAAGATATTTTGGTTAAATCATCCCCCTGATCCATAGGTGCTAGGATACTGGAATCCTTTTGTTATGCACCACTGTGGCAGTGTTGATTTATGCCTTTTGTTAGCTTTCTATCTCACCATATCTCTTTTTGGACAATTGAATATTTTCACTATCCTAGTTTGACAATTAGCAATTCATAAAGTTATTTTCTCACTAAGGATCTTTTCTTTCATGCCAGTTACAACAAGATACCAAGTGGGTCAAGGAAAACAACCTCAAGTAGTTTTTGAACAATTACCTTTAGTTCAAACTCGTCAAAGGTGAAAGGGGAAGGAACCCATCTTCAATCAATCTCCTAGGAGTGCTTCAGAAGTTTGGTTTGAGCCTAAGAGTAGCCTTAGTCAGTGTTAGTGCTCAAATTTGTAGATTATCAAATACTCATATAATCCCAATGGACATAATCTAGAAAAATGCAAACACTAAGGTATTAAGGTTAGAAAACCTTCTTCACTTAGAGTATGAATACTCAAGTGGGTGTACCTATATCAATTCACTATTTGATTGAGCTCTGAATTGTGAACTAGCTCCTTCTCTATTTTGTCATTGCTTTCAAACATCAACTTAATAAGCTAATAAAACTCTGAGTATGGCCCAAATTATCTTGATACACAAAACTATGATGGAAATCATGAAAGTAGCAACATGAAACAATGGTTTAAGGATATTCATCCTTCTTCTTTTTAGAGTTGACCTCAAGGAAGGTTAACCTCATTCAGTGCTTCTACAAAGCATTACAATATACATCTATGAACTTGTCATAGAATGATTCAGATTAAGATTTGTGCAAATAAAGTAAAATCAATTAATTATTTATATCTTGGGTGGCAAATAAGTGTAAATGGATCCTAAACCAGTGCCTTATCCACTTGGATGATAGAGTCAAACCCTACCTCTACATATAACTATCAAACAAGTACATTGAAAATCAAATGACATGCCTAATATACCATCCTTTTAATTCCTACTACTGTCATCAAATTCATACATAGATTATTTGTTCCCAGAGATCTCCCCTAAGATTTTACTCTTTCCTTGAAAGAAACTTAAGCTCAACCCCTATATTCACCTTGTGAATAATGCATTTAAGAAGCCTTGCAATTTAAATACATAAGAAAACTAAAACATTCCATACATAAAGACAACAAAATAGTAGTAAAAGAGCTCCAATATTTTGTATTAATGGTCACAATGCATTGATACAGTATCCTCTCACTTTTAGAAAATAAGGTTTTGTATTCAAAACCTTTCTTACAGAGTATTTTCAATGACCATCAAAATGAACAAAGACTTGCTATATATATATTCTCAGCCATCTTGGAATCCTTGAAAGGATGCAACAAGCTTGGGATGGCTAGAAAGATCTTACACTAGAGACAAGATTACAAACTGACAAAATTTGATTGCTACAAGAGATTACAAATATCTATTTCCAACAATCTCGCAGGTGGCACCTTTGTCTAAGGATATTTTAGAGCAATTGATAAATTTATTGCATGAATGATGACCACCATCCGGCTAACTTACATCACCCTCTGTTTGCAACTGCTCTCCCTCAAATTCTAGATCAGGTGCCATGTCCGTGCCTATGATAATTGCTTGACATCTTCATCCTTGTTTACTTTGATCTTCAAGGGTTTGGAGCACTAACACCTGCCACTTCTTCAAAATCAATATTCTCCAAACTGTCTGAGGGTTCACTTAACCTGAACACCTTCCTAATTTCTTCAGCATAAATTTTAATCAAAAGTATTCCCTTTGCATCCCTAACCTCTCTAGTGGTTGGATCACAACTCTTTGCAACCTGGATCATCAAATCCACATCTAAAAAGACACCGGGTACCACAAGTTTTCCTAGGTCAGACTGCCATATATTGCTTGCAAGGTGAGGGGAATTTCTCTGACTAAAACCTACCTTGAATAACTCCAATCCAGTGATATCAGAGTCACCACTTGTGTTGATTGTACCAATTTTGGCCTCTCTAATAAAATTTGTTGTATCATATAAACCCTCCGCTACTTTTACCCTAGGATCTTTGGGAATCAAACTCTTGGTTTTCACTAGGTTAGTAGTAGAGCTGAGGAGTAATTGCAACAAATCCTCATGCAAACTTCTTTCACTATACTCAATTTTACCAGACAATTCTTTCCTTGGTGCCATTTTCAGGGTTTATCTTTAAAAGAAATCTTTGCAAGATAGAAAAATTATAGAACTATGATTCTTTTAGTAGGGAAGCAATTCGCACAAGTATTTCACCAACCTTTTTCTCAGAAACCATCAGGAGATAGCAGCTAGTCCTAATAATTCTTCACGCCTCAGTCTTTGCAAATTTTTTATCTCTTTGTGCTTCTGAGAGTGCATGGAATTCTGATATATGAATAATTAAAGTAGTCATGTCAACAATTTATTTAGCATGATTCAATAATTACTCCTCTGAAAGAATGAACTATCACTTCTCAATGGGAAACTTCAAATTTGCATCACTTTACCTCCAGTTTGAATTAGAACTGTCGATCCTCATTAGCATATGATCTAACAGACTGTCACATGATCACATAGCGTGAAAATTACTCATGTGAACATATGACTAACCATCACTTTATCTCTCTATTTATAGCCGTCTCTTATAACTTCCACCGTTAAGACAAAATGTTGTTCGCATGATCGCATAGCTTGAAAGAAGCTTATGCAAACATGCAAAAACCTTTTAGCATCAATCACCATCATTATCTTTCTTCAAGTTGCTGCTCCCACTTCACCTTTGTCAATAAAGAAAATCCACGCTTGCAACACCTAGCAAATTGTCATGTACTTTCTTTCTTTCCAAGCACTGGTGTCTGCTAACATCTTCCACATCAGCAAGTATTAACGACCCATCAGGGAGAAACCATATTCAAAAACTGACACTAGTCCTACTGATATTAGCCAATGAGAAAATGCTATTCATGTACATCTGTCAAAAGTCCCACCTGAGAATCGCGCTTGGCTTTATGCAAGATAGATGGCTTGTCACATGATCGCATAGGCCTCTAAGATCCCATGCAATTATATGACATCCGTTCGATCTTCCCCTTATTAATTTTCACACTTTGGAGATTCCTCTACCACCGGCCCCACTATCCTTTACAAATAAAAGGCCGCCATTTGTGAAATACTTGTTAGTGGTGCCACCTTGTTTCCGCATCAAGCTTCATTATAAAATCAATGGCTATTTCACATGTTCGCATGGCTTGGAAAGATTCCATGTGAACATGTGACCACAGTGTTGGTTCCTGAAATCACTGGATTTCTTCTTAGTAGTTTTGGGTAACCAATTAATGAATTCAACCTTTGTTTAGGTCAGATTCCTGCACTTTAGGATAGTAACCAGGGTGGGTTTACCCAAACAAAAAAGATAAATGATAAACTACTAATCTAAGAACTCAGATATAATATGTCTAATCTAGGATAAAAAATAAATGCCTAATCAATCGAACTACAAATATACTAAAGAATAAAAAATGCTAACACTACAATAAAATTAGGGTTAGAAAATTGAAAGAACCATTAGAAATTGATTAGTAAACTAATTGAAAACTTTTAAATCCAAGTCCTAAATATAGATAACTGCTTCAAAATAGGAATGGGCGGAACCTAGAAACAAATAAATGAAAATGACATAAATATCAACATGAACTAAAGTAAAGATCAGTGCCTATAACATTGGGCAATACAGTCTTGATAATCAAGTTGTACCCGGAGATAGTAAAAACCCTAGTAATCATTATAGACAACTTTGTTGAGTTTAACTCCGATGCTTATAGACCAACCAACTGCAGTTTGGAAGAGTTTAACTAAAAACATATCCTAGGAGACCAGCAGTTTCATCACATATAATAATTACTAAAATTCAAATGATCACATTAAAGGAACTTAATAAAAAATTCATCCAATACAACATAATTCATCAAAAAACTACTTTTCAATATTAAAGATTTTAAACTTATCTCTCCTCTAGTAATGTGATAATAATGTTCAAAATTCGTTCATCAGTTTGCCAGATTCGCCCAAAAGAAATTTACTCCATCATGTATTCCTTTATAAAATTTTGTTCTCAAAATTGTCTTCTAAAATTATTCCCCAAAAATAAAATCCTCCCCCTATTTATAGTTTTCCAAGTACCTTTTCAATGAAAGGACATACCCTTTCATTAATAAAATAAAAAACTCCCCTATACAAAAACCTAACCTCTAACCACCCCCCAATACCTAACTATTACAAAATTTTAATTAATTCTCCTCCCTCCTTCAAATCCCGACCAAAACCTACAAAAAACACATAACATAAAACATAGGATTAGATTGGTTGGTAAATAAAATCAAAAAACAATAGGTTAGGTAATAAAATAAATAAAACAAAACCTAATCTAAAACTACCAAAGACTGAAAAATGTTTAGATTAGAAAAAATAAAACAAACATA
The DNA here is from genome assembly GCA_027943335.1 of Chamaecyparis obtusa. Lineage (NCBI taxonomy): Eukaryota > Viridiplantae > Streptophyta > Pinopsida > Cupressales > Cupressaceae > Chamaecyparis > Chamaecyparis obtusa. Next base: position 1,546,122 of record BSBK01004928.1, on the reverse strand, counting down.
TTCCCAAAAACATCTATAATTTAAAACTAAAAACATCAACAAACTAAAGACCCTAAAAATAAACAAATAAAAACCATATAATAATAGCCATGAAAATTTAGGGTTAGTAAACTTTTAAAACAAAAATTCATAACCTAAAAAATAGGAAAAATGTCGGACAACAAAAATCACATGAGTAAAACAAAACATAAGGGAAGAGAGGAAAATATTTACCCCTAATTACCACAAGAAAAGGGAATAAAGGGAACGGGAGGAAAAATAGGAGCAAGGAAGTAAGTTAGGGAAACATGGCTAGGGTGGATAGGTTAAAACATTAGGGAGAAGGATTGGGCGAGAGATCATGAGTTTTACTCCCTCTACCCATCCTTTTGGCCAAGTACATTTATTTTGCATTTTTTAAATAATATAAAGAATATTTTGTAAGATTTATATTTAATTTAAAAAATATTTTGCACTAAATGAAACATTTAATTAGTGAGAGCACCTGGAAATTACAAAAATGCAAATACATGAAATAAAAAATTGAACTTTTAAAACATATAAATCAAGATTTATCACTTCCCTGATGATATTTGGATCAATTTTTTGGGGTCCCAACAGTGGCTCTAGTTGGGGACGTGCGTTCATATCTGGATGCAGCGAGAATCCAGTATTCTTTGGAGGAAGCAGACCACTTTGAAACATAATATTAATAAAAATTATTCGAAATCACTTATATTTATCTGAGGGTTAGATCGAGACAAAAATAACAGAGAAAAAACATTAATCTTATTAATAATTCCCTGTTAGAATATTTGATAATAATATATTTCTCCTTTTAAGATATTAGATATATAAACGCTAAAGATAAAAAATACTTTTACCTTTCAAAATATCAAAATAATGAAATGAAATTCTTACCTCGATACTTACCCTTTGTTCTCCAAATGTTTTAGGGTTAGGGTTGCTGCTAGAACTACTTGATCTAATGTTGGCAACTTTTTGAGCTCATTGACTACAAATTTTTCATAGCCATCTGATTCTGGATGAAAGGGAGACTTTATGAGTGTGATGAGATCATTTCTATTGTAGCCCTTCATTCTATTTTCCTCCAAATGCTTCTATTTAGACGATGATCTGCATATAGTCTTCAAATTACCAGCATTGAAAGCTGCTCCTTTTGACTATTTCATGGTATGGATATCAAATATTGCACATAAAATTGTCACACTTTCCTTTCATTCCTTGAATATCATTCTAACTATGATTGTTCCTTAAGCTTTTCATGCTTACTTATTGCTCTTGCATCTCTACCCAACATTGTTCATGATGAACAACTTCCATATTCTTAAAACTGATTTACACTACCATATTGATAAATGCACTATTTTTATTGTGTTTTTCAATTCACAACATCACTGCTCTCTTTGTAGCATTTGTGACAGCAACCTATGCTTGACGGAATCTTCTAGCCATGCAAAATATACTCAGAGTTTAAAATGGACCGTCTCCTCAGCTTCTATTGAACCAGATTTGGATCAATACACAGTCAAATGCCAACTTTAGAATTATGTCTTTTTCTAGTTTGTAGCCATTTAAAATCTGGGTCATTTTTACAAATGTCTGGGCATTTTTGAGGCTGCGGACATCTCAAAAATATAAAAAAATTTGAAAAAATTCTTCAACATTCATAAAGAAAGGTCTAAAACTTTTGTAGATGCTTAAACATTCATTTTGAACTCAAAAACAACCTCAAAACAGCATCTAAACAGGAAAAACGTGATTCATTTTTTAGCAGCATCTATAAAATTTTGTTTCTCCTCTTTAAAATATATTTTATATTCTTCCAGCTGAAATTGAAGATGCAATTATCCTTGGCTACATCTCTGGAGTACTCCTTGGGTAGTGAATCTCTCTAGAAACCAAAATCCTATGCTGCCCATTTGTAACCAAAACCTTGTGATCGTAAGTGACCTTGCACTCCACCAAATGTAGAAGTGCAAAGGTGCTTAGTACCAGGCGCCTTCCATTTGTTTTGATTATCTTCTGTATTTGAACCACTATTCAAGTAAATATCTGCGTGCTGAAATAATATTGCTTGAACGGCCTGGTGAAGGATTCAGAAATATTTTGTGTTACGTTGTTCTCCAATTGAAATGGCCCTGCGCATATAACCACATTTGTGTAGAGTTGGTGGTGATCATGTAAACCATCAATCCATATGTATCTTCATTTAAAACTTAAGAAAAAACCGGGTGTTACAGCTAGCTCTGGGAAGGATTCTTATGCTTCTGGGATTATTTACAGCTACAATACCCAAAGCCATGTTCTTCAATGTGACAGCAATAAATATATAGCAGAAACATTTGCCAATTTTTTCATGTTCACTAAATTTACTTTGCAGTTAAACCATTGTTTCTTGCTGGTAAACTGTACATATTTTAATTATTTCTTTCATTTATTGCATCAGGCTCATTAACAAAGTAGCTTTGAAATTGTTGGTGCATTGGGCTCTTGTTACAAATTTATTACAATATGCGGTAATGTTTTATTGTATCATTTCCCTAGGATAAGCATTCAAACCATCACTTCATATATATACTTATATTGAAAAAGGATCAACATTAAATATTCCTTTCATAGTATATTTCATTTATAATTATATGAAAATATTAAAATAAATGATTCTCAAATTTAAAGCTTTTTCCCTATTTAATCAAAAATAAGAAAATACAAATCACATTAAATAGGAATATACTTCCCTCAAAGTGAGCGCCGTTATGTATTTTTTAATTTTTAACTCCAAAATTTGGTTCATATCTCCACAGGAATAGAGTAAACCCTTCTGCAAACCATATTGTATTTTGTAAATTAATGATAATATATATACAAAGATCAAAACTTAAAGAATATCAAACTAAAAAATTAATTTATAAACATAATAAATGAAAAGAAAATATAACACAGAAGGCAAAAGACAACTCCTTGAAATAGATGCGTATTCAGGATGACTGAGAGTCAAATAGCCGATTGCTGGTACTTCCCTCTATCAAAAATTTGGTTTTGGTCTATTAGCGGCAAAATCATTTTAAATATACTATTTTGATCCACTTGTTCATAGCATCTTTCACTGTCAAAACCCACCTGTGTCATTTGAATTGGGAACAAACTATTATAACTTCCTTTATGTCTGATTTGAGGTTTACCAATTCCACCACATCCTTCTTTTGAAAATTTATCAAAATCAACCTGACTGTAATATTTCTGGCAAATGCATTTTGAAAATATATTATCAAAATATTCCTCATATCTTATTCCCGGTATTTCAAATTTCTGATTTACTTTATGCTTATTTGAAAACCCTAATATATCATCACAAGATAATTCATTTGACCTATCATAATGTGAAATTTCATTAAAAATATCATCCTTTGAATCACCATCAACATTATTGACACAATATACGTCACCATTTCTTCTCTCAAAAATTTCTTCCTCTCCATAAATTGAAGATAATTCCATTTTGTTCTCACATTCTAAGTGGTCCACACATATTTGATATTTGGAAATCACCTCCTTACAATCTTGTGGAAGTTGACTATATTGAGAACCTGAAATATTTTCAGAATGGTTTCAAGACGTATTGTCCCTATTATATGCATCACAGTGCATGTATTCTTTTAATATATTATTTTCCTGGAATTTATCATTTACTTCATCAAATACCACATGTACATGCTTACTATGATGGTTATAGAAAAAACATGGGCCATTCTTCTGTACATACTTTTGATATTCGATATCCAATAAATCTGAAATTTGATTTGTACTAAGGTGATTTTCTTCATTATCGTGGCCATTTATATCTGACTTGATACAAACCCTACCATGTATAGATTCTTCTTCAACTTGTTTTGAACTTTCTTGTTCATTTGAATCATTATGTTTTTGTGCCTCCATTACAACTTCATGTGTAATATCAAGAAGGATATCTACTTGTTCACTAGTTACTCCTAAACTATACATTTTGTTTAAAAAACTTGGCCTACTATTAGAAGGTATCTTGCTATAGATATTAATCATCCTCATAAATAAACTTACCACATTTTCATTATCATACCGCTCTAAATTAATGAATGCATTCAAGGAAGACATACCTAATTCATCCCCCTAATGTTAATCATCATAATGATCATTAATGCTCTCTCACTCATTATCCATGTTATGCATTGAATTAGGAAAAAATTTATACAATCACTTCTTGTAATTCTCCCTAACATAGGCTTTTCTTGATACTAAATTCTAGAGTCGCCACCTCACTTCCTGTGAGGAATCAATAATTATTTTGAATCCTTCTTCCCAATAGAGTCTTTACAACTTAACCAGAGATTCTGAAACTAACATCCACTGATAGATGTCCCCAGCAGAGTCACCAATTTCTTGGTTCTTGAAATCACTGGATTTCTTCTTAGTAGTTTCAGGTAACCAATTGATGAATTTGACCTTTGTTTAGGTCAAATTCCTGCACTTTAGGTTAGTAACCAGGGTGGGTGTACCCAAACAAAAATGATAAATGATAAATTGCTAATCTAAGAACTTAGATCTAATATGTCTAATCTACGATCAAAATTGAAAACCTAATCAATCAAACTACAAATATACTAAAGAATAAAAAATGCTAACACTACAATAAAATTAGGGTTAGAAAATTGAAAGAACCGTTAGAAATTGATTAGTAAACTAATTGAAAACTTTTAAATCTAAGTCCCAAATATAGATAACTGCTTCAAAATAGGAATGGACGGAACCTGGAAACAAATAAATGAAAATGACATAAATATCGACATGAACTGAAGTAAAGATTAGTGCCTATAGCATTGGGCAATAGGGTCTTGATAATCAAGTTGTACCCGGAGACAGTAAAAACCCTAGTAATCATTATAGACAACTTTGTTGAGTTTAACTCCGATGCTTATAGACCAACCAACTGCAGTTTGGAAGAGTTTAACTAAAAACAAATCCTGGGAGACCAGCAGTTTCATCACATATAATAATTACTAAAATTTAAACGATCACATTAAAGGAACTTAATAAAAAAATTCATCCAATACAACATAATTCATCAAAAAACTACTTTTCAATATTAAAGATTTTAAACTTATCTCCCCTCCAGTAATGTGATAATAATGTTCAAAATTGGTTCATCGATTTTCTAGATTCGCCCAAAAAAAATTTACTCCATCATGTATTCCTTTATAAACATTTTGTTCTCAAAATTGTCTTCTAAAATTATTCCCCAAAAATAAAATCCTCCCCCTATTTATAATTTTCCAAGTACCTTTTCAATGAAAGGACATACCCTTTCATTAATAAAATAAAAAACTCCCCTATACAAAAACCTAACCTCTAACCACCCCCCAATACCTAACTATTACAAAATTTTAATTAATTCTCCTCCCTCCTTCAAATGCCGACCAAAACCTACAAAAAACACATAACATAAAACACAGGATTAGGTTGGTTGGTAAATAAAATCAAAAAACAATAGGTTAGGTAATAAAATAAATAAAACAAAACCTAATCTAAAACTACCAAAGAATGAAAAATGTTTAGGTTAGAAAAAATAAAACAAACATATTCCCGAAAACATCTATAATTTAAAACTAAAAACATCAACGAAACTAAAGACCCTAAAAATAAACAAATAAAAACCATATAATAATAGCCATGAAAATTTAGGGTTAGTAAACTTTTAAAACAAAAATTCATAACCTAAAAAATAGGAAAAATGCCAAACAACAAAAATCACACATGAGTAAAACAAAACATAAGGGAAGAGAGGAAAATATTTACCCCTAATTACCACAAGAAAAGGGAATAAAGGGAACGGGAGGAAAAATAGGAGAAAGGAAGTAAGTTAGGGAAACATGGCTAGGGTGGATAGGTTAAAACATTAGGGAGAAGGATTGGGTGAGAGGTCATGAGTTCGACTCCCTCTGCCCATCCTTTTGGCCAAGTACATATATTTTTCATTTTAAAAATAATATAAAGAATATTTTGTAAGATTTATATTTAATTTATAAAATATTCTACACTAAATGAAACATTTAATCAATGAGAGCACCTGGAAATTACAAAAATGCAAATACATGAAATAAAAAATTGAACTTTTAAAACATATAAATCAAGATTTATCACTTCCCTGATGATATTTGGATCAATTTTTTGGGGTCCCAACACACCGTTAGATCTTCTTCAAAGATTCACATTTGAATGAAAACTGAAACATTAGAATATAAGTTAATTAGGATGTAGGATAAATTATTTATATCACCGGGTTTCTAGACTTAGGAAAAAAAGATATAACCCCCATGTGAAAAATAAATGCTTGTGCTCTTTAATGAACTTAAGTGACTTAAAAAGTAATGTTCAAATAGAAATGAAGAGAATGACTTAAGGTTTATTTGAAAATGGAAGACATTTTTAGGGTTTTGACATGAATTCAAAATTCTTCAAAGAGAAGACCTAAGTAAGGATTTTTGAACTTGGTTATGACAATTTTGAAGAAATTCCGATACTTGGATCCATAAAAACTTCACAAACCAAAGGACTAAACCAACATTTGGACAAAAACCTCAAAAAATTAAGAATATACCCAATAGTGGCTCTATCTGAGGATGCTTGATTGCAAAATCATAGCAAGACCTTATGAATCTTTGGGAGGTAGACCACAAAACCTTAACCTAAAATAGGAAACAAACACACAACAGAAGTAAACACACCTATACAGATATACAAGCCTACTGTGCATGGAAAAAGAATTAACTGAAGAAAAATTTTAGGAACTGTCCATGCACTGGCAATTCTTTCTCTTCACCATCCAAATTTTGTAGAAAATATGAGTCCTTACCATGGGTTTGATGAACAATATAAGGTCCCATCTACAAAGACTCAAATTTTTTGTGCTTCCCTTTATCTTCAGCCCTGGCATTCCATTGGAGAACCATATCACCAGGCTGGAATTTTCTCATAGTTGCTCTCTTATCAAAAAGATATTTCATTTTTTGCTGCAACTTCACATTTTCTCTTTGTCCTTCCCTCCTAATCTCATTTAATTCAATCATCTAAACCATTTTGTCTTGCAGTGGGTCACTGATTTCCATGTCCTCTTCTTGCATAAACTTATAGATTGGAAGGAAATTATTAATTGGCAATCTTGATTTTGCCCCATATACCATCTCAAAAGGGGAATTCCCAGTAGCTCTCTTCTCAGAAATTCTATTAGCCCATAGGGCTAGCTTTAGTTTCACATGCCAACTTCTCTTATTCTTTTCCAGGGTTTTCTTCAGAATCTACAAAATAATCTTGTTGCTGGATTTAGCCTATCCATTGGCCTGTGGATGATAAGGGGATGAGTAAGACAATACTATGCCCATTTCTAAATAGAAATTAGTAATCTCTTGTGACCTGAAACTCATAGCATTGTCAACAACCAATTTAATAGGGACACCAAATCTAGTGATTATATAGTTCATCAGAAACTCAATCACAACAACACTAGTTGCCCTTTTTGTTGGAATGGCTTCAATCCATTTGGTGAAATAATCAGTAGCACCAAAATGTGACTATGTCCCCCATTGGACTTTTCAAAGAACTCTCCAATAAAATCCATACCCCACATTGCAAAAGGAGCTTTTGCAACAATAGGGTTCAATAAGAGTGCACCTGAAAACTTCAATTTTTTAGAAAACCTTTGACAAGGCTCACATTTTCTTACATAAGAATGAGTGTCTTTGAACAATACAAGCCAATAGTATCCTGCCCTTAAGATTTTATGAGTTGTTGACCGAGCAGAATGATGTCCTCCACACATTCTAGAGTGCATTTCCTTCAACACTTTCTCTGATTGGTACTTATCCAGATAAAAGAGTAGAATGCCATCATTATCTTTCCAGTACAAATCACCCTGGATCAACACATATCTCTGAGCTTGCAATCTCAAACTCCTTCTTTGATTATCATTCAATTCATGTGAACATTTAGCATTTTTGATAAAATAAATAACATCCTTGTACCAGGGTTTCATTTCAATACTAGTAATCATATCAATACTAGTAGCAACATTATTTACCTGGACAAGGTCCATATTTTCCTTAGTCATTAACTTAGCAAGTCCCAATCCTCTTACCAATTTGGTAATGTTAATTTCAAGGTCAAACTCTTGAATCCTATTTATCCATTTACACCTCTTTCCTGTGACTTCACTCTTTGTTAGGATATCCTTTACTGCAGCATGAGGCACATAAGCACTAACCTTTGCACAATCCAGATATGGTTTGAAAGCTTTGACTGCCTTTACAAGGGAATAGGCCATCTTTTCCATTAGTTCATAATTTAATTCAGCAGATTGTAATGCTTTTCTGAAAAAGGCTATAGGATGCTCATATCCTTTTTGATCCTTTTGTAAAAGGATAGCTGCAATAGTATGAAAAGATGCAAAAGAAAACAAAGAAAATGGTTTCATGTAATCAGGTGACACCAAAACTGGGGCCTCTTGAATTGCTTGTTTGATTCTTTCAAAACCTTGTTGAGCTTCAAAATTCCAATCAAACTTCACTTCCTTCTTAAGGAACTTCACTATGGGTTTGACCAATTCTGCAAAGTTAGCAATAAACCTCCTTACAAAATTAATCTGTCCCAAGAATGACTGCACACCTTTTATGTTTTTTGGTGGAGGGACCCTTTTAATTGCCTCTACTCTTTCAGGATCAATCCTGACTCCTTCTTTTGACACTATGTGTCCAAGTAACTTCCCTTCTATCATAGCAAATTGACACTTTCTGGGATTCAAGGACACACCAAATTCTAAGGCCTTAAGAATAACCTTTTCCAAATGGGAATATTGATCATCAGCTTTCTTGGAATAAGAAGTGAGATCATCCTGACATACAACCATGAGAACATTGATTAATTCTTTGAATGCAACATCCATTGCTCTCTGAAAAGTTGCTCCAACATTTTTTAAACCAAAGGGCATGCAGATATATAAATAGGTTCCCCATGGGGTAGTAAATGTTGTCTTAAACTACTCTGATTCTTTGACTAGCACTTGATTGTAACCTGAGAAACCATCCATCATTGACAAAAGCTCACAACTAGTTACCCTATGCAGCATGGCTTCCATATTGGGCAATCCATAATTATCTTTAAGTGAAGCCACATTCAGGTTCCTAAAATCAACACAGAGCCTAATATCACTGTTATTTTTCCTCACTGGCACAAGATTGGAAACCCATGTAGAATGCCTGATTGGCTTAATGATACCAGCATCCCTCAATTTTGTCAACTCAACTTGCATCTTAGTGGCCAGTAAAGGGTTAATGGGTCCCTGCTTCTATCTAAAAGGCTTAGCTTCTTCTTTTAAAGGAATTTCATGCTGAAATAGATCAGCCCTATATGCCTTAAGATCATCATAGGACCAAGCAAATACATGCTTGTATCTTTTCAAAAGCCTTATCAAATTACTTCTGACCTCTCTACTCAATTTCTTCCCAATGTATACCATTTGTGGGGAGGTTTCTAAACCCAAGTTTATTTCCTCTAAGTCTTCCATTTTGGTGTTAGACTTTTGGGACAAAAAACCATCATTTATTTTAAACATCCCCTCCAATTCCACTAACCCTTTAGGTATGTGATTTGAGGGTAATTGCACTATTTCCTTTCCCATGATACATTCTTTTCCCTCAACACACTATTGTGCTTCATTGAAATCTATTTGCTAGCCATCATACTAATCAAGGCCTTGAATAAACCTAAGGATATCTAGGTCATCCTCAAAAACTTTCCAATTATATACATTATCAGGCACAACAGGCCTAGTTTTGACCTCTAACATAGACACACTAGTGAGGGTTATGTCTTCACTCTTAAGGGCAACATTTGCAAGAAAATATGCCATGATATTATTGGATCTTTCTACCCAAAGTAGATTGAAAGCATAAAAAAACTCTAGTCTATCCCAAATAACATGTTTATATAGTTTCAATTTTTCATCCTTGGAAGCATACTAAGATCTTACTTGGGCTATAATGAGTTGGGAATCACCATGGACTTTTAAAAATTTAATACCATGCTTTATGGATACATCTAGTCCCAATATTAAAGCCTCATACTTAGCAGTATTATTGGTACATTGGAAAGTCAGCAAGAATGAGTATTTAAATGTAATACCTGATGGGGAAATGAATACAACACTAGCTCCTGATCCTTCCTTGGAGCATCCACCATCAAAGAAAATTTTCTAGAGCCCATCTTGCTGCAAAATCAGCTCATCCACAATTGGATCTATTTTTTTCATTTGAGGTACTACCTCTTCAATCACAAAATTGCTCATGTCAATAATTACAAAACAATTTAGATCCTTTGGAGAAACCACTTCAATCATGACTAAAGAATGGGGCTCCCTGTACAACTTTACCTCAATTCCATTTATTAGCATGGTAGCATATGAAAAATCTAGTTGCAACTTTCCACCCACTGCTGCAGCCCATTGTCTTGACAGTAACATGCCATAATGAGGCTTTGTATCAACAACAACCACATCCATTTTATATGTGGCTTCTGGGAATGCAGCAATCTTCACTTCAATTCCAATCAGGGTCCCTACAAAAAGTACTACCCTATTATCCATGGCATAACACCTTCCACTAGATGTATCAACTTGCAACCCTAACTCCTTCATCACTTGATAAGGCATTACAATTATAGCAGTGCCAGAATCAATCATACAATTTTTTAGCAAACAATTATTTACAAGCAAAGTAACATAGAAAGGATTGATAGAAGAGGGTTCTTGTGTCACAATAGTCCCAACACATACATTAGAGATGTCATTAATTGCAATTGGCTTATCCATGTACTTCCCTTCCTCTTGTAGAATAGGAGTGGTTCTCTGCTCACTTATAAGAGCCAAAGTTGCTGCTTTGTGCTCCTCTATTTTCAACATTTCAAGCAAAAGGATGGAGACCTTCATTTGGGACAAGGCATGTCTCATATCAAAGGTAGGGGAGTCAGTATAACAATCAGGGTGATCCTTTGACCTACCAATTTTCTTTTTCACTTTGTCAATAATAACCTCTGGTTTCCTTTTCTTCTTAGCTTCAAACCCTTCATCTTTACTATTTACAATATGTGGCTTTGAGGAATCCTTATCTTGGAGCTTATTCTTAACAAATACTGATCTAGGGATTCCCTGATCATTATCTACCTTTCTATTCCTCAAATTGTATGAGGATTTTACTTGAGTAATAGCAGCCACAGTTAGACATTTGATCTCTTCTTCACTAGGCTTTCTCCATTGTTTTTCATCTGATCCGAATTCTACCATAAGAGTCTTACAATCATTATTATCAAACTCTTCCTGATCAGATTGAGTAAATATTTGTTGTTCATAATCAAAGAAGATCTTCCTCTAATGATCAACATCAAGACAAATAAATTCATCATCTGAGGACACTAAGTCCCCCATTAGTTCAGTTGTGAACATGTTAATAGCAGGCTTTTTAGATCCTTCATAATCTCCTAGATATGAGTCATTGGCCTCTTCTCCCAAGGCCTGAGCAACAACACATTGGAATGGTGAGTGGGGCATATTACAAGCCACACACCAAGGGGTACTTTCCACATTATGTGCTATATTGTTCTTCAAAGGATCTGGTGTATCTATTCCCTTTTGGGGTTCATTATTATCAGGAACAGGCCTCCCATCTTTCCAGTTTGTTTTGTAAGGCATATCTCTTAAGTTAGGGGCTTTGTACTACCTTTGATAAGGCAGCCTTGTATCTTGAAAATTTCTACCACCTTTATCAAACCTTGCTAGGAAATCTTTGTTAGTACTAGGTCCTTTGTCTATTATATCCTCTTCTTTGGATGGCCTTGCAGGTTGTGGCCTGGTTTCTTTCCATAGTCTACCTTCATCCCTTTTGTACATTTGGCCAGATGCCTTTCAGTTACTCTCAATATTTATGGCCAACTTAAAAGCATCCCTAAGGGTATGGGGATTCTTATCTCTCAAAAGGTAAGACATCTTACCATCCATAGAGTTGAAATAAGTTGTCATGCAAAATGCATCATCTAGCCTCAATACTTGGAACAGTTTATACATAGCCTTTTGGAATCGGCTATTAAAATCTGACATGCTCTCATTATAGTGTTTCTTGATATTATTGAACTCATTGAGCATGTAGCTAGAGTTCACATGTTATGTATATTTCTCTTTAAAGCATCTGACAAATTCTTCCCAAGATGCAATATTGTTCTCAGGTAGACCCCTATACCAATCCCAGGCATCCTCAATCAATGATTGAACAAAGAGGTTCATTATGACATCTTCATGTTCAATCTCATAATCATTGACCTTATCTATGAAAAAATTTAGATGCTCTTCATAGGTGATAACATTATTCCTAGTGAATAATGGGATCTTATTTCTAATTTCATTGGGGACAGCATTAAGTTGACCAGGAATACCATCAAAAAATAGAGGCCTATATCTATCCAAATGAGCTGGTCTTCTCTAGATATTTGGTTGATTGAGAGGGGTAGCTACAATATTTTGATAGGGTACAGTTCCCACTATACCACTAGCTATAATGGGAACTTGATTAGGAACTGGTCTAGGGAAAATTTGTCCAGGGTGAAAGGCTTGATCATTTTGAAGTGAAGTATTGGACTGATTGGGTGGAGTTGTTCCTATGGTAATAGCGACATAGCTACTAGTGGATGTGTTCATGTTATCATGTAGGAAGGCAATCTTCCTCTTCATTTCATCAGCAGTAGCCTCCAACTCAAGTTTCTCCAGTTGAATAGCCAAATCTTCCTTTGCTTTTCTAGCCTTCTCCAAGTCTATACTTGTTTGAGAAGGTACATTAGGAGGAGCCATAATTTTCTTGGGCTCATTAATATTTACACTCACCAATTTTTGTTTTCCCTTATCAAGGATTTCTTTGGGAGCAATTTTAATCTCCTTGTTTCTCTGGATTTCAAAGGGATTCACTTGCCTTAGGACATGGCCTATTCCCTCAAATTCACCTTGTTTAGGTCTAGTATCCTGAGCCTACTTTCTAAAATCTTCCATATCACCAAACAAGTCCTTAACTAAACTTTGAACATGTTGGTTTAGATCACTAACCTGGGTCTCATTTTTCTTGGTTCTCTTGAGAAGTTCCTGCCTCTCTATGAGAAAATCATAGATTTTTTGTTCCCTCACTTTTACCCTATTTGTAGTCTCAGCAAGTTGTTCACTCTCTTTCTTTCTCAAAGCAATCACCTCTTCTCTCAACTTCTTAGAATCATAGGAAGTAGTTTCAATAGCAAAGGTTTCTTCTAGTTGTTCTAGGGTTTCTCTCGCAGGGAAATAACCTGCTTCTGTGACCTCTGTGATTACTTCTTTCTGCATATGCACACTTGGCATGACCCTCTTGATATGTTTGGGGTCATCAAAAGAGGAGGAAGTTTCATGAGGAAGTGGGACACGAGATCTTTCTCGAGAAGGGTCTTGGGAACTAGCATTATTCTAACCTCTCCTAGACCATTGCTTCCTACTTGGTGTATGGAGCTCATCACCCATATTATCTTCTGGGTGATCCTTGTAGTAAGACCTAGTGTATCTTGGCTGACTCATGGTATATCACAACAATGTTAGCAAAATTTTGCAACTATTAGCAACTGGTAACATAGATTTTAGAGTCACCACCCACTATTAAGCGGGAATCAAATTATTTTATGCTGGTCTACAAACACACAATAGATAGGATTTTCACTAACCTATTGCAAGCTATTCAAAACTCCCCAACAGAGTCACCAATTTTTTTAGTGCTCAAATCTGCAAATTATCAAATACTCATATAATCCCAATGGACATAATCTAGCTAAATGCAAACACTAAGGTATTAAGGTTAGAAAACCTTCTTCACTTTGAGTATGAATACTCAGGTGGGTGTACCTATATCAATTCACTATTTGATTGAGCTCTGAATTGTGAACTAGCTCCTTCACTATTTTGTCATTGCTTTCAAACATCAACTTAATAAGATGATAAAACTCTAACTATGGCACAAATTATCCTGATACACAAAACTATGATGGAAATCATGAAAGAAGCAACATGAAACAATGGTTTAAGGATATTCATCCTTCTTCTTTTTAGAGTTGACCTCAAGGAAGGTTAACCTCATCCAGTGCTTCTAAAAAGCATTACAATATACATCTATGAACTTGTCATAGAATGATTCAGATTAAGATTTGTGGAGATAAAGTAAAATCAATTAATTGTTTATATCTTGGGTGGCAAATAAGTGTAAATGGATCCTAAACCAGTGCCTTATCCACTTGGGTGATAGAGTCAAACCCTACCTCTGCATATAACTATCAAACAAGTACACTAAAAATCAAATGACATGCCTAACATACCATCCTTTTAGTTCCTACTCCTGTCATCAAATTCATACATAGATTATTTGTTCCCAGAGATCTCCCCTAAGATTTTACTCTTTCCTTGAAAGAAACTTAAGCTCAACCCCTATATTCACCTTGTGAATAATGCATTTAAGAAGCCTTGAAATTTAAATACATAAGAAAAATAAAACATTCCATACATAAAGACAACAAAATAGTAGTAACAGAGCTCCAATATTTTGTATTAATGGTCACAATGCATTGATACAGTATCCTCACTTTTAGAAAATAAGGTTTTGTATTCAGAACCTTTCTTACAGAGTATTCTCAACGACCATCAAAATGAACAAAGACTTGCTATATATATATTCTTAGCCATCTTGGAATCCTTGAAAGGATGCAACAAGCTTGGGATGGCTAGAAAGATCTTACACTAGAGACAAGATTACAAATTGACAAAATTTGATTGCTACAAGAGATTACAAATATCTATTTCCAACAATCTTGCAGGTGGTACCTTTGTCTAAGGATATTTCAGAGCAGTTGCTAAATTTATTGCATGAATGATGACCGTCATCCGGCTAACTTACATCACCCTTTGTTTGAAACCGCTCTCCCTCAAATTCTGGACTAGGTGCCATGTCCGTGCCTATGACAATTGCTTGACATCTTTGTCATTGTTTACTTTGATCTTCAACAGTTTGGTGCACTAACACCTACCGCTTCTTCAAAATCAATATTCTCCAAACTGTCTGAGGGTTCACTTAACCTAAACACCTTCCTAATTTCTTGAGCAGAAATTTTAATCAAAAGTATTCCCTTTTCATCCCTAACCTCTCTAGTGATTGGATCATAACTCTTTGCAACCTGTATCATCAAATCCACATCTAAAAAGACACCGGGTACCACAAGTTTTCCTAGGTCAGACTACCATATATTGCTTGCAGGGTGAGGGGCATTTCTCTGACTAAAACCTACTTTGAACCTACTCCAATCCAATTATATCAGAGTCACCACTTGCATTGATTGTACCAATTTTGGCCTCTCTAATAAAATTTTTTGTGTCATATAAACCCTCTGCTACTTTTACCCTAGGATCTTTGGGAATCAAACTCTTGGTTTTCACCAGGTTAGTAGTAGAGCTGAGAAGTAATTGCAACAAATCCTCATGCAAACTTCTTTCACTATACTCAATTTTACCAGACAATTCTTTCCTCGGTGCCATTTTCAGGGTTTATCTTTAAAAGAAATCTTTGCAAGATAGACAAATTACAGAACTGTGATTCTTTTAGTAGGGAAGCAATTCGAGCAAGTATCTAACCAACCTTTTTCTCAGAAACCACCAAGAGATAGCAGCTAGTCCTCGTAATTCTTCACACCTAAGTCTCTGCAAATTTTTTATCTCTTTGTGCTTCTGAGAGTGTGTGGAATTCTGATATATGAGCAATTAAAGCAGTCATGTCAACAATTTATTTAGCATGATTCAACAATTACTCCTCCAAAAGAATGAACTGTCACTTCTCAATGGGAAACTTTAAATTTTCATCACTTTATCTCTAGTTTGAATTAGAACCGTCGATCCTCATTAGCATATGATCTAACAGCCTATCGCATGATCAAATAGCGTGAAAATTACTCATGCGAACATACGACTAACTTTCACTTTATCTCTCTATTTATGGTGGTCTCTTATAACTTCCACCATTAAGACAAAATGTTGTTCTCATGATCGCATAGCTTGAAAGAAGCTTATGCAAACATGTGAAAACCTGTGAGCATCAATCATCATCATTATCTTTCTTCAAGTTGTTGGTCCCACTTCATCTTTGTCAATAAAGAAAATCCATGCTTGCAACACCTGGCAAATTGTCATGTACTTTCTTTCTTTCCAAGCACTGGTGTCTGCTAACATCTTCCACATCAGCAAGTATTAATGACCCATCAGGGAGAAACCATATGAAAAAATTGACACCGGTCCTAGTGATATTAGCCAATGAGAAAATGCTATTCATGTACATCTCTCAAAAGTCCCACCTGAGAATCGCGCTTGGTTTTATGCAAGATTGACAGCTTGTCACATGATTGCATAGGCTTCTAAGATCCCATGTGATTATATGACAGCTATCTGATCTTCCCCTTATTACTTTTCACACTTTGGAGATTCTTTTTCCACCGGCCCCATTGTCCTTTATAAATAAAAGTCCGCCATTTGTGAAATACTTGTTAGTGGTCCCACCTTGTTTCCGCATCAAGCTTCATTATAAAATCAATGGCTATTTCACATGTTCGCATGGCTTGGAAAGATTCCATGTGAACATGAGACCACCATTAGATCTTCTTTAAAGATTCACAGTTGAATGAAAACTAAAACATTAGAATATAAGGTAATTAGGATGGAGGATAAATTATTTATATCACCGGGTTTCTAGACTTAGGAAAAAAAGATATAACCCCCGCATGAAAAATAAATGCATGTTCTCTTTAATGAAATTAAGTGACTTAAAAAGTAATGTTCAAATAGAAATGAAGAGAATGACTTAAATTTTATTTGAAAATGGTAGACATTTTTAGGGTTTTGACATGAATTCAAAATTCTTCAAAGACAATACCTAAGGTAAGGATTTTTGAACTTGGTTATGATAATTTTGAAGAAATTTCGATACCTAGATCCAGGAAAACTTCACAAACCAAAGGACTATACCAACATTTGGACAAAAACCTCAAAAAATTAAGAATATACCCAATGGTTAGCTGAGTATTTCTTTACCATCCTCTTAATCAAATATGGACATGAGCTACACTTTGACTATGAGACAAAGAGAAGCAATAAATCAAACTCTTGATGACATTGTTCAGAGACATAGGAGTAACATGTCATTCAATGATGACAATCAACCTGAATCACCTCCTATTAATTCAAGATATCTAGATGCTCACCAATAAGCTAAAAGACACTATGCACAAGCTCATCAAGATGCATGGTCACAACATGAGGACCAAAACAACTAATCTTGTGATGCTCATGTGAACGTAGCTAGCTTGTTCAACTATTTAAGGCCAAGCTCTCCACTAAAAACAACTGCAAGATATACAAGTGAGAGGCTAAAAAGTATTGAGCGAGAAAAACAAGCCTTCTTAAATGAACAAGCTACAAAAGAAGAAATATTTAGGCTCCTAGAGGAGGAACAATGAGCCTTGTTGGGCATAGAGAGAAGGGTTGCACAAGAAGAACAAGATAGGCTCCTAGCCCAACAACTTAATGCATAATTCAATAATAGGGGTACCAACAATGGGACCAACTCCCCACCATCTACTCCCTTGGGCACTCCACAAGGAAGAAAATATTCAAGGTCACCATCAAGATCTCCTAGCCCTAGAGGAAGGACTTTACAACATGCTCACTATAGGAGACAGAAACCTCCTAGGAACTCAAGACAACCCTCCCAATGAGCTCATCATGGCTCTCAACATGGAGGAACTAGTGAAAATTATGAAGCTCAAGAATTTATGAGAATGCAACAAGAACCACTTTTCCAACAATATGTGGAGAAATATGTTGAGCAAAATAAAGATAAGTTCCTAGAGAGCCTAATCAACAAGGATGTGAGGGTCCCTTATAACTTTGATTTGGATAGGAAAATAAAGAAACAGAGTCCCTCACAAGAAGAGGAGATTA
Organism: Chamaecyparis obtusa; assembly: GCA_027943335.1. Classification (NCBI taxonomy): domain Eukaryota; kingdom Viridiplantae; phylum Streptophyta; class Pinopsida; order Cupressales; family Cupressaceae; genus Chamaecyparis; species Chamaecyparis obtusa. The sequence goes on along the minus strand of BSBK01004928.1, from coordinate 1,528,013 downwards.
AGAAAATCAAGAAGATGATGGAGAAGATGATGGCTGCCAAGATTTCATTCAACCTTGATTCTATTTGTCCTAATCCTTTTGATAGGAGTGTAAGCATGATGGATTTTCCTAGGAAAATTGAATTTCCCCAATATGAAAAATATGATGGGAATGGTGACCCACATGATCATGTGCATCAGTTTTATACCATGAGTTTTGAATTTCACCATGAGGATTCCTATCTAATGAGATTATTCCCAAGGAGTCTAAAAGGTCAAGCTATGGAGTGGTCTACCAACATAACCCCTCCTGTCAAAACTTTTAAAGAACTAGTCCATAGATTTGTGCAACATTTTGCCTACAATTTACCAAGATTAGTCACCATGCTTGATTTGTGTAATTTGAAATAGAATCAAGGGGAATCTTTTGTTACATTTTTACAAAGGTGGAGATGATTATGCTCCTGATATTCTAGGATGATTCCTAAACAGGAGAGAATTGATATCATTGTGAGAAATTTAGTACTCGAGATGTGGTATGAGGTTCGGAAGATGGTCTTTGATTCATTTGATACCATGGTCAAAACCACATGTAGAATAGAGGATGTCTTAAAAGAGCAAGGTATTTTGACTAAACAACATAATAACAACAATAGTCAAAATAATAACAACAATCATAAGGACAAAGGCAAGAACTCACACTGGAATAAAAATAAGCAAGTAGTCAATGATGGAGTTGTTGACTCTAACCAACCAAAGGATCAAGGTGTCCTTCATTTATCTAGTACAGTTCAAGCTATGAAGCTTAACACACCCTCTAACCAATAAGAGCATAAACAAAGATATCAAGAAATACCTAAAAAAGAGAAGTGACAATTCTCTAAGCTTGGGGATTCTTATGAGGATGTTTTCAAAATGCTTATTGATAAAAATCTTGCACAACCACAAGATCCAGAAAAATTTCACATACCTGACATCAAGCCATATTGGTGGAATGAGAAAGCATACTGCATATTTCATAATGGCATTGGTCATGACATAGAGCACTGCTGAAAACTTAAACATCTTATTCAAGATCTTATTGAAAATGGAAAGCTTGAAATTGATGGAATGAAAACCAATGTAGATCACAAAGCATTTAAGGAACCTTTGCCTAAATATGATAAGGTGGAAACCTCTAAACCCAAAGATGGAAAAGCTGCAATCAACTACACCTATACATCTTCAGAGAATGTTATCAATATGCTTGAAGATGTGGATGAAAATGTCAACATGATGTGAAACAAAGATTCTTATAGTCATGATGTGGACTCTCCTATATTTTATAATGAACCTGTGGTGGTGCTTAGAGGTCCTCACTTTCGAAGGTCATCTCAAGCTCTTAATGTTGTCACTAGAAGCCAAAGTCAAGGTCTTGTGGTCATTAGAGGTCCTAATTCTAACCAATCTAGCAAACCAAAGAAAGTGACATCCAAAAATGTCACCACCAAGTCAGCGGTTAATCCAAAAATGAGCTACAATCTTGTTGATCAGTTACAAAGAACACCAGCTCAAATCTCAATTTTTGAGCTCCTAGAGTTGTCTCCAAGACATAAGCGTGTCCTTGAAGATTCTTTGCGTATAGCCAATGTCCCTAACAACATAGATATTGATCAATTCCAAAACATGGTAAATCACCTTGCCAGCCCACATTACCTCACATTCTTAGAAGAAGATGACAAAGCCTTGAGCCATCTGCATAATCTTGCCCTTCACATTGAAGTCATGATTCACAAAACTCATGTCAGGCATGTGTTGATTGATGGGGGTGCTGGGCTCAATATTTGTTCCTTGAGTTTGTTGAAAATACTAGGTTACTTAGAGAAAGTTATTGATATTCGCAAGAAAATAACCATCAAATCCTATGATGAGGTAGAGAGAAGCTCCAAAGGCTTGGCCATCCCTCCTGTTAGGATTGGCCCCATTGAAAAGGACATCTTATTATAGATTGTTGATGCTGGTCCTTTAGCCTATAATATTTTGCTTGGTAGACCATGGATCCATGACATGCAAGCAGTGTCATCCACCTACCACCAATGTGTCAAGTTCCCCTATAATGGAGTAGAGGTTTGTATACCCAGGGATAGCACATTATCTGTTAATGCAATTTCAGTAGGGACCCATGTTCCTCTTAATCAGGAAGTAGAAAATTTTGATGCAACTTTGGCACAATGTCAGAATAAGTTCAAAGCCATAGACCTTGGTATGGGTGGTTATCACATTGACTCCTTCACAAAGCTACCAGTCTCGCCTAGGTCCTATGGTAAACCTTCACAAGAGATTCATCCCTCATCCTTAGCAATGACTCTATTTGATACATTTGAAGAGTCTTCAATACCCATTCAGGATGAAAAAGAGGAAGTAGTTGTTAGAGACTAGATTTATAAAGAGGAAAAATACAGGCAAAATGAGAATTTTTCTTCATCTCCTAAGACTTATGGGAGAGGATATACTTTGGTAAAAAATATGGGTTACCTAGGTCATGGTCCTCTCAGTCATAGACTCGATGCTAAGGCTAAACCACTCAATCATGCTCTTTTTGGGTGCAGATCTAAGACTACAATTGGCCTAGGTTTTGAAAGTTAGAACAAGAAAGTTACCCCTATCCTAGCTGCAATGGATAGTGATGATGAATACATACCCAATGTGCAAAATCAGCAAGATAGGTGTGAAGATTGGGTCCCTTCCACCAATCTCCTTTGGGGAGATTTAGATACTATAGTTGATAATCCAACAGTTTCAAAACTAGAACAAGAACAATCCACTATTGAAGATCATGTTGAGGATCCTATCCAACACACAAATGGCATTCAAGAGGGTGTTACCCTTGGTGACATCAACACTTCTACGTCAAGACCTAAAAAGTATGGTTGGTGCAAACATCCCAGCCAGGATTTAGATACAGACTCACATGAGTATGAGTTGGAGACTCTGTCTGATTGTTCTATATTTGACATGGACATTGCTATTGTCTATACATATAATTCCCAATACAAGGTAGCTAATGAGTCTAGTGTAGGACTAGAGGATTGGAATCCATGATTCACTTTAGTGGAAGATGCTTCACTTAGTAGGATAAGTCCTGATTTGGGTACCTTAGAGGGATACTTGATAGATCCTAACTCTACAATCACTAGAGATGCTGCCATTTGCATACACAATATTGAACTAGCCATTGACCTACCCCTTGCCAATCCACACTTAATTGATTGGTCTCAGTGCTATCAAGAGCCTTACCTCCTAACTTTTCAAAATGACTATGAAATAGCATGCTACTTGAATGCCCTTGAGCCTATAGTATCTTCCACTAGTGAACCAACTACAAGTATGATAGAGCCAGATATCAAGTACCTCAATCAAAAAATAAGAAGAAAAGAAACAAAAAATAGGAGTTTTGATGGTGAAAACCACTATGTGGCGGTGTCAGAACTGAAAAAAGTAAAAATAAAAGACATATCCAAAGGTGAAAACCTCTCTAAGGCACCTAAGGATGAGGTACTTGATAATCTTCCAAGCTATTTTTAGGATAGGTCTTCAGTGCTTGTTGAGCCTACACAGCTAGTTAATCTAAATACACCAAAGGCTCCACAAATAATTCATTTGGCTCAATCATTATCAACACAAGAAAATGAGGCATATACCAAGTTCCTACAAAGAAAGAAAATTAATTTTTCTTGGACTTACTCAGACATGCCAGGATTGGACACTAGTCTCATTATGCATCATTTGTCCATAGCTCCAAGAATTAAACTAGTAAAACATAAATTGAGGATAATGCATCCTCACATAGCTCTCCTTGTCAAAGTTGAATTAGAAAAGCTCCTTAGACTAGGATTTATAAGAGCTATTGATTATGCTGAATGGATATCCAACATTGTACTAGTTTCAAAACATGACAACTCCATTCGTGTTTGCATAGACTTTAGAGATCTTAATAAAGCATGCCCAAAGGATGATTTTCCACTTCCAAATATAGACATGATAGTGGACATGACCGTGGGCTATGAGATCTATTCTTTGATGGATGGCTTTTCTAGGTATAATCAAATCAAAATAGCTTTTGAAGATCAAGAGAAAATTATATTCACTTGTGCATGGGGAACCTATTGCTGGACCGTCATGCCATTTGGATTAAAAAATGTTGGAGATACATATCAAAGAGCTATGACTACTATTTTCCATGACATGATGCATAAGAATATGGAAGACTATGTGGATGACACCTTGGAAAAATCCAAGAAAAGGGATACACACCTTGGCGATTTGGAAGTAATTCTAGATTGTATGGAATAGTTTCAACTTAGATTAAATCCAAAAAAGTGTGCATTTGGAGTTACCTCTGGCAAACTCTTAGGATTTATCATTTTAGTTAAAGGAATAGAGGTGGATCTAGAAAAAGTTCAAGCAATAATGGATATGCCACCTCCTAAAAACATTAGTCAAATGAGGATTCTTCAAGGACATCTTTAGTCTATAAGGAGGTTTATTTCACAACTAGTTGATAGAGCTCAACCCTTTAATAAGACTTTTCATAAAGGGGTTAAATGTGTTTGGAATGAGGAATGTCAGCAAAGCATGGATCAAATCAAATAGTACTTGGCTAATCCTCCAATCTTAATGCCTCCTATCCCAGAAAACCACTTATATTATATGTCTCAGCAATAGAATATTCCCTGGGGGAATTATTGGCTCAACTTGATGATACTAGAAAAGAAAGGGCCATATATTACATCAGCTGAACACTTGTTTCATATGAGTTCAACTACACTAGTATTGAAAAATCTTTCCTAGTGGTGGTGTTTTCTTCCCAAAAGTTGCAACATTACATGCTTGCACATACAATACACCTCATTGCAAAAAATGATCCTCTAAAATACTTGCTTGGTAAGGCTTCTCTCATGGGTAGACTTGCTAAATGGATGATGATTCTTTCAAAGTTTGACATAGAGTATGTTGAGCGTAAGGCTATAAAAGGACAAGCCATTGTAGACCAATTGGCTAATTTTCCAATTCAAGACAAAGTACCCATTCAAGTTGAATTTATAGATGAGCACATCATGTATATGACTACAAGAACATGGAAGATGTTCTTTGATGGTTCTTTCATGCAAAATGGTTCAGGTGCTCGAGTGTTGTTTGTTTCTCCTCATGGATATACTATTCCTAAGTCCTATAAGTTATTATTCCCATGCACAAACAACATTGCTGAATATGAGGCCTTGACAAATGGATTGAAAATGGCCATAGAATGGGGAATTACAAAGCTACACATTTATGGGGATTCATAATTGATTATCAACCAAGTTAATGAAGAATATCAAACAAAGGATGACAAATTGATACCCTATAAGAAGATGGCTGATTCATTGCACTGATACTTTACCTTTGTTACATTTCAACAAATCCCTAGAGAAGATAACAAAGCAGTTGATGCTATGGCTACATTGGCTTCACTTCTCCAGCTAGAATAGCATGAGTCCAGATTTGAATTCTTGGTGGAAGAGCTATGTTACCCTATTTTTGACTCCTCAGAAAGCCATGCCATTTGTACCTTGGTTAGCCATGAATCATCTCACTATGGTACCATTTATTCATATCTCCATGATGGTGCTATTCTCAAAACCTTTAATTGTTCTGAATGAAGAAACCTAATCTAAAATGCCTCTTGCCACACCCTTATCTCTAGTGATCTATATAGGAGGGGTTTAGATGGGACACTTCTTAGGTGTTTAGAAAAGGATGAGTCCAACCAAGCATTAGTTGACATTCATGAGGGCATTTGTGGAGGACATTCTAATGGTCTTGCCATGGCCCTATGATTACTTAGGGTGGGGTATTATTGGCCTACCATGCAGACAGATGCAGTAGCTTTTGCTAAATTTTGTGAAAAGTGTCAGAAACATGGGAACCTGATAAATGCTCTAGGTAGGGAGCTTATTCCTTCTATTTCTCATTGGCCATTTCAGCACTAGGCCTTTGACCTTGTTGGGTAGATTCATCCCAACTCATCAGGTGGACACAAATTCATTATTACTGCTACTGGTTACTTTACCAAATGGGTAGAAGCTATCCCACTTTCTATTGCCTTAGGCAAGATAGTTTCTTTGTTTATTTTGAATCATATCATCTGTTGGTATGGAGTGCCCTCTGAGATAATCATTGACAATGGGGGTCAATTTAAAAATAAGGACCTTAAACATCTCTACAAGAAATTCAAGATAAAATAGCATTGGTCCTCCATTTACTTCCCGCAAGGAAATGGACAAGTAGAGGCTTCAAATAAGACCATTCTCGAGATTCTTCATAAAATAGTTCACAAGAATGGTATAGATTGGCACCTATAGATAAATCCGGCCTTGTGGGCCTACAGAATGAGTATTCATACTCCAATAGGGGCTACACCTTTTTCCCTCACCTATGGTGCTGAAGCAATGTTACCTTTAGAGGTAGAGATCCCTTCACTTAGAGTCTCTCTCAAGGGTTTAGTGATAGATGAAGGCTACTGCACCATGAGGTTGCAGGAACTAGAACTTCTAGATGAAAAGTGAAAAGCATCTTTTGATCACATGAGAGTTTACCAAAAGCGTATGTCCAAAGCATTCAACAAGAAGGTCCACCCGAGAGAATTTCAAGTGGGGGATCTTTTTTTACGAGAAAACCCTAAGAATCAACAAAATAGAGAACAAAAAGGGAAGTTTGAACCTAATTGGCTTGGACCATACATTATTATTGCAGCTTTTGGTACAGGTGCTTATTTACTATCTGATCTAGAGGGGGAATAGCTCCCTAATCCTATCAATATTTTGCACCTCAAGAAGTTCTATCCATGATGCCTATTCAATCTGGGGGCATCCTTTGTACATACTTATTGATCTTGAAAAAATCCAAAAAATTGATATATTGTTAAAAATCCTAAAAATCAGAAAATGTCTTGAAAAAATGATCATCTTAGTGAAAACCTAGCAATAGGCACTTTGATGTATCTCCAAAAAAAAAATTGTATATTCCAAAAATACAAAAAAATCAAAAAATGCAAAAAATTCAAAAAAATAGAAAAAGTGCCTTGGTGAAAACCTAGAAACAGGCACCTTGGTAGAAAAAATACAAAAAAATTGAAAAAATAATAAAAATATCTAAGTGGTGAAAACTTGGAAATAGGTGCTACTTGAGGCCTTTGCACCCTTGTCTTTTAGCATGCATCCTCGACACTTAGCCTTTCTCCATCATGCCTTGACCTTGTTGCCTTGGTTTGGAATTGGTCCTTGTCTTTGTCTAGGGGGCATAACTATGTTAGCTTTGGTCTCTAGGATGCATTGGTCTTTAGGACATCTTGCAAATGGTGTTTTTCAACACCACCCAAATAGTGTTTTTCAACACTACCCTAGCATCAAGTGTTTCTCAACACTTATCAATTATCCTACCCTACAATTTAGCATGATATGATATTTCCACTAGTGGATGTGATACTCAAAGATTGATTCTATGACCTACACACACGCACTTAAACACTTGATTCGCTGAGATTTGTTTGACTTTGTTTTCTTTATGTGTTGTCTATGATGATTTCTTTGTTGAGTATTCTCTCCCTATGATAGTTTTTAATGATGCATAGCTAGAAGACTGAGGGCATGAGGACATGTTTTATTGTTTTTTTCTTGTGGGTATATTTTGTTGCTCCTAATTGTCATTATCATTTATTCTTGATCCACTTGACACCTAGGATCTTCAAAGTATTATCCTTGACTGTTTGCGAGTGCATGCTTATAGCCATCTTGACTTTCTTATGTCCTCATGCCAGCATAATCTCGCTATACTAAACTTAGGTAATCTCACTACACTAGTCATCTTGACCTACATGTCTTTGGTGCCTAGGTGGGATTCCCACATTCCTATCTGATATAGATCATATTCATATACCCATAGTCATACTAGTGCATATTGTATGATCTTGGGATGCTACCAATAAAGCTTGATGATGATTATTAGATGTCTATCGACGTTGTGACCTTGCAAGTCAACCACTTTTCATAGTAGCTTGCATTTTTAGGTTCATGTTAGATTTGCATCTTGCATATGGAGAGAGCTCTCCTTTTATCTTTTATGGACTAGTTGGTCAACTGCACTCATCTTTCCTATTCTTGATCATGTCTTTCTATCCTTGTCTTTAACATCACATCTTTGTCATCACAAGGGGTTAATCTTATCATCATATCTATATCAAAAAGAGATCATTTTTTAGAAACATGAGTCTATATCATACACATGAGAATTAAACATACATCTATGAGAGAGAATATACATGAGCATATAAACATGCATGTTGAACAATATGACAAGACAATATCAAAACTAAAACATCCATTACAAGTGAGACAAATAACATAGATACATCGCAAATCCATTAATCTCATATATATATGAATGTCATAGTACAATATATAATATGGGATCCCAAAATATGGATCAAAGTCTCATGATATGTGTCAAACATCTAACACCTAAGCCATAAACCTAGGACTCGCTAGCACCATCATGTGGAGCTAGTGGAGGAGGAGGTGGTGCTGCTGCCCTATTTGGTTCCATATCTAACATCCCTACACTCTGGGAGTATGTCAGTGCTCTTTGACCCTCTAGAATAGCCTAAAGATAGAGCCCATGATAGTACGTAGTTCTTGTTACCTCCCATCAGATCTCTAGTGCATCCAGCTATGATAATCTATCCAAGTGTGATATCTCTGCCCTGAGATCAGATAGCTGTTGATCTCTCTCTGCTCTCAGATTAATCAACTGCTACTCTCTAATAGCTATCCTTATCCTAAGTTGTTGCATCTCTATCTCTAAAGCCTATATCTTGGCTCTCAGGTCCTCTCCTCCTACAGGCTAATCCTACCTATCCTCTACTTGTAGGCAAACTGATCTCACCGCATCCTTGATCTCATCAGCAGAGCTCTGACCCCATGACCATTTTTTACCACCTAATCAAGATCCCTCCCTTGTCTCTCTCCCTCTCCCTCTCCCTCTCCCTCTCCCTCTCCCTCTCCCTCCACCATCTCCTCCATCCCCACCATCATTGTCCTCATCCCCCTGAGCTACTGGCTGTACATCAGGAACTATGAATCAAGGGAATGGAACCCTCTACCACTCTCCTCTATAGGCTGCATCAGCCCCTACATTTACCATGTTTGGGAGGTACTCCCAAGGCTCTCTCCTAATTGTGGCTATGTCCTATATTGCCTTTTGGTAATCCAACATCAGCAACCAACCATGACCCTCCTCATCCCTAGCTCGAGCATATGTAGTAGTCTCAGTGGATACTAAGCTCATCCTCTGCTCATCCTCTGCATCCCCCCATCCCTCCATAGCCCTGTATAGCCTCCATTGGAATGAGGTAAGCTCATCCAGTATCCTCCTATAGTATGTCACATCCCCGCTATGAGGATGTGATAAGAATCCTGCATACCTATATATGAAGGGATGTCTCCTCTCCCTTGGCTATACTTGGGGGCATACCACAACGATGTGATCCCATGCCACACCTGTGCTAAGATAGCACCACATGCCCATGTCCTACTATCATGGTAGATGATCTCATGTAACTCATGGTACATGTCCGTGAGTATGGCTAGGCCCCATGCCATCTGACATGGGTGTGCTACTAGATCAACTAACAACCTACCCCATCCTAGTGGAAAGCCCTTTTGACTCTTATCAATGATAAGGGCATGTGTTATAATAGAAGCAACTATGCAAGGTACTGGGAAATCCCTGCCAAAATCATCCATCAATTGGTCCCAACTGACATGTCTATCTATAATGGTAACATCCTGGAACATGCCTTGGATGGCCCATCGTCCCTCAGTAGCATCCTAATCATAGTATACCTATATCATCAAACAATCATGTCAATTTTTATTATATGAAAACTTTGCATTTATGACTATCTATAAACATGATTATACTTACAGGATCACCATGGCCTGGTACTCAAAGTATCCGATACACGTCCTCCAGGGTGATCAATGTCTCTCTAGTAGGTAGATGGAAGGTGTTGTGCTCGCTATGCCATCTCTCAGCAAGCACAGTCAACAACCTATGATCAGCTCTAATGTAGGGTAACTGTAGCAAGTACCAGAAGCCCATAGCCCTTAGATCTACCTTTCCCGGATCATCTACATCTCGAACAAATCGTAGCCCTGTCACCTTCGACACTCTAATGTGTAGCGCCAAAAAGTGCTCCTACAAACCATTAACCCCAGCCAGATGTCAACACATATCATGATGGATGTCTAAAAAATCAGTATAAAATATCTTAAAATGTAAACATTATCTAGACCCATGTCATTTTGCTCAAAAAAACACTAAAAGCATGTCAAATTTTTATTGGGCGATACTATTTTTTGCTAAAGTATCGCATGATACTTTCTCTAATAACAGGGCGATAATATCTTCTCAGGAAATACTTCGCATAGGATCATGTGATAGTTCACCAATTATCATGTGATACTAGCTTATATACCCGTGCGATACTATATGGACCTGCGAAGTATCGCGTGATAGATATTCTCAAAGGAGGTGATACTTGTAAAGTATCGTGTGACTTTTTGCCTAAATGTAAAATTTGAAAATTTTAAAATTTTAAAAACATGTTTAAAATGCATTAAATGCTCATAATGACTCAACCAGGGGCAAGTTTTTTTGAAAACATATCGGGGCACCATACTGCGAAGGCCGGTTATGCAACTGGGAGCGCTCAAATCGATGCCTGTGAACTAAAACTACTGCTTGCTAAGCCATTTTCTCTCTCTAAGCTCTCAAAATTCTCAAATCGCTAAAAGACATGATTTTGAAAATGACCATTTTACCCCTTTTATAGCATTTTGACTTTTTGACCTAATTTTCAAAACACCTCAAAATTGCATGAAAATTGCACCCCTAGCTAATTTCAACATCCTGGATCTGTTTTCAGACTCAAACTCAAAATCTAAGTTAATCTTGATAGTCAAAATTTTATTTCAAAGCTTTCACCCTCTTCTACGCAATTGGCTGACCATTTGAGGCCTAATCGTTCAATCTTCACTAGGGCATCTTTATTTCTTCACCCCCATCTCTTTCAAACTCCTAGTCTTTCATTCATCTTCATCTCTCTAAGGTTTGACTTCATCTTTATCCTATATCTTTCTCAGTCACACTGGGGCATATCTTCACTACTTGATGGTTATCCTATCATCTTTCATCTTCGATTATGATTTCTAGTGACTTGATCAAGTTTATCAATTTTCTATTCTCCTCTACCTGATTTCAATTTTGATTCTAAGGGGGCAGTACCTATCAGCTTCAAATCTTTGATTCAGCTTTATCATTTAGTTCAGCTTGAGATTCTTATTTTGAGACTTGATTATCACTTAACAACAATGGTGTTGATCTTGTCTTTTGATTCTTATCTCTCATTTTTAGACTTGACTATCACTTAATAGCAATAGTCTTGGTCTTATCTTTTAGCCGGTTTATTTTTGTCCTAGCGTGTTCCTAGAATGATCACATGTTTGGATTTTTTGTGATCCCAAATCGATCTCACATTTCAATTCTTCTTTGACCACACGTGTTCCCAGAATGATCACACATTATTCAAAGAGGGAAAAATGTATGCACCCTAAAATGGTCGCCTAGACTTTGGGCCCCCATTCAGCAACTTATCAAATCCCTAAATCAATATTTTCAAAAATCAACATTTTTCAATTATATCAATTTCCTTGATCAAATCCTATTTTATCATTTTCAATTATTTTGCTTGGGCTAACCATTTTATCCTAAAGTCTTTATTTATTTAAAAGGAATTCCCTCCCCTTTTATTAAATAAAAAGCCCCCACTTTTCCTCTTAACCTAAGTTGCACAAATAAAGCATTATTCCTATTTTATAAAAAGAAGAAAAAGTATTTTTTGTCTCATATGGACACAAAAGTCAACTCTTATTTTCTCATTGGAGGATATTTGTGCAGATGGATTACTCTTCTTTCAAGCTCCACCCTTGATTAAATCTTTTTCCTCTTAATCTCCATGGTCTATTCATTTTCATTTCCTATAAAAGAAGACCTCTTTTCCTCATTTTCATATGCATTTTTTAATACTAATGTTATGTTGTAGGTTTTCTAGGTCACTTTGGAGCTTTTGAAGATTTGGAGCATTCTTGGCTTTTGCATCTACTTACTATTCTAGTCTCATTTCTTGCATTCTAGTTTCATTTGTCATGGCATTCATAGCTTAGTTTCCTTTATGCTTTAGATTACTCCATCTAGTCTAATTAGGAAGGATATGTAACACTTGCATCTTTCCTTTCATAGTTTAGTTTGTACTTTCATTTCCATAGCTTAGCTTTCACCTCTCATTTCTAGCTTGCATATTCATCTTAATCTAGTTTGCATTTTCATTTCATAGTGATTCTTGGGGATATTGGCATTCTTGCCCTTGTCTTCATTTGAATCTCTCATTGTGTGGTTGACTAGCAAGGTCATTAGCTTAATAGCTCTAGCTAAGAGAAAATTTTAAATAATCTTGCAACTTCATACATAGAGAGCTCTAGGTCGCTTTCTAAGGTTATCTATTCATGGATTCTCTTGGATATAATGACTTAGAGAAGTGCACCATTTAAGTGTGTACATTAGATTCCATTAAGAAATCATGGGAGAAGGAGATAGAAGCCATGAAGATAGATTTTGCAGATTGTGTTGCAAGCCTACTGTCTTTGCAATAAATGAATTGAGATATAATTTTTGTGATACAATTTTGTGACCCTCCCTACCTTATTTTGTCATTGTTGTCAAAGGGGGAGAGATATATAGAAGAAAATTGATAGTATATGATAAGGGTTATTACTCTTAGGGAGATTACTATATTAGAGGAAATAATTTTTGAGGAGTTATAAGGATAGTATGTATTTTATACTATGGCCACAGTTTTGAACAATTTTGAGATTTTGAGTTGAACACTTAGCCAATTTTCTCATATGTTGCCACCAATGACAAAGGGGGAGATTGTTGGCAATTTGGCTGAGTTGATTGCATGAGATTAAACTATATGCTATTAAACTAAAATGCTTATGAAATTAACTAATGTGCAATCTCAAATGATAAAGCTAAAGAAAATCTATAGCATAATAATGATGTGAAAATTTGGGATTTTTAACTGAGAGCAAGAGGGCTCATTTTATAGCAAAATGTGGATTTGAATCCAAATTGAAGATCAATTGAGATAAATAGAAAAGAGGAAACAAAAGTCAATTTTAGAAAGTTTGTAGGAGAATGAAATTCTTTTTATTTTATTTCTTTTTAACTAACTTGTTTCCTTTTCCATCACAAGATATTTTGGAGAAGATATTTTATTTATTTAATTGAAAAGAATAATATATCTTTTAATAAAATAAAATAAGATTATATAATTTAGAAATGAATATTAATTAAATAAAATAAAGTCATTTAATTAAAAATGGATTTTAATTAAATAACATCATTTCATTTAAGAAATATTAATTTCAATTTAATAACATTAATTAATTTATTTAAAAGGAATTTATTTATTTCAATTAATTAAATAAAATTAATGAAATATTCAAACCTTAGGAAGAATTGAGATAATTGAAATAGTTACAATTTGATCAAGAAGTTTGATTCGAATATGTTGCAAAGCATTGATTCGGGGATTAATTTTTGATAATTGAATAAATGGGACCCAAAGTCTAGGCGACCATTTTAGGGTGCATACACTTTATTGTTATGCATGTTGTTTAGCTTCTTATGTTATGCATGTATAAAGATAATCTGTTATATCCATAATTGGGCAAAAGATAAAGTTTGTAGAATACTGATTCACCCCTCCCTCTTAGTATTCCCTATTTCTAACAGATGAAGTTATAGTGATTCATAAGTAGGACATTGATAACTTGACATATGAACAAATGCAGATATTGTAGGATCTTTTGAAGAAGAAGAGAAAACAAGAAAAGATGAGAAGAGAGCACCAACAAAATAATGTATTACATGAGATCAAAAGTATTTTTATTGATGTTTTTGAAATGGATGATGTGAATGAATCTACACCTATCTTGGAGAAACTTGTGCAAATTGTTAAGAAGGAGAACAATGATGATAGTGAGGCAAATGATAAGCTATTACATTGGTCTAAGAGAAAGTTTGAGACCAAGGTACTATTAGAAATAGGGAATACTGAGAGGGGGGGTGAATCAGTATTCTATAAACTTTATCTTTTTCCCAATTATGGATATAACATATTATCTTTATACATGCATAACAAAAGAAGCTAAACAACATGCATAATAATAAAGAACTCATAACACATTATTTGTTCTCTAGGAAACCCTGGCCAAGGGAAAACCCCAGTGGAGAGGGTACCCACAAAGATCCACTAATCAAAAGTATCCTGTTAAGGATGTTGACCCTGTTAGGAGTCTATTACAAACATATAGTGTATCAGTCATGATTAAGGGACTATAGGCCTTGTTAGAAGCCTCAACCCTGTTAGGAGTTCTAGTACAAAATGTTATTACCAGATGAGCCCACTACCCAAACAAGTAATGTACAATATACACTAATTACAAAAATAGGTTAAGGTACATAACCTTATACTACTTTCATCAATATCTCTTCGCTTCTCTTTCACTACCGCTATTACATATGTTTCATATATTTTGCATCATATCACTTGTCCAGACTATTGTGTTCTTACTACAATTACAATTACAATTACAATTACATTTATACCAATAGCTTTATCCAAGATTTAACATCTAGGATGTCATCCCTTTATATTTTTAATTCATTTTTTTGATAAACAAAATAATCCCTTAACTCTTTACTAGTTCTGTCTTCATATTCTATCCTGTTGGCTTGACATTGTCTTTGGTAAAACTATCATAAATTCTTCCGTACATGGCATACTAACTTGTGCTCTGAGATGGGTGTTCAATAGACATTATAGAGTCTATGTTCAAGTGCACAAGAATTGAACTAACTCCAGTCAATGTTGGAAAAAAAATTTGTGTCTAGGTTCACTGGTAAAAATACTATCTCACACTTAGACAAATTTGCAATGCGCTATGTCATGCTTTCTCTCTTACCTATGTGATCTTCATGTGGATCATATGTTTCCATAATGACAACATCTATGTAATCAACTCAGCCAAATTGCCAACAATCTCCCCCTTTGTCATTGGTGGCACCATATGAGAAAATTGTCTAAGTGTACAACTCAAAATCTCAAAATTGTTCAAAATTGTGGCCATAGTATAAAATATATACTATCCTTATAACTCCTCAAAAAAAAAAAATAATCTCTAATATAGTACTCCCTCTAAGAGTATCAATCCTTGTCATATACTATCAATTTTCTTCTATATATCTCTCCCCCTTTGACAACAATGACAAAATAAGGTAGGGAAGGTTACAAAATTGTATCACAAAAAGTTATACCTCAATTAAATTATTGCAAAGCCGGTAGGCTTGCAACACAATCTACAAAATCTATCTTCATGGCTTCTATCTCCTTCTCCCATGATTTCTTAATGAAATCTGCCACATTAAGTAATGCGCTTAGTCCATAAGATGTTATTTCACATGCTTGGAGGTTTTCAAAGTTAAATTTCTAAAAAGATGTCTTAGCTAAAAGACATTCTTCCAAATGCTCTTCAATAATGCTTAACTCCATAGAATAATGCTCTCTCAAAAGAGTGTATCTTCTCAATTTCCTATCTCTCTCATCTTGCACAACTCTGATTTCATCATAAAGCTTCTGAACTTTCTTCTCAACTTCACATACCTTCACATTGGGGCTAGATAGAAGGTTTTTTTCATTTAGAATTTCTGATTCCTTCAACTTTATCTTTTGATCTTCTTCTACTGTCAAGGTCTCTGATTTTGTAGACTATATGTACAAAGATTTACCTATTTCCAAATGCTTCCTCAAATCCTTGATATAGATATTAAGAGTGCTGATATCATTTTTGATATTCTGACTGATATTCAAAAGCATTCTAGCCTCATAGGCTTCTTGTGCTTTCACTTTTGCAATATCAGATAGGTTTGTGAATTCATTATCAAAGGTGCTCATGACCTTCTTTGCTTTCTCCATAGGGTCTACTTCTACAATTTGTGTGGTTATAGTACTTAGTAACTTTTTAGTTAGTTCCTTCAAACACCCTTCAAGACTCTTCACTTTCTTATTCTTGCTAATGATTTTATTCAAGGATGTGATCAATTCCAATTGATCATCATCATCTACTTCCTTTCCCAAATGCTCAATCATAGATCCAATTTGGGTCTTCTTTTTAGTCTCAGAAGTAAGACTGATATCTTCTTTGGTGGGAATGGGAACTTGTTCCTCTATTATTGGTGGTTCTACAACTGTGGTCTCTATCATCTTTTCTTCTTTTGTAGCTTCTTGTTCTTCAAAGGCCGAATTGTCAACAATGTTCTCCAAATTCTTGAATACATTTTCATCAGTATCCAAGGTGATTTTTCTACCTTCTAAATTCATTGTTTCATCTTCAATATTAATAGCTGGAGGAGAGGGAATGTCCTCTTGTACTTTCTCACCTACTTGCTCTGCTACAACTGATGATTCTCCAACATATTCTACCATAACCTTGATAATAGCTTTCTCTGTCTTAGAATTGATTTCTTCATACCTGCCTCCCATAATCTGAATAGTTCTCCTTTTGGTTCTCAGATGGGTGCTTAGGGCTTTCATGATCTGATTGAAATGTGTTTCATCTCTTATTTCACAAAGCTTCCTCACAAGATTTTCTCTAATAGTCGTGTCCTCCTCTAATGCTCTCTTCTTCCTATTTACAAGTTTGTTATATAAATCATCAGGCATCCGTCCTTGAATAGTATCAAACTTCTTATCAGCCAAAATCATATGCTTCACAATTGTATTCTCCAGATTAAGTCTATCAATATAATCATAAAGATCATAGTATTTGTTCATTCTTGCAAAGTCACCATTCTCAATGATCTTCTCATTAAGCTTTTCAACTTTTGGTTTCCAAGCTTTCTTCTTAGTAGTGACATCATCTTTTACTTCTGCAATCTTTCTTGGAACTGGTTGCACTAAATTTTTATGTCTCTTTCTTGGTCCAGTAGCACTTTCCTTTACTCTTTTTCTAGGTGTAGAGGAAGCAGATCTAGTAGACATCTTTTCTTCTATGTCCTTCTTAGTTACTTCCACTTTCACCTTCACTTGTGGTTCTTCCTATTGCACTACAATTGATGATAAAGGAGGGATAGACAAAACTTATTTTTGTCCACTCTCTTTGATTGCTGCTACTATTTGCTTTGCTACCAAAAAATCATGCTCTGTCATTCTTGTATCTTTTAGGATTTTCTTAATAGTGCTCTCAACTCTCTTCTTAGACTGCTTCTCTTTAATTAGGATCTTTGTAGAGTTGAAGTTCTCCTCAAAGGTTCCAAACCTGTTACCCTGAGTGTCCAACTTACACTTAAGTAACCTACTAACATACTCTTTAGTCTCTACCTCAGATATCTCATAGCCAAGAGGGTCAATGAACTCTGTTCTAGGATCCACTGCTTCAATTTAGGTAAAGTCAGTATCCACCATAAAACATATATCATCTTTATATTTTTCAACAAGAGACTTAGGGATCCTTGATTTGCTAGACACAATATTTTGAAATGTCTTAATAACAAGTACTGCACTCTCATTAACACTATCAATAACATGTCTTTTTTATACTAGGTTAATCCTTTCCATTGTATTTTTTCCATCATTCCAATCATTTCCTATGGTCTAAGGAAATATCCTCAAAAGATGAAAAAAAATAAAAGTAATTAGGGATGAGAACCTAAACTGTGTATACTAAATTTTCTTGATCTTCTCTAAGTTCTCAAACAATTGAATTCTTAGAATTTCACACATATCAACTTGTGCCCTATCAATACATATTAGATAGGCTGCATGTACCATTCCAATTTCCATGTCATCCTCTCTTGAAATTGCACAAAACTTAGTAGTTAGGATCTTGCATAAGTATCTCACATCGTCTTGTTTGATCTTACTAATCACAATTCCTCTACCATTATAGGATGAGTTTGTGTTATCAATGACTATTTTCCTCATGTTTTTCTCATTTAAAGGAATAGCTCCAGTTTTAGATAATCTAGTGACTTCATGAATCAAGTCTTTTGTAATATCTATCACTCCATCTTCTAGCCAAAACTTTCCATTATAAATCCTGCTAAAGATAATCTTAGTGCATTCTTCATTATCAAATTCATACTATACTCCATACTTAACAATTTCATTATGTTCTAAATATTAAAAACCTTATTTCAGTGTCATATCCTGATTGTAAATCTTCTAATATTCATTTGTGAAATCACTATCACTCACTGTCCCTAGTTTGCATCCAAGATAACTTCTGACATTTTCTAAGTGTAAAACTGTTAGAAAGTAAAGATCCCCAAGATAACTGAGAGCGGGGGGGGTTGAATCAGTTATCTAATAATTTATCCATTCAATAGCTTTAAACAATATAATCAATGTACTGATCAACCATAGAAAGATAATCATACACAATTGCACAATAACACAAGATATGTTAACTAGGGAACCTCTTGAAAAGAGTAAACCCCGGTGGGAATGATGCCCTCAAAATGATGCACTAATATGAAAGTTCCTTATTAGAGGATGGACCATGTTAGGAGTCTTATGAAATACATTCAGTACATATAAATCCCTGTTAGGAGATTTTGAATCCCTGTTAAAAGATTCTAACCCGATTAAGAGTTTATGGAAGACAGAAGGACCCACTGCCCAAATAGCTTCAAGGCAAGATCTCTAAACCCACTGTCCAAAAGATCTTAGAATTATTCAATAGAATAATATGAAATAAATTACCTCCTTCACACTGTGCCAAAACTGCACTCTCTGCTACACAAGATCACAATTTCAGATCTCTGTACTCACAAGTCTTCCTTCATCACTGAATTAGCTCTTTTCTTCACTTCATGCATATATTCACATCTCATTCTTCATAGTACACATTACAATAAGGAAAAAATTCCTTCTTATATACCAAACTCAAATAATTACAAATGAGTCGGTCCTCAATTACAAAATAATAAATTCTACATGCTACACACAGAATTCACATAAAACTGTCAGCTTCCAGTTACTGTAACTTTCTCCAAACATATCTTGAAAGTTTGTGCTATGAACCACATCATCATTAATGAATCTCAAAAATCCCTTTAACTACACAAAATTAGATTCCATCCCAGCTAAGAGATATCCTCTGATTTCTGAACATCGCTACACAGAAACACTGTCTAAACACTACTTTCACCAAAATGCTCATAACTCTTACAAATGAATGAATTTATTTTTGTGTCATTAACCATAGGTTAATAACACACCAAAGAACATACTATAAACTATGAAAAAGACAATCTTCAATACAACATGTGCACAAAACAAAACTGTACCTACTTTCTTGCTAATATCCAGAATATCACTGTGTTGACATCAATGACAATCCAAGTCATGAATGCAACAAAAACTGCTACAGAATGACTACCAAAACACTTTGCATTCATTCCTAACAATCTCCCCCATTTGCATTGATGGCAACATAGATGAAAAACATCCAATGTTCCAAAAATCCAATACTGCAACATCACTGCAAAATATCAAATCAAATCTTGCGTCATTTTCCTATTCAACTCTCTCATACAATCCACAATGTTTTTCATGTATATCTCTCCCCCATTGACATCAATGACAGAAATTATATCACTAAGTCAACAAAAACTTAATGTCAAAAGACACTTTTCAAAAAAATACAATAACAAGAGTCCTCATGACTCAGCTCATAAACTCTCCCACAAAGGAAGTTCCAATATCCAATCCAGAAGAAAGATAAGGCTCATATACCACTAGACAGATGCAATCATCTGCATCAATTCTCAAAAATAGGTTGGGGCATAACCCCAAGCATACCTCTTAGATAGACAAATGTATCCTTAGGTAAAGGCTTTGTAAATATATTTTCTATCTGCTCCTTTGTACTTATGTACTCCAATCTTACTTCTTTTTCTGCAACTTTCTCTCTTACAACATGATAATTGATCTCAATATGTTTAGTCTTAGAATGTAAAATAGGATTTTTTGACATACTCACTGTACTGGTGTTATCACAATGTATAACAACAGGCTCATCAAACTTTATTCCAATATCTTTCAACATCTATTTCATCCAAATAATCTGATTATAATTATTTGCTGCTACAACATATTCTGCTTCTGCTGTGCTTTGTGAAGTACAATTTTGCTTCTTACTTAGCCAAGAGACCAATTTACCTCTAAGAAAAAAGGCTCCACCACTGGTGCTTTTCTTTTCATCAATGCTACCTCCCTAATCTACATCAGTATAGGCACATAAAGTAAAATCATCAGAATTCTCATACCATAATCCATAATCCATTATTTCTTTTAGATATCTCAGTATCCTCTTTACTGCTGCATAATGTGATTCTCTAGGTTCTACTTGAAATCTTGCTACAATCCCCACTGATTGTGCTATATCAGGTCTTGTATGTGTCAAGTACTACAATCCTCCAATCATAGATCTGTACTTTTTCTGCTCAACTGCTGTTGTCTCATCTTTGCTAGATAACTTATGTCTGGTTACCATAGGTGTTCCAACAGGTTTAGAATCTTCCATTCCAAATCTTTTCAATAATTTATTTAAATACTTATTTTTACTTACAAATATACCTTCCTTGCTTTGTGTTATCTATAATCCCAAAAAATATTTCATTTCTCCAATCATGCTCATCTCAAATTCAATCTTCATTTCATCTGCAAATTTGTCACTAGCTTCATCTTCTCCTCCAAAGATAATATCATCAACAAATATGACTATAACCAACAAACCATTCTCAATTTATTTTGTGTATAAATTACTATCTGATGTTCGTTTTATAAATCCCAATTTCAATAAATACTTATCCAATCTTGCATACTGGGTTCTAGGTGCTTGTTTTAATCCATATAAAGCTTTCTTTAACTTACATACCATATCTCCTTCTTGTGTCAAAGGAAAACCTTCAAGCTTCTCAATGTAGACTTCTTCTTCCAATTCACCATTCAAAAATGCTGACTTCACATCCATCTGATACACTTTGAATTTCTTGTAAGTTGCATATGCTAGAAACCTTCTCACTACTTCAAGTCTGGCCACAGGTGCAAAAGTTTCTTCATACTCAATTCCTTCTTGTTGTGAATATCCTTTACATACCAATCTAGCTTTTTTTCTTATCACTTCTCCTTGTTAATTCATCTTATTTCTAAATACCCACTTTGTTCCAATCACATTCTTGTCTTTAGGTCTAGGGACCAATTCCCATGTCTTGTTTTTTTCAATCTGCTCTAGTTCTTCTTTCATAGCATTGATCCAATGTTCATCATCAAAAGCTTCATTAGTAGTCTTAGGTTCAATTTGAGAAATCAAACATAAATGTACCTTATTCCTAGTCAAAACTTCTCTATCTAAACTTCCAATAACTTTCTCAATAGGGTGATGTCTTGAAGTATACCTGTTAGGTGTCATAGTTATTGATCTTGTTCCGATTATAGATTCTTCTCTGCTTTCTTCTCTATTTTCTTCTCTATTTTCTTCTCTATTTTCTTCTTTGTTTTCTTCTCTATTTTCTTCTCGGTCTTCTTCAGTATGACTTTCATTCAGCAAATCACTTTTAGTTTCAAAAAATAATTCTACATTTTCAATGTTAGGTTGAGGTTGTGCTTCTCCATCAGATTCATAATCAAGCATTCTTTCATGAATTTTAAACTTCTCATCAACTTTTACATTTGCACTTTCAACAATAGTCTTAGTTCTTTTGTTATAACATCTATATGCTTTTCTTTTTAAAGAATATCCAAGAAATATTCCTTCATCACTTCTAGGATCAAACTTTCCTATATCATCATCTCTCTTTATATAACATTTACTTTCAAAAATTCTAAAATACTTAATTGAGGGTGTATGTCCAAACCATAATTCATAAGGTGTCTTTTTTGTATCTACTCTGATTTGTACTCTGTTCATAGTGTATATTGCTATGTTCACTGCTTCTCTCCAAAAATTTTTAGCCAAATCATTTTCAAACAACATAGCTCTTGATGCTTCAGTTATTGACCTGTTCCTTCTTTCTGCAATACCATTTTGTTTTGGTGTTCTAGGGGCTGAAAGTTGTCTCTTAATACCATTCATTTCACAAAAGGTGTTAAACTCTCTAGATGTAAATTCACCACCTCTATTAGATCTTAGACACTTAATCTTCATTCTAGATTCATTCTCAATTTTGCTTTTCATGATCTTAAACTTATCAAATGCTTTTGATTTTTCTTTCAAAAATGCAATCCACATCATTCTTGTAAAATCATCAACAAGAATCATAAAATACCTTTCACCATAGAATCCTCTAGTCCTAGTAGGACCACTCAAGTCTGTATGAACAATCTCCAACTTCTTTGCCAATGTGAACTTCTTATTGGGAAATGAACTCCTTTTCTACTTTGTCATCATACATTCTTTGCAAATCATGTTAGTAGGTTTCATAATTCTAGGTAAATATCTTACCGCAAGTGTAGTGCTCACCTTGACAATATTATCAAAGTTTATATGACAAAACCTTTTATGCCATAACCAACTGTCATCAATCCTAGTTATCAAACATGTCATCTTAGTAGGATTCAACTAAAATACATTACCTCTGGTTCTGGATCCTTTTCCAATCAGATTTCCATCTTTATCTTTTGTCACACAAGTTTTCTCAGAAAACCAAACTTGATAACCCTTATCAGCCAATTGTCCAACGCTTAGTAGATTATGTATTAGTCCATCAACAAAGTAAACATCATCAGTGTTAGTCTTTCCATCAAATAATAGATCCTATACCCTTAATCAAACAAGGTGCATTGTTACCAACCCTAACAATTCCTCCATCATAATTATCTAACTTAACAAACTTTCTTTTATCTCCAGTCATATGATGTGAACAACCACTGTCTATAATCCAATTAGATTTCTTTTCAACTTGTGAAACTAATGCGTTTTCTTCCCTTTTATCAGATTCAGAACTTTCATCTTTAATTGCTACAAATCCTATTTCCTCAAAGTTGTCATTATCACTGTCACTTAAATGTTTTTCAATTCCTGCTTCAAAATCTTTATCATTTGCATAATAACATTCTTTAGATCTTCTAGGTTTAAAGTTTCTTCTATACTTCTTAACTCTTTTAAGACATTTAGATGCAAAATGACCATATTCTTGATAGGTCCAACATTTAAATATTTTCTTACCATCTGGTTCTCTTTTTACAAGTAATGCAATACCTTCTTCAATCTTCTTATCTTCCTCAGATCTGCTACTACTGGCATAATCTCCATTCACACTAGTACTTCTTGTAGGTCTAATGCTAAGAGCACTGAATGTTGTTTCCATTCTAGGTAGCTCTTCTGATAATCTCAAGTTTATCTCTACTATTTCTAATCTTCCAAGAACAGTCTCTCTTGAAAAGTTTGATGTACAAGGTATCACTTGTTCAATCATCTGCATTATCTACTTGAATACTGGTGTCAAAGTTCTCAGAATTTTCCATATCACTTCATTCTCTATCTTATCACCTCCATAAAACTTTATTCCTGTCACAATCTCAGACATCCTACCAATATAGCTTCTAATAGATTCATCTTCCATCATTCTGATATCTTCAAATGCACAAATCCAATTATGTAATCTAGCCTTCTTTGCATGTTCATCACCTTCAAAAGTAGAATGTAAAGCTTTCCAAATTGCATGAGATGTTTTCAAACATCTTACTTGACTATATTCATTCTCTGGTAGTGCTGACAAAAGTGCTTCTCTTGCAAGTATGTTACACATGAATAGATCTGGTTCATCTTTAGTTCCTGCCTCTAGATTGTCTTCCTCAATGATAGTCTTCTCATTCTTTATAATCAACCAATAACTTGGTCCTAAACACAATAGATGTGTCTTCATATTTTCTTTCTAGCTGTCAAAATTTACTCCATCAAACTTAGGGCTTTCTTTTCTGAAATTCACCATGGATCTCCTTAAGTTGTTAAACTTTTCTTTCAAGGACCTGCTACTCTGATACCAATTGTTAGAAAGTAAAGATCCCCAAGATAACTGAGAGGGGGGGGGGGGTGAATTAGTTATCTGATAATTTATCCATTCAATATCTTTAAACAATATAATCAATGTACTGATCAACCATAGAAAGATAATCATACACAATTGCACAATAACACAAGATATGTTAACTAGGGAACCTCTTGAAAAGAGTAAACCCCGGTGGGAATGATGCCCACAAAATGATGCACTAATATGAAAGTTCCTTGTTAGAGGATGGACCATGTTAGGAGTCTTATGAAATATATTTAGTACATATAAATCCCTGTTAGGAGATTTTGAATCCCTGTTAAAAGATTCTAACCCGGTTAAGAGTTTATGGAAGACAGAAGGACCCACTGCCCAAACAGCTTCAAGGCAAGATCTCTGAACCCACTGTCCAAAAGATCTTAGAATTATTCAATAGAATAATATGAAATAAATTACCTCCTTCACACTGTGCCAAAACTGCACTCTCTGCTACACAAGATCACAATTTCAGATCTCTGTACTCACAAGTCTTCCTTCATCACTGAATTAGCTCTTTTCTTCACTTCATGCATATATTCACATCTCATTCTTCATAGTACACATTACAATAAGGAAAAAATTCCTTCTTATATACCAAACTCAAATAATTACAAATGAGTCGGTCCTCAATTACAAAATAATAAATTCTACACGCTACACACAGAATTCACATAAAACTATCGGCTTCCAGTTACTGTAACTTTCTCCAAACATATCCTCAAAGTTTGCACTATGAACCACATCATCATTAATGAGTCTCCAACATCCCTTTAACTATGCAAAATCAGATTCCAACCCAGCTAAGACATATCCTCCGATTTCTGAACATCGCTACACAGAAACACTGTCTAAACACTACTTTCACCAAAATGCTCATAACTCTTACAAATGAATGAATTTATTTTTTCCCTATTAACCATAGGTTAATAACACACCAAAGAACATACCATAAACTACACAAAATCCAAGCTACAATACAACATGTGCACAAAACAAAACTATACCTACTTTCCTGCTAATATCCAGAATATCACTATGTTGACATCAATGACAATCCAAGTCATGAATGCAACAACAACTGCTATAGAATGACTACCAAAACACTTTTCATTCATTCCTAACAAAAACTTCATCTGGTACAGATGATAATGCAAACCTAGGGTCATCTTCCAACGGTTCTACTGGTTCCATTTTCAATTTAGGTCTATTCTTATCTCTGACATTGTGTATTAAGGAAACATCCATGATTTCTTCAAATTCCTTTACTGATTCAAAGATTTGTCAAGTAAAATACCATAATTTCATGATTTTAGGGCTTGTGTAGATTCAACACAAAATTCTTCTCCAAATCCTTGCAAAATGCTTTCAATCAGTGCTCTTTGATCTCCTTGACACTTGAATTCACTTTGATGATCAAATAATACTGATCATAACCTTTTATTAATTCAATCTCACTTAGATCTGACATCTCATTCAACTCTTTTGCCACTTCTTTCCAAAAGGCTATCTCTGCTAACCTACAAAACTTAAAACTTCTTGCGATCTCACAAAACATAATATTTTTCTTTACACTCTTAACCATAGCATTAGAACATTATAAACTACCTTTCATTAAATGAGAAAGACTCAGTTCATCATATAACTACTTCTACAGTAATCTAAGTTCCTATTCTACTGCAATTTACATAAATTAAGTACTTTGAGATAGGTCAGGTAAAGATTCATTCTTACCTTTCAATACTTCACCTTCCTGATTACCTTCAATGTTGAATATGTCTCCTTGATCTGTGCTTTTGATAAACTTCACTTCATTTGAATTACTACAACATCCTTTCTGACTGTTACTTGCATCTTCATTTCTTCTTGCATGATTTCTGGGATTAGGATTAGGATGAAAAACTCTATTGTTCACTCTGCAAAACCTTGCTATATGTCCAATCTTGTTGCATATCTGACAAACAATTCCATTATTTCCATATCTTGGTCCAGGTTGATTGATTTGTGATCTGTAGTTTCTAGCAATGTGTCCAACCTTGTTGCATCTATAACATACTACTCCATTTCTTCTGTTCATATCTTTAGTAGGTTTCTTATCTACATTGTTAGTATTCCTGAACATTCTACTACCATCATTATTCTCAATAAATTTAGGTTTCCTACATTCAATAGCTCTATGTCCAAAACCATGACAATTGTAACAATAACCATTAAGAGGTTTAAATTGTTTACCTGTGCAATCTCTCTTCATATGACCAATAGTATTACAAGAAAAACATCTACCTTTGAATTCTCTTTGCATACCTTTGGGTGATTCCTCTTGCTTTGGTGATTCTTCTTCTTTAGGTGTATCTTCAGATTTGTTGATCTCATCAGGTTTCTTCTCATCTATACTTTCAGATATCTTCAAATCTGGTTCTTTTCTTTCATCATTTTCTTTAAAAGTGTTGAATCCAAGACCAGTCTTATCATAGAATGGTTTTTGATAAGATATTTGTTCATTAATCTTCTCACTAGTTGAATATAGCCTTTCAAGTTGTTGTTTGGATTGAGTCAGTTCACCTTTCACAATCTTATTATATTTCTCAAGTTCATCATACTACAAATTGAATTTCTCAAGTTCAGATGTTACTTTACAAAGTTTAGATTTTAGTCCTTAATTTTCAGTCTTTAGATTTTCATTCTCAGATTTCAAATTTGCTTCATTCTTGCCATTTCCATCTTTCAAACTAAGCTTCAACTTTTCTATCTTCATTTCATGCTTACGGATCTCATTTGCTTTTTCTAAATTGTCATCACAATCTTCAATAAAAACTTCGGATTCCTTTTCAGATCTCAAATCTTCCAATTTGTTTTTCAGTTTCTCAATGAGGTTCTTTGAATCATCATACTTTCTTTTCAAAGTATCTTTTTTAATAGTAAGCAAGTCAATCTATTCAAGAGCTTCTTCAAGATTTTTCTATAGTTGATCCATATCCATAGAGATCTTACTCAAGCTGCTAGGCTTTCCTTGAATGATTCTTTTCTGAGTAATTAAGCTCTGATACTAATTGTTAGAAATAGGGAATACTGACAGGGGGGGTGAATCAATATTCTACAAACTTTATCTTTTTCCCAATTATGGACATAACAGATTATCTTTATACATGCATAACATAAGAAGCTAAACAACATGCATAACAATAAAGAACTTATAACACATTTTTTCTTGAGGAAACCCTGGCCAAGAGAAAAACTTGGTGGAGATGGTACCCACAAAGATCTACTAATCAAAAGTATCCTATTAAGGATGTTGACCCTGTTAGGAGTCTATTACAAACATATAGTGTATCAGTCCCAATTAAGGGACTACAGGCCTTTTTAGAAGCCTCAACCCTATTAGGAGTTGTAGTACAAAATGTGATTACCAGATGAGCCCACTGCCCAAACAAGTAATTTACAATATAAACTAATTAAAAAAATAGGTTAAGGTACATAACCTTATACTTCTAGCATCAATATCTCTTTGTTTCTCTTTCACTATAGCTATTACATATGCTTCATATATTTCGCATCATATCACTTGTCCACACTATTGTGTTCTTACTACAATTACAATTATAATTACAATTACATTTATACCAATAACTTTATCCAAGAGTTAACATCTATGATTTATTCTCTTTATATTGTTAAGTCATTATTTTGATAAACAAAATAATCCCTTAACTCTTTACTAGTTCTGTCTTCATATTCTGTCCTGTCGGTTTGACACTGTCTTGGGTAAAACTGTCATAACTTCTTCTGTACATGCCCTACTAACTGACACTCTGAGATGGGTGTTTAATAGACATTGTAGAGTCTATTTTCAAGTGTGAAAGCAATGAACTTACTCCAGTCAATTTCACAAACAAAAACTATGTCCAGGTTCACTGGTAAAAATATTGTCTCACACTTAGACAAATTTGCAATGAGCTCTGTCATGCTTTCTCTCCGACCTATGTGATCTTCATGTGGATCATATGTTTCCATAATGACAACATCTATGTAATCAAATTAGCCAAATTTCCAACAGGTACTAGACAAGGTTTCAACTAACATTGCAATCAAAGAGGTAGAACTTTTTGCCTTAGTAACAAACTTTGAAGAAGTTGTGCAGGATGCTCATTCTTTGTAGAAGAAATTATGAAATGTTGAAGAATTTACTAAAGATAATCAAGATTTGATAGACAAATTGCAGTTAGACTTAAAGTCTATAGGTCATTCTTTGAGCATGGATGCAAGTTCCAACTCCATTCACTTTACTAGATTGTTGCACACAAGGTAGATTAGTTGAGTTGGTGGCTAATGATGGTAAAATAAGGGCTTAGAATAATTTCAATCCAAACCATTTTGACACCTCATATCAAGGTTATGAAAAATAAATTGGTCATAAAAAGGAGTTAGTGCATAAAGACCCTCATCTTTCTATTGATGAGAGCCTAGTTGAGCTAGCTGTCGAGCTAGAAATTAAGTCACTAGTTCTGGAGTCTACAAGGTCTAGATGGGACAATGCATTAGGGATGGTAATGCAGCTTCATAAACCATTTTTGGACAATTATTTCAAAACCCCTACACCCTAGGAACTTCAAGTGAAAAAATAAGGGGAAATGACATGACAAAATTTAAAAGGGGAAATGATAAGGAAAATGATGACAGAGTTCAAAGAAGAATCAGGAAAATAACATAGTGGAACTATAATGGTATGACATACTATTTTCACAAATGTATATATTTAGTTGTATGTCAAAAGAGTCTTACGTACATATATGTGTAGAATATTATGAAGACCAAGTCAAAGTCCTAGGGGGAGTATTTATATAGGATTTTTTCATATTACTAAGTACTCTTGTAATGTAATGTAAATATCATGACAAAGTGTTTTTTCCACTAATTTCAAAGGGGGAGATTGTTGATCCCTAAGTTTTGTTGTCTATTAGTGTCTTACACTTAGTCATTTTCTAAGCAATGTTGGTCGGTCATCAATGCAACCAAGTCATCGTGTATAGGGTGAGTTAAGTCTAGACTTGTATATTGTACAGTTACCAAGCAATAGTCACTATTGAGAAAGTTAGAGGTCACCGAGTACTTCAGTAATAGCTGAGCAAGTTTATGTCAAGTTGTGTAGATATATCAAGAGCAGTAGAGTATGAAGAATAGTTAATACTGAGTGCCAGAGATTTCAAATGTCGAGTAAGCCAGATTTGATATATATGTGTTTGTAATGGCGCAAACACTTAGGTAAACCATTTTGGCTAACATCTACACTATATATTTTATTTTTTTGAGGAAATCATGGAGGTGATTATGCTTTAGATTTATAATCATTAATCCCTATGTAATCTATGTAACCAATTAGAATTAGGGAATGCTTAAGTGGTATAAGTAGACAATCTAGATCGTTGATCTTGATTTATAAAGTTGATTTATTATTTATATAAGATGAGATCTAAACCCTTAAATGTAGTAGAGTATGAGAAGTCTAAATATGAAGGGGATCTCATACATGCAAAAAAAAGAAGTGTTGTGATTATTAGAGATCAGTGACTGAATTGAGTAGTGAAGGATAGAACAGAGGTATATTTGATAGAGAAGATCAAATCAATATTGGAAGGAGAAGATCTATTATGAGCATCACAATGAAAACCAAAGGATCAGGTACTGAGACGTTCTAGAAGGTGAATCAAGGCAAATCTCTTAATAGAGTGGTCCTAACAAGCCTAAGTAAATCTCTTAACCAAGTGCTTACTTTGTTGTAAGTTTAAATCCTATTGCAAGGTAGATTGTATAAGTCTTAAAGCTCTTAGCAGAGCAAACCCCTCATAGGGTAGATCATTAGTTTATGATCAAAATTTGTAGCCCTAATAGGAAAACTTTAATACTATAGTAGTGAAGATTTGTGGGTGTCATCCCCACCCCAGCTTTACCTTTCAAGTCTTTCTAGGTAACCAAAATCTTTGTGTTATGTTTCATTTTCATGGATGAGGATTAGTATGTTAGATCTATTTTAGTATTGAATTTAATGTTTATGTTATGTAAGTAATTTTATATCAAAATGGAATTATTGGTAGATATCTGTTTCACCCCCACCCCCCCCCACCCCCTCTTAGTATTTCACTTTCCCATAATAGATTTCCAACAAGATGATCATCCTATATAGATAAAATTTCCAAATGTAGACATTTTGAAATTATCTACACAAGCATGGAAATTATATTTTGATGGGTCATACACTCAACATGGTTTGGGGGATGGAGTGTTATTCATTACACTAGAAGGATGCATAATACAAAAGTCTTACAAGTTACTTTTTTCTTGTACAAATAATGTGGTTGAATATGAGGTATTTTTTATAGAGCTTAAGATGGCTTTATAATGGAAGGTTACATAATTGAATGTCTATGGAGACTCTCAATTGATTATCAATCAAGTGAATGATGATTATCAAACCAAGGATGACAAGCTATTTCCAAATAAGCATATGGTGGATGAATTTAAACAATATTTTTCTATAATCACCTTTGACAAAATTCCAATGCAAGATAACAAGGCTACATATGCCATGGCTAGAATTTCTTCTCTTCTTGATATGGAAGATATAAAATCCCGCTTTGAGTTCTTGGTGAAACCTTTGACTTACCCTACGTACAATGATCTTGATACAAGTATAATATGTCTTATCATTGGAAAATAATTTACAACTTATGGGAAGATATATACTTATCTTAAGAACAATACCATTCCTCTTGAATTACCTAGAAATAGAAAATTTACCTTTCTATGCCAAGTTTCCTACTATATCCTAATTTGTGACACCCTATATCAGCGAGGTCTTGACAGTACCCTCTTACGATGTATTGAACATGATGAAGCTCAAAATTCTTTGTGAGATGTACATGAGGGTATTTGTGAGATACATTCAAGTGGTCCTTCCTTGGATAAGAAGCTCATGCATATGGGTTACTATTGGCCCACTATGGAGACATATTCCTTTCAATTTTGTAGAAATTTTAAGAAATGTTATCTTCATGGGAATATTATTCATGCACCAACAAAGGAGATACATAATTTTACAACTACATTTACATTTAGTCAGTGGGGACTCAACCTTGTGGGCATAATTCACCCTCCATCTTCCAATGGTCATAAATATATTATCACTGCAACTGAGTATTTCACTAACTGACTTGAAGTTGTTCCATTCATCACTGCCACTAGAAAACAAATATACATGTTTATCCTTAATTACATCATTTGTAGATATGGTGTCCATATGCATCTTATCACTTATCATGGGAAGAAATTCCAAAATCAGGATATGGATGAATTATGCAAAAAAATCAACATCACCCATCATTATTCCACCATATACTACCCCAGGGAAATGGTCAAGCTGAGGTGTCTAATAAAACCATTTTTTAAAAACTTCAAAAGACTATCAATGACATTGGTCATGAATGGAATATATAGTTGAATCCTCCCCACAAGGCCTATTGTACTTCTATTTCTACTACCACTGGAGCCACACCATATTCCCTAGTCTATGGCTCAAAAGTTGTCATTCCCCTTGAGGTCGAGTTACCCTCTCTGCGAGTATCATTAAGAGGTTTAGTTATAAATGAGGAGTATAGAGTATCAAGGTTACTATTATATATGAATACTAAATGTTTGGTAGACATTCTATAGCATTTTTTGTTGCATTCATGATTATGATTGTCATAGATGTCAACACAGTGATTTACCGAAGACTTGCAGAGAAGTAGACAGAGTTTGATTTAGTGCACATGGGTTATTATAGTTGGAGCTATGAAATGTTGAGGTTATACTCTTTAATATGTCATATGTCTATGGTTAAGAGAGTAGATAGTAATTCATTTATTCATGGAAGTTATGATCATTTTGGTGGTAGCAATATTCAGGCAGTGTTCCTGAATAGCAGTTTGTGGAAATCGGATGATATCTCCTAATTGGGATAGAATCTAGTTTTACGCAATTAAAGGGAAGTTGAAGACACATTGATAGTGATGTAGATGATAACATAGACTTTGAGGTCACATGAGTGAAGATTTATTATATTTGGAAGCTGACAGTTTTGTGTAATTTTGGTGTAGCATGTGAAAATTTTTATTTTGTAATTGTATGCTGACTCATTTGTAATTATTTGAGTGTGGTATAAAGGAAGGAATGTATTTCTTTATTGTAACAATGTTGAATGTTGAATCTAGTTTTAATGTGAAAAGTGTGTAATTATGATATGGTAGCAGCGGTTGTGATGTTGTATGCATGAAGTGAAGAAAAGAGCCAAGCATGAAAGTGAATTTGTGAAGGAAGACATGCGAAGTACAAAGATCAAAAATTGAGATCTGATGTAGTAGTGAGTGTAGTTTGGCATAGTTAGAGAAGAGGTAACATATTATTTTTTTTAGTAATGAAAAGATTATTTGGACAGTGTGTTCAATGATCTTACCCTGAAGTTGTTTGGCCAGTGGGTCCTTCTATCTTCCATAACTCTTAACAGGGTTAGAATATTTTAACAGGGATTCAAAATCTCCTAACAGGGATTCATATGTACTGAATGTATTTCATAGGACTCCTAATAGAGTCCATCCTTTCATAAGGAATATTCATATTAGTTCATCTTTTGTGGGCATCATTCCCACTGGGGTTTACTCTTTGATCAAGAGGTTCCCTAGTCAACATATATTGTGTCATTGTGTTATTATGTGTGAATATCTTTCTATGGTTGGTAATTATATTGCTTATATGGTTTAATGTTGTTAAAGATGATAAAATTTATAATTATCTAATAATTGATTCACCCCCCACCTCTCATTTATCTTGGTGGACTTTACTTTCTAACAATTAGTATCAGAGTAGCAGGTCCTTGAAAAAGAAGTTTAACAGTTTAAGGAGATCCATGGAAAATTTTAGGAAATAAAGCCCTAAGTTTGATGGAGTAAATTTTAACAGGTGGAAAGAAAAGATGAAGACACACCTATTATGTTTAGGACTAGGTTATTGGTTGATTACAAAGAATAATAAGACTATCATTGAAGAGGACAATCTTGAAACATGTACTATGGAAGAGAGAGATCTATTCATGTGTAACATACTTGCAAGAGAAGCACTCTTGATAGCACTTCTGGAGAATGACTACAGTCAGGTAAAATATTTGAAAAAATTTCATGAAATTTGGAATGCCTTACACTCTACTTTTGAAGGTGATGAGCATGCAAAAAGAGTTAGATTACATAATTGGATATGTGCATTTGAAGATATAAGAATGTTGGAAGATGAATCTATTAGAAGTTATATTGGTAGAATGTCAAAGATCATTACAGGTAAAAAATCTTGTGGAGGAACAAAGATAGAGAATGAAGTGATATGGAAAATTCTGAGGACATCAACTCCTATATTTAAGCAAACAACATAGATGATTGAACAAGTGATACCTTTACAACAAACTTTACAAGAGAAACTCTTCTTGGAAGATTGGGAGCAGCACAAATAAACCTAAGATTATCAGGAGACTTACCTAGAATGGAGACAACATTCAGTGCTCTTAGTGTTCACCCTACTTTGTTAAGAAGCATCAGTATGAGTGGAGATTATGCTGGCAGTAGCAGATCTAGAAATGAAGAAGATAAGAAGATTGAAGAAGGTATTGCCTTTCTTGTGAAAAGAGAACCAGACGGTAAGAAAATATTTAAATGTTGGACTTGTTAAGAATATGGTCATTTTGCATCTAAATTCCCTAAGAGAGTTAAAAAGTATAGAAGCAATTTCAAACCTAGAAGATCTAAGGAATGTTATTATGCTAATGATGAAGATCTTGAAGCTAGTATAGAAAGAACTTTAAGTGAAAGTGATACTAAAAAGAATGATGACATAGGATTTGTAGCAATTAAAGAAAAAAATCTCAAAACTGATGTTAACAAAGAAAAGGCCTTAGTTTCTCAATTTGAAAAGAAATATTATTGGATTATAGATAGTGGTTGTTCACATCATATGACTGGAGACATGAAAAAGTTCATAAAGTTGAATGAATATGATGGAGGAGTTGTTAGATTTGGAAACAATGCACCTTGTTTGATTAAAGGTATAGGATCTATTACTCTTGATGGAAATACTAATACTGATGATGTTTATTTTGTGGACGGATTGAAACATAATCTTTTGAGTGTTAGATAGTTAGTTGATAAGGGATATCAAGTTTGGTTTACTGAAAAAACTTGTGTGATAAAGGATAAAGATGGAAATCTGATTGGAACTAGATCTAGAACTAGAGGTAATGTATTTCAGTTGAATCCTACTGAGATGACATGTTTGATTACTAAGACTGATGATAGCTGGTTATGGCATAGGAGGTTCTATCATATAAACTTTGATAACATTGTGAAAGTAAGTACTACACTTGCAGTAAGAGATTTACCTAAAATTATGAAGCCTACTAACATGATTTGCAAAGAATGTGTAATGGCTAAATAGAAGAGAAGTTATTTTCCTAGTAAGAAGTTTACATCTATAGAGAAGCTGGAGATTGTTCATATAGATTTGAGTGGTCCTACCAGGACTAGAGGATTCTATGGAGAAAGGTATTTTATGATTCTTGTTGATGATTTTACAAGAATGATGTGGATTGCATTTCTTAAAGAAAAATCTGAAGCATTTGATAATTTTAAGATTGTTAAGAATAAAGTTGAGAATGAATCTAGAATGAAGATTAAATGTTTGAGATCTGATAGAGGTGGATAATTTACTTCTAGAGAGTTTAACAAATTTTGTGAAGAAAATGACATTAAAAGATAGTATTCAGCCCCTAGAACACCTGAACAAAATGACATTACAGAAAGAAGGAACAGATCAGTGACTAAAGTAGCAAGAGCTATGTTGTTTGAAAATGATTTGGCAAAGATATTCTAGAGAGAAGTAGTGAACACAACAGTGTATATAATGATTAGAGTACAAATCAGAGTAGACACAGACAAGACACCTTATGAATTATGGTTTGGACATGCACCCTCAGTTAAGTATTTTAGAATTTTTGGAAGAAAATGTTATATAAAAAGAGATGATGATATTGGAAAGTTTGATCCTAGAAGTGATGAAAATATATTTCTTGGATATTCTTTGAAAAGAAAAGCATATAGATGTTTCAATAAAAGAACTAATACTATTGTTCAAAGTGCAAATGTTAAAGTTGATGAAAAGTTCAAAATTTAGGAAAGAATGCTTGATTATGAATTTGATGAAGAAGCTCATCCTAAACCTAACACTGGAACTACTGAATTGTTTTATGAAACTGACAGTGATTTGTTGAATGAAAGCCACAGTGAAGTTATTAAAGAACCTACATCTAAAGAGAGATCTGAGATAGTAACACCTAGCAAGAGTTTGTTAAGGAATCATCCTTTTGAATAGATTATTGGGAGCATCAAAAGAGGAGTTCTTAGTCGAAATAAGGCACAAGACCAATTATGTTTGATTTCTCAAATTGAACCTAAGACTACTAATGAAGCTTGTGAAGATGAAAGTTGGACTAATGCTATGAAAGAAGAACTAGATCAGATTGAAAAGAACAAGACATGGGAATTGGTTCCTAGACCTAAAGACAAGAATGTTATTAGAACTAAATAGTTTTTCAAAAACAAGATGAATGAAAAAGGAGAAGTAGTAAGAAACAAAGAAAGATTGGTATGTAAGGGTTACTCACAACAAGAAGGAATTGACTATGAAGAGACTTTTGCACCTATTGGAAGAATTGAAGTAGTAAGAATGTTTTTGGCATATGCAGCTTACAAGAAATTCAAAGTGTATCAGATGGATGTGAAGTCAGCATTTCTAAATGGAGAATTAGAAGAAGTCTACATTGAGCAGTCTAAAGGTTTTCCTTTAACTCAAGAAGGAGACATGGTATGTAAATTGAAGAAAGCTTTATATGGACTTAAACAAGCACCTAGAACTTGGTATGCAAGACTGGATAAGTATTTGTTAAAGTTGGGATTTATAAAAGGAATAGTTGATAGCAATCTGTACACAAAAGAAATTGAAAATGGTTTGTTAGTTATAGTTATTTTTGTTGATGAAATTATCTTTGGAGGAGAAGATGAAGCTAGTGACAAATTTGCTGATGACATGAAGACTGAATTTGAAATGAGTATGATTGGTGAGATGAAATACTTTTTAGGATTACATATAACACAAAACAATGATGGTATCTTTGTAAGTCAAAAAAAGTACTTGAATGACTTGTTGAAAAGATTTGGAATGAAGGATTGTAAACTAGTTGGAACACCTATGGTGACCGGACATAAGTTATCTAGCATAGATGAAACTCCTACAGTAGAATAGCAGAAATACAAATCTATGATTGGAGGATTATAGTATTTGACTCATACAAGAACTGATATAGCACATTCAGTTGGAATTGTAGCAAGATTTCAAGTTGAACCTAGAGAATCACATTATGCAGCAGTAAAGAGGATACTGAGATATTTAAGAGGCACAATGAACTATGGACTATGGTATGAAAAATCTGATGATTTTACCCTATGTGCATGTACAGATGTTGATTGGGGAGGTAGTGTTGATGATAAGAAAAGCACTAGTGGTGGAGCATTTTTCCTTGGAGGAAGATTAGTTTCTTGGCTAAGAAAGAAGCAGAATTATATCTCACAAAGCATAGCAAAAGCAGAATATGTAGCAATAGCAAACAATTGTAACCAGATAATTTGGATGAAGCAAATGCTGAAGGATATTGGAATAAAATTTGTTGAACCTATTGTTATATATTGTGACAACACCAGTATAGTATTATGTCTAAGAATCCAATATTACATTCTAAGACAAAGCATATAGAGATTAAGTATCATGTTGTAAGAGAGAAAGTTGCTGAGAAAAAAGTCAGACTTGAGTACATAAGTACAAAGGAGAAAATAGCAGATATATTCACAAAGCCTTTTCCTAAGGATACATTTGGGTATTTAAGAGGTATGCTTGGGGTTATTCCCTAGCCTACTTTTGAGAAAACATGTATTTGGTTGCATCTGTCTAGTGGTATATGAGCCTTATCTTTCTTCTGGACTGGATGTTGGTACTTCCTCTATGGGGGAGTATGTGTATTTGAGCTGAGTCATGAGGACTCTAGTAAATGTATTTTTTGAAAAGTGTCTTTTAACATTGAGTTGTTGTTGACATAGTGATGGAATTTATATCATTGATGTCAATGGGGGAGAAGTATACGTGAAAAACAATCTGAGACATATGTTGATTGATGAAGAGGATTTGAAGAAGTAGTGTTGCAGTATTGGATTTTTGGAAGATTGGATGTTTTTAATCTATGTTGCCATCAATGCTAATGGGGGAGATTGTTAGGAATAAATGATAAATATTTGGTAGATATTCTATAGCAGTTGTTTTTGCATTCATGACTATGATTGTCATTGATGTTAACACAGTGATTTACCGAAGACTTGCAGAGAAGCAGACAGAGTTTGATTTAGTGCACGTGGGTTATTGTAGTTGGATATATGTGATGTTGAGGTTATACTCTTTAATATTTCATATGTCTATGATTAAGAGCATATATAGTAATTCATTTATTCATGGAAGTTATGATCATTTTCGTGGAAGTAGTATTCAGACAGCGTTCCTGAATAGCAGTTTGTGGAAATCGGATGATATCTCCTAATCAGGATGGAATTTGGTTTTGCATAGTTAAAGGGAAGTTGAAGACACATTGATAGTGACATGGATGATAGTGTAGAATTTGAGGTTGCACGAGTGAAGATTTATTGTATTTGGAAGCTGACAGTTTTATGTAATTTTGGTGTAGCATGTGGAAACTTTTGTTTTGTAATTGTATGCTGACTCATTTGTAATTATTTGAGTGTGGTATAAAGGAAGGAATGTATTTCCTTATTGTAACAATTTTGAATGTTGAATTTAGTTGTAATGTGAAAAGTGTGTAATTATGATATGGTAGCAACAATTGTGATGTTGTATCCATGAAGTGAAGAAAAGAGCCAAGTATGAAAGCAAATTTGTGAAGGAAGACATGCGAAGTACAAAGATCTGAAATTGAGATCTAATGTAGTAGTGAGTGTGGTTTGGTATAGTTAGAGAAGAGGTAACATATTATTCTATTGAGTAATGCAAAGATTATTTGGACAATGTGTTCAGTGATCTTACCCTGAAGCTGTTTGGGTAGTAGGTCCTTTTGTCTTCCATAACTCTTAACAGGGTTAGAATCTTTTAATAATGATTCAAAATCTCCTAATAGGAATTCATATGTACTAAATGTATTTCATAATTCTCCTAACAGAGTCCATCCTTTCACAAGGAATATTCATATTAGTGCATCTTTTATGGGCATCATTCTCACCGGGGTTTACTCTTTGATCAAGAGGCTCCCTAGTCAACATATCTTGTGTCATTGTGTTATTGTGTATGAATATCTTTCTATGGTTGGTAATTATATTGCTTATATGGTTTAATTCTATTGAAGATGTGATGCAGGAGTATCCTGGGTGTAAGAGCAATCTTGCATCACCCAAAAATATTTCTATTTTTGTATTCAATAAGGGCTATTTTGTGCAGAGCTGCTATTTATGGAAAGTTATTATTTTTGGTAATTTTCATATGTGCTCAGAATGATCTGATTTCTTTCTTAGAGGTTCATTTTGGTCATATAAGCCTTCCAGTAAAGTTTCATTGCCAGATCAAGTGTATATTGGAAGATATTAAAGATTTTCAGTATTGGCAGCAGGGTACAAAAACTTTGAACTCAGTTTTGAAGGCTTTAGAGGCCCCGGATGAGGTCAAAAATTTGGGTGATGGGTGCTTGTGTGGGTCAAGCCTATAGAGCACTTCGTGGCGTTTCTGAAATGGGGTTATAATAGCCGATCGGGTCAACTGGTGATGACTTATGGTCTTCGGAAGTTGGGCCACCCGAAATGGCAGAAAATAATTTTCTTCAAAATTTCTATTCGGGTTTCAAAGGTTATCTTGAGACGAATATGATGTAATAAAATGTAAAATAAAATAATTCTAAGTTTGGTCGGCCTTATTGGCTAAAATTCTAGAACCTTCCCAGGCGGTGGATAATTGCCTATATAAGGAAGGCTGTATTATTGTCTTAGGCAGTTCAGAATAGTTCTGGGTAGTAGATTTGGGTAATAGTTCGAGGCTTTGTCCTACAGAATATTGTAAGGGAATGCCCATGTGGCTTTCAATATTGTAATTCTGAAAGTTTGTAATTCCACATTTGTGGAGATAATAAGAAGCCAATTTTCTATTCTTGCATATTGTTGTTGTTTCTCTATTTCTATTATGTGTTTGTGGTATTAAGGGGAGCACCCTTCATCAGGTGGTATCAGAGTAGGAGTTCTTGAGTGTGTAAATAGATCACCGACCGTGAGGTAGTTTGCACAAGGACAGTGGCTAGGGTTTCAGCGTGCATCATGAAAATGCCTCCATGAAGGGAACCTGGTGGAAGAGCTGGTGTTGTAACACCTGAGGTTAGAGAGCTGCAAAGACAAGTGAGAGCATTGCAAGAAGAGATTCATAGAGGAATGAATCTTAATGTCAGAGATGAAAGTGAGGATGAAGCCGAAGAAGAATATCAAGAAGGAGAACCTGAATTTGTGAACCAAGAGGAAGAACGACTTTTTCGAGCGATTTCCAAGATTGGAAAAAGACCTAAGATTGAGGTTCCTACATTGTCTAGAAATCTTAACCCAGAGGAATTGATCAACTGGATCAATGAATGTGAGGAGTATTTTGAGTATGAAGATGTCGAGGATCCTGATAGGGTCAAATTTGTGAAGGCCAGACTGAAAGGTCATGCGAAGATCTGCTGGCAAGAAATTCAATTGGAGTGAAATAGAAGAGGGAAAGATAAAATCACAAGATGGGATCGGATGGTGGAAAAATTGAAGCGACAGTTCATTCCTGTTGATTATGAGCTTGACCTACTGAAGAAAATGCAAAGTTTGAAGCAAGCAGGAAAATCTGTTCAGGAGTATACAGAGGAGTTCTATCGACTCCTCATCAGAACAGGCCATGCCGAAGCTGATAAGGAGAAAGTTGCTCGAATCCTTAATGGGTTAAGGTCAAGCATTCAGGAGGAGTTGAATCTAGTTCGAATGAATAGTATTGAGGAGGCATACCAATTTGCCCTAAAAGTAGAGGAAAAGCTGAACAAGAAGTTCGAGAGCAGACAAAATGGAAGAGGTCACGGTGGATGATCTGGTGGATGGTCATATGGTGGCCAAAATGAAGATCCGAAAAAGAAGGATGAGGCCAGTAGCAGTCAAAATCAATGAAGAAATAATTTCAATCGCTTCTAAGATCAGAATAATAGAGATCAGAGAGGAAGAGGAAGAGGACAAGGATCTGGAAGAGGTGGCTTCCATGGAACATGTTTTCACTATGGAGAAGAAGGTCATAGGGCATTTGAATGTCCTCAGCGCCAAGGCAGAATGGACAGGAGAAATGAAGGCCAGGTCAGAGTTGCACATGTAGATGAAGATGCCAGATCATCAAATTCTGAAGATGCTGAAAGAGGAGAAATGTTGATTAACAGAAGAGTTCTGTTGAGTGGTGAGAATGAACCTGAGCAAAGGAGGAGCCTATTTCGCACCAGGTGCAAGTGTGAAGGTAAATGTTGTGATGTGATCATTGATAGTGGAAGCACTGACAATTTGGTGTCAGAAGAGATGGTGACAAAGTTGAAGCTCAAGAGACAGAAACACCCACATCCATATTGGATTGCCTGGGTACAGGATGACCACAAGGTCATGGTCAATGAACAATGCCTGGTGAAGTTCAAGATTGGCGGATACCAAGATGAGGTATTGTGTGATATCATATCTATGGATGCATATCATATGTTGTTGGGTAGACCATGGCAGTTTCATAGATGTGCTATACATGATGGTCGTGTGAATACCTATTCCTTGACAAAGGATGGAGTGTGACATAAGCTAAAACCATTGAAGGAGACTGAAGAAAAGGTATGTGGTAATGCAAGGATAACTTTTTTTGATGGAAGAAATTTTCTAGATGGTATGAGGCATGAGCATGTATATTTTTCTTTAATTCCAAAAGCTGGTAAAGAGGAAGTAGAAGATGTTTCTGTGGAAGTTGCAGATTTGTTGAATGAGTTTCAGGATATTGTATCCGATAACGTGCCTGATGGATTACCATAAGTCAGGAAGATCAGTCATCAGATGGACTTGATCCCAGGAGCGAGTTAGCCGAATAAGGCAGCACATAGAATGACACCTGTAGAAAGTGAGGAGTTGAACAGACAAGTACATGAACTATTACAGAAAGGATTGATCCATGAGAGTCTGAGTCCTTGTGCAGTACCAGTGGTATTAGCACTAAAGAAGAATGGAGAATGGAGGATGTGTACAGATTCTAGAGCAATAAACAAGATCACAATCAAGTACAGGTTTCCATTGCCATGAATGGATGATATTATGGACTGTTTGAGTGGAGCTGTGTATTTCTCAAAGATAGATCTAAAGAGTGGATATCATCAGATTCGGATCAGAGAAGGAGATGAATGGAAGACTATCTTCAAGACAAAGGAATGACTATATGAGTGGTTAGTCATGCCTTTTGGGCTAACCAATGCACCGAGCACTTTTATGCGGCTCATGAACGAGGTTCTGAAAGAATTTCTAGGTAAGTTTGTCATTGTTTACCTAGATGATATTTTGATCTTTAGTAAGACATTGGATGAGCATATGATGCATATTCATATGGTATTTGAGAAGTTGAGAGAAGAGAAATTGTTGATTAATTTGAAGAAGTGCAGTTTTGTGAAGAAAGAGTTGGTGTATTTGGGATTTTTAGTTTCAGCAGAAGGTCTCAAAATGGACCCAGAGAAGGTACAGGCTATCCTTGAATGGCCTACTCCAAGGAGTGCTACTGAGGTAAGATCTTTTCATGGTCTAGCTAGCTTTTACAGAAAGTTTATCAAAAATTTTAGCAGTATTTGTGGTCCCTTGACTGAAACAATGAGAGGGGATAGAAAAGAGTTTAAGTGGACTAATGGGGCAGAAAAGAGTTTTCAGTTGTTGAACCAAAAAGTTACAGAACAACCTGTTTTAGCACTTTCAGATTTTAATAAGGTGTTTCAAGTAGATTGTGATGCTAGTGGTACTGCAATAGGAACTGTTATGAGCCAAGAAGGTAAACCTGTTGCTTATTTCAGTGAGAAGTTAAATGATGCCAAGAGGAAATATTATGTTTATGATCAATAATTTTATGCTATAGTTCAGGCATTAAAGAAGTGGAGACATTATCTGCTTTCTAATGAGTTTATTTTGTATACTGATCATCAAGCTTTGCAATATTTGAATAGTCAAGGAAAGTTGAATCAGAGGCATTTGAAATGGTTTGAGTTTTTGCAGAGTTATACATTTTT
This sequence comes from Chamaecyparis obtusa, assembly GCA_027943335.1. Classification (NCBI taxonomy): domain Eukaryota; kingdom Viridiplantae; phylum Streptophyta; class Pinopsida; order Cupressales; family Cupressaceae; genus Chamaecyparis; species Chamaecyparis obtusa. The sequence continues at coordinate 1,485,287 of BSBK01004928.1, read as the reverse complement.
TTTGAAACATAAGAGTGGAAAGTCTAATAGGGTTGCAGATGCTCTTAGCAGAAGGCAACTATTGCTGACAGAAATGCAGATTGAAGTGGTTGGGTTCAAGGAACTCAAGAATTTGTATCCAGAGGATCCTGATTTTGGTGAAGCTTGGAAAGCTTGTACAGAACCTGTTACTCTAGACAGGATGAAATGGTTGGATTTCATCATCCAGGATGATATGCTATTCAGAGGGAGTCATTTGTGCATTCCATGAAGTTCTATGAGGGAGAATCTCATCAAGGAGAAGCATAGTGGAGGATTGGCTGAATATTTTGGTCGTGATAAAACCCTTGGTTTGGTTAGTGAGAATTATTATTGGCCATAGTTGCAGCAAGATGTGAAGAAGTTTGTATAGTGTTGTAGAGTATGTCAGATGGTGAAAGGAGTGAAGTAGAATACAGGGTTGTATCAGCCATTACCCGTACCAGAGAAGCCTTGGGAGGATATCAGCATGGACTTTGTTCTTGGTTTACCGAGGACTCAGCAGGGACATGATTCAATCTTTATGGTGGTTGACAAATTTTCAAAGATGGCACATTTCATTCCCCGTAAGAAGACTAATGATGCTGTTCATGTAGCAAAATTATTTTTCAGAAAAGTAGTGAGACTTCATGGTTTTCCAAAGACCATAGTTTCAGATCGGGACACTAAGTTTGTTGGATATTTCTGGCGTACGTTGTGGAAGAAGTTGAAGACAGATTTGAAGTTCAGTTCATCACATCATCCACTAACTGATGGAAAGACAGAAGTGGTGAATATGAGTTTGGGAAATTTGCTGAGATGTTTGGTTGGAGATAAGCCAATAGGATGGGATTTGATTTTACCATAGGCAGAATTTGCATACAATAATTCTGTCAACAGGAGCACTAGTAAATCACCATTCCAGATTGTATATGGAAGTAGTCCAACAAAAGCATCTGAATTGAGGAAAATAGATAAAGGAAAAATAAGTAGTGCTGAAGTTGAGGATTTTGCAGAACACTTGAAGAACATCCATGGGGAGGTGAGGAAGCATATTACCAAGATGAACGCACAATATAAGGCTAAGGAAGATGAGAAAAGTAGGTATAAGGAATTTCAGGTTGGTGATGAAGTCATGGTTTATTTGCAGAAGGAGTGGTTTCCAGTTGGTACATATAACAAGCTGATAATGAAGAAGTTTGGACCATGTATGATACTGAAGAAACATGATTCAGGAAACACAGATGAGGTAGAATTACCTAATGAGATAAATATTTCACTAGTTTTTAACATTTTAGATCTGACAGAGTATCATGAAAGAGGTGTTGAAGATGAGATCATAATAGCACAGTGGAGTATTCCAGCAACTAGTTCAGACACTAAAGAGATCGAAAATATACTAGACAGTCGTGTTGGTAGAAGCACAAGGAACAGGACATATGAAGAATATTTGGTCAAGTGGAAAGGACGACCTGTTGAAGATTCATCGTGGCTGACAAAGGAGGAGGTTAGCCATCTTGGTTTTCCTCTACACACCTGAGTCGTGACAGGGTCACTTCTCAAATTACCCTAAGTGTCTGATGGAGGAGCATCCTGGGTGTAAGAGCAATCTTGCATCACCCAAAAATACTTCTATTTTTGTATTCAATAAGGGCTATTTTGTGCAGAGCTGCTATTTATGGAAAGTTACTATTTTTCATAATTTTCGTATGTTCTCAGAATGATCTTATTTCTTTCTTGGAGGTTCATTTTGGTCATATAAGTCTGCCAGTAAAGTTTCATTGCCAGATCAAGTGTATGTTGGAAGATATTGAAGATTTTCGGTATTGGTAGCAGGGTACAGAAACTTTGAACTCAGTTTTGAAGGCTTTAGAGGCCCCAGATGAGGTCAAAAATTTGGGTGACAGGCGCTTGCACGGGTCAAGCCTGTAGAGTGCTTTGTGGCATTTCTGAAATGGTGTTCTAATAGCCAATCGGGTCAATTGGTGATGACTTATGGTCTTCGAAAGTTGGGCCACCCGAAATGGCAGAAAATAATTTTTTTCAAAATTTCTGTTCAAGTTTTAAAGGTTATCTTGAGCCGACTATGATGTAATAAAATGTAAAATAAAATAATTCTAAGTTTGGTCGGCCTTATTGGCTAAAATTTTGGAACCTTCCCAGGCGGTGGATAATTGCCTATATAAAGAAGGCTGTATTATTGTCTTAGGCAGTTTAGAATAGTTCTGGGTAGTAGATCTGGGTAATAGTTCAAGGCTTTGTCCTAAAGAATATTGTAAGGGAATGCCCATGTGGCTTTGCATATTGTAATTCTGAAAGTTTGTAATTCCACATTTGTCGAGATAATAAGAAGCCAATTTTTTGTTCTTGCATATTGTTGTTGTTTCTCTATTTCTGTTATGTGTTTGTGGTATTAAGGGGAGCACCCTTCATTAGGTGGTATCAGAGCAGGAGTTCTTGAGTGTGTAAATAGATCATCGACCGTGAGGCAGTTTGCACCAGGACCGTGGCTAGGGTTTCAGCGCACATCACGAAAATACCTCCATGAAGGGAACGTGGCAAAAGAGCTGGTGTTGTAACACCTAAAGATAGAGAGCTGTAGAGACAAGTGCGAGCATTGCAAGAATAGATTCATAGAGGAATGAATCTTAATGTCAAAGATGAAAGCGAGGATGAAGCCAAATAAGAATATCAAGAAGGAGAAGCTGAAATTGTGAACCAGGAGGAAGAAAGATTTTTTTGGGCGATTTCCAAGATTGGGAAAAGACCTAAGATTGAGGTTCCTACATTTTCTGGAAATCTTAACCCAGAGGAATTGATCGACTGGATCAATGAATGTGAGGAGTATTTTGAGTATGAAGATGTCGAGGATCCTGATAGGGTCAAATTTGTGAAGGCCAGACTGAAAGGTCATGTGAAGATCTGGTGGCAAGAAATTCAATTAGAGAGAAATAGAAGAGAGAAAGATAAAATCACAAGATGGGATCGGATGGTGGAAAAATTGAAGTGACAGTTCATTCCTATTGATTATGAGCTTGACCTACTGAAGAAAATGCAAAGTTTGAAGCAAGCAGGAAAATCTGTTCAGGAGTATACAGAGCAGTTCTATCGACTCCTCATCAGAACAGGCCATGCCAAAGCTGATAAGGAGAGAGCTGCCCGATACCTTAATGGGTTAAGGCCAAGCATTTAGGAGGAGTTGAATCTAGTTTGAATTAACAGTATTGAGGAGGCATACTAATTTACCCTAAAAGTAGAGGAAAAGCTGAACAAAAAGGTTTGAGAGCAGACAAAATGGAAGAGGTTGCGGTGGATGATCTGGTGGATGGTCATATGGTGGCCGAAATGAAGATTTGAAAAAGGAGGATGAGGCCAGTAGCAGTCAAAATCAGTGAGGAAATAATTCCAATCACTTCCAAGATCAGAATAATAGAGATCAGAGAGGAAGAGGAAGAGGACAAGGATCTGGAAGAGATGGCTTCCGTGGAACATATTTTCACTGTGGAGAAGAAGGTCATAGGGCATTTGAATGTCCTCAGTGCCAAGGCAGAATGGACAGGATAAATGAAGGCCAGGCTAGAGTTACACATGTAGATGAAGATGCCAGATCATCAAATTTTGAATATGCTGAAAGAGGAGAAACGTTGATTAACAGAAGAGTTCTGTTGAGTGGTGAGAATGAACCTGAGCAAAGGAGGAGCCTGTTTCACACCAGTTGCAAGTGTGAAGGTAAATGTTGTGATGTGATCATTGATAGTGGAAGCACTGACAATTTGGTGTCAGAAGAGATGGTGAAAAATTGAAGCTCAAGAGACAGAAACACCCACATCCATATCAGATTGCCTGGGTACAGGATGACCACAAGGTCATGGTCAATGAACAATGCCTGGTGAAGTTCAAGATTGGCGGATACCAAGATGAGGTATTGTGTGATATCATATCTATGGATGCATGTGATATGTTGTTGGGTAGACCAAGGCAGTTTGACAGATGTGCTGTACATGATGGTCGTGCGAATACCAATTCCCTGACAAAGGATGGAGTGCGACATAAGCTAAAACCATTGAAGGAAACTAAAGAAAAGGTATGTGGTAATGCAAGGATAACTTTTGTTGATGGAAGAAATTTTCTAGATGGTATGAGGCATGAGCATGTATGTTTTGCTTTAATTCCAAAAGGTGGTAAAGAGGAAGTAGAAGATGTTCCTGTAGAAGTTGCAGATTTGTTGAATGAGTTTCAGGATATTGTATCCGATAACGCGCCTGATGGATTACAACCAGTCAGGAAGATCAGTCATCAGATGGACTTGATCTCAGGAGTGAGTTTGCCGAATAAGGTAGCACACAGAATGACACCTATAGAAAGTGAGGAGTTGAATAGACAAGTACATGAACTATTATAGAAAGGATTGATCTGTGAGAGTCTGAGTCCCTGTGCAGTACTAGCAGTATTAGTACCAAAGAAGAATAGAGAATGGAGGATGTGTATAGATTTTAGGGCAATAAACAAGATCACAATCAAGTACAGGTTTCCATTGCCATGAATGGATGATATTATGGACTATTTGAGTGGAGCTGTGTATTTCTCAAAGATAGATCTAAAGAGTGGATATCATCAGATTCGGATCAGAGAAGGAGATGAATGGAAGACTGCCTTCAAGACAAAGGAAGGACTATATGAGTGGTTAGTCATGCCTTTTGGGCTAACCAATGCACCGAACACTTTCATGCGGCTCATGAACAAGGTTTTGAAAGAATTTCTAGGTAAGTTTTTCATTGTTTACCTAGATGATATTTTGATCTTTAGTAAGACATTGGATGAGCATATGATGCATATTCATATGGTATTTGAGAAGTTGAGAGAAGAGAAATTATTGATTAATTTGAAGAAGTGCAGTTTTGTGAAGAAAGAGTTGGTGTATTTGGGATTTGTAGTTTCAGCAGAAGGTCTAAAAATGGACCCAGAGAAGGTACAGGCTATCCTTGAATGGCCTACTCCAAGGAGTGCTACTGAGGTAAGATCTTTTCATGGTCTAGCTAGCTTTTACAGAAAGTTTATCAAAAATTTTAGCAGTATTTGTGGTCCCTTGACTGAAACAATGAGAGGGGATAGAAAAGAGTTTAAGTGGACTAATGGGGCAGAAAAGAGTTTTCAGTTGTTGAAACAAAAAGTTACAGAACAACCTATTTTAGCACTTCCAGATTTTAATAAGGTGTTTCAAGTAGATTGTGATGCTAGTGGTACTGCAATAGCAGCTGTGATGAGCCAAGAATGTAAACCTGTTGCTTATTTTAGTGAGAAGTTAAATGATGCCAAGAGGAAATATTCTATTTATAATCAAGAATTTTATGCTATAGTTCAGGCATTAAAGAAGTGGAGACATTATCTACTTCGTAAGGAGTTTGTTTTGTATACTGATCATCAAGCTTTGCAATATTTGAATAGTCAAGGAAAGTTGAATCAGAGGCATTTGAAATGGGTTGAGTTTTTGCAGAGTTATACATTTATTTTGAAACACAGGAGTGGAAAGTCTAATAGGGTTGCAGATGCTCTTAGCAGAAGGAAACTATTGCTGACATAAATGCAGATTGAAGTGGTTGGGTTCAAGGAACTCAAGAATTTGTATCCAGAGGATCCTGATTTTGGTGAAGCTTGGAAAGCTTGTACAGAACCTGTTACTCTAGACAGGACGAAATGGTTGGATTTCATCATCCAGGATGATATGCTATTCAGAGGGAGTCAGTTGTACATTCCACGAAGTTCTATGAGGGAGAATCTCATCAAGGAGAAGCATAGTGGAGGATTGGCTGAACATTTCGGTCATGATAAAACCCTTGGTTTGGTTAGTGAGAATTATTATTGGCCACAGTTGGAGCAAGATGTGAAGAAGTTTGTACAGAGTTGTAGAGTATGTCAGATGGCGAAAGGAGTGAAGCAGAATATAGGGTTGTATCAACCATTACCCGTACCAGAGAAGCCTTGGGAGGATATCAGCATGGACTTTATTCTTGGTTTACCGTGGACTTAGCGGGGACATGATTCAATTTTTGTGGTGGTTGACAGATTTTCAAAGATGGCACATTTCATTCCCTGCAAGAAGACTAATGATGCTGTTCATGTAGCAGAATTATTTTTCAGAGAAGTAGTGAGACTTCATGGTTTGCCAAAGACCATAGTTTCAGATTGAGACACTAAGTTTGTTGAATATTTCTGGCGTACGTTGTGGAAGAAGTTGAAGATAGATTTGAAGTTCAGTTCATCACATCATCCATAGATTGATGGACAGACAGAGGTGGTGAATAGGAGTTTGGGAAATTTGTTGAGATATTTTGTTGGAGATAAGCCAACAGGATGGGATTTGATTTTACCACAGGCAGAATTTGCATACAATAATTCTATCAACAGGAGCACCGGTAAATCACCATTCCAGATTGTATATGGAAGTAGTCCAAGAAATGCATCTAAATTGAGGAAAATAGATAAAGGAGAAATAAGTAGTGCTGAAGCTGAGGATTTTGCAGAACACTTGAAGAACATCCATGGGGAGGTGAGGAAGCATATTACCAAGATGAACACACAGTATAAGGCTAAGGTAAATGAGAAAAGGAGGTATAAGGAATTTTAGGTTGGTGATGAAGTCATGGTTCATTTGCAGAAGAAGCGGTTTCCAGTTGGTACATATAACAAGCTGAAAATGAAGAAGTTTGGACCATGTAGGATACTGAAGAAATATGATTCAAGAAATGCATATGAGGTAGAATTGCCTACTGAGCTAAATATTTCACCAATTTTTAACATTTCAGATCTGACAGAGTATCATGAAGGAGGTGTTGAAGATGAGATCATAGCAGCACAGCGGAGTATTCCAGCAACTAGTTCAAACACTAAGGAGATCGAAGATATACTGGACAGTCGTGTTGGTAGAAGCACAAGGAACAGGACATATGAAGAATATTTGGTCAAGTGAAAAGGATGACCTGTTGAAGATTCATCATGGCTGACAAAGGAGGAGGTTAGCCATCTTGGTTTTCCTCTACACACCTGAATCGTGACAGGGTCACTTCTCAAATTACCCTGTGTGTCTGATGCAGAAGCATCCTAGGTGTAAGAGCAATCTTGCATCACCCAAAAATATTTTTATTTTTCTATTCAATAAGGGCTATTTTGTGCAGAGCTGCTATTTATGAAAAGTTACTATTTTTGGTAATTTTTGTATGTGCTCAGAATGATTTGATTTCTTTCTTGGAGGTTCATTTTGGTCATATAAGCATGCCAGTAAAGTTTCATTGCGAGATCAAGTGTATATTGGAAGATATTGAAAAATTTTGGTATTGGCAGTAGGGTACAAAAACTTTGAACTCAGTTTTGAAGGCTTTAGAGGCCCTGGATGAGGTCAAAAATTTGGGTGACGGGCGCTTGCGCGGGGCAAGCCTGTAGAGTGCTTCATGGCATTTGCGAAATGGGGTTATAATAGCCGATCGGGTCAACTGGTGATGACTTATGGTCTTCGGAAGTTGGGCCACCCGAAATGGCAGAAAATAATTTTCTTCAAAATTTCTGTTCGGGTTTCAAAGCTTATCTTGAGCCGACTATGATGTAATAAAATGTAAAATAAAATAATTCTAAGTTTGGTCGGCCTTATTGGCTAAAATTTTGGAACCTTCCCAGGCGGTGGATAATTGCCTATATAAGGAAGGCTATATTATTGTCTTAGGCAGTTCAGAATAGTTCTGGGTAGTAGATCTGGGTAATAGTTCGAGGCTTTGTCTTGCAAAATATTGTAAGGGAATGCCCATGTGGCTTTGCATATTGTAATTCTGAAAGTTTGTAATTCCACATTTGTGGAGATAATAAGAAGCCAATTTTCTGTTCTTGCATATTGTTGTTGTTTCTCTATTTCTGTTATGTGTTTGTGGTATTAAGGAGAGCACCCTTCATCAGGTGGTATCAGAGCAGGAGTTCTTGAGTGTGTAAATAGATCACCGACCATGAGGTAGTTTGCACCAGGACCGTGGCTAGGGTTTCAGCGTGCATCGCGAAAATTCCTCCATGAAAGGAACGTGGCGGAAGAGCTGGTGTTGTAACACCTGAGGTTAGAGAGCTGCAGAGACAAGTGCGAGCATTGCAAGAAGAGATTCATAGAGGAATGAATTTTAATGTCAGAGATGAAAGAGAGGATGAAGCTGAAGAAGAATATCAAGAAGGAGAAGCTAAAATTGTGAACCAGGAGGAAGAAAGACTTTTCCGAACGATTTCTAAGATTGGGAAAAGACCTAAGATTGAGGTTCCTACATTTTCTAGAAATCTTAACCCAGAGGAATTGATCGACTGCATCAATGAATGTGAGGAGTATTTTGAGTATGAAGATGTCGAGGATCCTGATAGGGTCAAATTTGTGAAGGCCAGACTGAAAGATCATACGAAGATCTGGTGGCAAGAAATTTAATTGGAGCGAAATAGAAGAGGGAAAGATAAAATCACAAGATGGGATCAGATGGTGGAAAAATTGACGTGACAATTCATTCCTGTTGATTATGAGCTTGACCTACTAAAAAAAATGCAAAGTTTGAAGCAAGCAGGAAAATCTGTTCAGGAGTATACAGAGGAGTTCTATCGACTCCTCATCAGAACAGGGCATGTTGAAGCTGATAAGGAGAAAGTTGCCCAATACCTTAATGGGTTAAGGCCAAGCATTTAGGAGGAGTTGAATCTAGTTCAAATGAACAGTATTGAGGAGGCATACCAATTTGCCCTAAAAGTAGAGGAAAAGCTGAACAAGAAGTTCGAGAGCAGACAAAATGGAAGAGGTCGCGGTGGACGATCTGGTGGATGGTCATATGGTGGCCAAAATAAAGATCTGAAAAAGAAGGATGAGGCTAGTAGCAGTCAAATCTAGTGAGGAAATAATTCCAATCACTTCCAGGATCAGAATAATAGAGATCAGAGAGGAAGAGGAAGAGGACAAGGATCTGAAAGAGGTGGCTTCCGTGGAACATGTTTTCACTGTGGAGAAGAAGGTCATAGGGCATTTGAATGTCCTCAGCACCAAAGTAGAATGGACAGGAGAAATGAAGGTGAGGCCAAAGTTGCACATGTAGATGAAGATGCCAGATCATCAAATTTTGAAGATGCTGAAAGAGGAGAAATGTTGATTAACAGAAGAGTCCTATTGAGTGGTGAGAATGAACCTGAGCAAAGGAGGAGCCTGTTTCACACCAGGTGCAAGTGTGAAGGTAAATGTTGTGATGTGATCATTGATAGTGGAAGCACTGACAATTTGGTGTCAGAAGAGATGGTGACAAAGTTGAAGCTCAAGAGATAGAAACACCCACATCCATATCGGATTGCCTTGGTATAGGATGACCACAAGGTCATGGTCAATGAACAATGCCTGGTGAAGTTCAAGATTGGCGGATACCAAGATGAGGTATTGTGTGATATCATATCTATGGATGCATGTCATATATTGTTGGGTAGACCATGGCAGTTTGATAGATGTGCTGTACATGATGGTCGTGCGAATACCTATTCCCTGACAAAAGATGGAGTGCGACATAAGCTAAAACCATTGAAGGAGACTGAAGAAAAGGTATGTGGTAATGCAAGGATAACTTTTGTTGATGGAAGAAATTTTCTAGATGGTATGAGGCATGAGCATGTATGTTTTGTTTTAATTCCAAAAGGTGGTAAAGAGGAAGTAGAAGATGTTCCTGTAGAAGTTGCAGATTTGTTGAATGAGTTTCAGGATATTGTATCTGATAACGTGCCTGATGGATTACCACCAGTCAGGAAGATCAGTCATCAGATAGATTTGATCCCAGGAGTGAGTTTTCGAAATAAGGTAGCACACAGAATGACACCTGCAGAAAGTGAGGAGTTAAACAAATAAGTACATGAACTATTACAGAAAGGATTGATCCATGAGAGTCTGAGTCCCTGTGCAGTACCAGTGGTATTAGCACCAAAGAAGAATGGAGAATGGAGGATGTGTACAAATTCTAGGGCAATAAACAAGATCACAATCAAGTACAGGTTTCCATTGCCACGAATGGATGATATTATGGACTGTTTGAGTGGAGCTGTGTATTTCTCAAAGATAGATCTAAAGAGTGGATATCATCAGATTCGGATCAGAGAAGGAGATGAATGGAAGACTGCCTTCAAGACAAAGGAAGGACTATATGAGTGGTTAGTCATGCCTTTTGGGCTAACCAATGCACCGAGCACTTTCATGCGGCTCATGAATGAGGTTCTGAAAGAATTTTTGAGTAAGTTTGTCATTGTTTACCTAGATGATATTTTGATCTGTATTAAGACATTGGATGAGCATATGATGCATATTCGTATGGTATTTGAGAAGTTGAGAGAAGAGAAATTGTTGATTAATTTGAAGAAGTGCAATTTTGTGAAGAAAGAGTTGGTGTATTTGGGATTTGTAGTTTCAGCAAAAGGTCTAAAAATGGACCCAGAGAAGGTACAGGCTCTCCTTGAATGGCCTACTCCAAGGAGTGCTACTGAGGTAAGATCTTTTCATGGTCTAGCTAGCTTTTACAGAAAGTTTATCAAAAATTTTAGCAGTATTTGTGGTCCCTTGACTGAAACAATGAGAGGGGATAGAAAAGAGTTTAAGTGGACTAATGGGGTAGAAAAGAGTTTTCAGTTGTTGAAATAAAAAGTTACAGAACAACCTGTTTTAGCACTTCCAGATTTTAATAAGGTGTTTCAAGTAGATTGTGATGCTAGTGGTACTGCAATAGGAGCTGTTATGAGCTAAGAAGGTAAACCTGTTGCTTATTTTAGTGAGAAGTTAAATGATGCCAAGAGGAAATATTCTATTTATGATCAAGAATTTTATGCTATAGTTCAGGCATTAAAGAAGTGGAGACATTATCTTCTTCCTAAGGAGTTTGTTTTGTATACTGATCATCAAGCTTTGCAATATTTGAATAGTCAAAGAAAGTTGAATCAGAGGCATTTGAAATGGGTTGAGTTTTTGTAGAGTTATACATTTGTTTTGAAACACAGGAGTGGAAAGTCTAATAGGGTTGCAGATACTCTTAGCAGAAGGTAACTATTGCTGATAGAAATGCAAATTGAAGTGGTTGGGTTCAAGGAACTCAAGAATTTGTATCCAGAGGATCCTGATTTTGGTGAAGCTTGGAAAGCTTGTACAGAACCTGTTACTCTAGACAGGATGAAATGGTTGGATTTCATCATCCAGGATGATATGCTATTCAGAGGGAGTCAGTTGTGCATTCTACGAAGTTCTATGAGGGAGAATCTCATCAAGGAGAAGCATAGTGGAGGATTGGGTGGACATTTTGGTCGTGATAAAACCCTTGGTTTGGTTAGTGAGAATTATTATTGGCCATAGTTACAGCAAGATGTGAAGAAGTTTGTACAGAGTTGTAGAGTATGTCAGATGGCGAAAGGAGTGAAGCAGAATATAGGGTTGTATCAACCATTACCCGTACCAGAGAAGCCTTGGGAGGATATCAGCATGGACTTTGTTCTTGGTTTATCGAGGACTCAGCGGGGACATGATTCAATTTTTGTGGTGGTTGACAGATTTTCAAAGATGGCACATTTCATTCCCCGCAAGAAGACTAATGATGCTGTTCATGTAGCAGAATTGTTTTTCAGAGAAGTAGTGAGACTTCATGGTTTGCCAAAGACCATAGTTTTAGATCGGGACACTAAATTTGTTGGATATTTCTGGCGTACGTTGTGGAAGAAGTTGAAGATAGATTTGAAGTTCAGTTCATCACATCATCCACAGACTGATGGACAGACAGAGGTGGTGAATATGATTTTGGGAAATTTGCTGAGATGTTTTGTTGGAGATAAGCCAACAGGATGGGATTTGGTTTTACCACAGGCAGAATTTGCATACAATAATTCTGTCAACAGGAGCACTGGTAAATCTCCATTCCAGATTGTATATGGAAGTAGTCCAAGAAATGCATCTGAATTGAGGAAAATAGATAAAGGAGAAATAAGTAGTGCTGAAGCTGAGGATTTTGCAGAACACTTGAAGAACATCCATGGGGAGGTGAGGAAGCATATTACCAAGATGAACGCACAGTATAAGGCTAAGGCAGATGAGAAAAGGAGGTATAAGGATTTTCAGGTTGGTGATGAAGTCATGGTTCATTTGTGGAAGGAGCTGTTTCCAGTTGGTACATATAACAAGCTGAAAATGAAGAAGTTTGGACCATGTAGGATACTAAAGAAACATGATTCAGGAAACGCATATGAGGTAGAATTGCCTACTAAGCTAAATATTTTACCATTTTTTAACATTTTAGATCTGACAGAGTATCATGAAGGAGGTGTTGAAGATGAGATCACAGCAGCACAGTGGAGTATTCCAGCAACTAGTTCAGACACTAAGGAGATCGAAGATATACTGGACAGTCATGTTGGTAGAAGCACAAGGAACAGGACATATGAAGAATATTTGGTCAAGTGGAAAGGATGACCTGTTGAAGATTCATCGTGGCTGACAAAGGAGGAGGTTAGCCATCTTGGTTTTCCTCTGTACACCTGAGTCGTGACAGGGTCACTTCTCAAATTACCCTAGGTGTCTGATGCAGGAGCATCCTGGGTGTAAGAGCAATCTTGCATCACCCAAAAATATTTCTATTTTTGTATTCAATAAGGGCTATTTTGTGTAGAACTGCTATTTATGGAAAGTTACTATTTTTGGTAATTTTTGTATGTGCTCAGAATGATTTGATTTCTTTCTTGGAGGTTCATTTTGGTCATATAAGCCTGCCAGTAAAGTTTCATTGCCAGATCAAGTGTATATTGGAAGATATTGAAGATTTTCGGTATTGGCAGTAGGGTACAGAAACTTTGAACTCAGTTTTGAAGGCTTTAGAGGCCTCGGATGAGGTCAAAAATTTGGGTGACGGGTGCTTGTGTGGGTCAAGCCTGTAGAGCACTTCGTGGCATTTCCGAAATGGGGTTATAATAGCCAATCGGGTCAACTGGTGATGACTTATGGTCTTCGAAAGTTGGGCCACCCGAAATGGCAGAAAATAATTTTCTTCAAAATTTCTGTTCGAGTTTCAAAGGTTATCTTGAGCCGACTATGATGTAATAAAATGTAAAATAAAATAATTCTAAGTTTGGTCGGCCTTATTGGCTAAAATTTTGGAACCTTCCCAGGCGGTGGATAATTGCCTATATAAGGAAGGCTGTATTATTATCTTAGGCAATTCAGAATAGTTCTGGGTAGTAGATCTGGGTAATAGTTTGAGGCTTTGTCCTACAGAATATTGTAAGGGAATGCCCATGTGGCTTTGCATATTGTAATTCTGAAAGTTTGTAATTCCACATTTGTGGAGATAATAAGAAGCCAATTTTCTATTCTTGCATATTGTTGTTGTTTCTCTATTTCTGTTATGTGTTTGTGGTATTAAGGGGAGCACCCTTCATCAAGATGATAAAAGTTATAATTATTTGATAACTGATTCATCCCTCCCCCCCCCTCCCTCCCCATCTCAGTTATCTTGGTGGACTTTACTTTCTAATAGTTACATGAACTAGAATTGCTATATGAGCAAAGACAAAGAGCCTTTGATCATTTAAAGTTTTATCAAAAAAGGATGTCTCAACAATATAATATTAAAGTGAAGCCCAAAAAGTTTTAGGTGGGGGATTTATTTGAAGATCCCAAAAATCCTCAACCTAGTTTTGGAATTAGACCTTTGATATTCGTGACTCACAGAGGATAATAATGGAGTGTATTTTCACTCACCAGATAATAGACACAATAAAATGTTGTTTCACAATGATAAATTTACTATGACTCTTACCTTGTGATGTATCTTTCAAACATGATTATTAATTAACATATTTACCTTGTTCAACATAATCATACGAAATCAAAACATTATCAATGATCTTTTGGAAATAAATGTTTATTTATGGCAAGCATGTTAGTATGATTGTTATAGGTTATGCATTCATCATTTTATTTCATTGTTACCATGTTTCCTATGCTATTCTTGGATGTCCTTGGCATGAGTTAATTACTCCCATATGTCATTGACTAGAATAATCAGGATGGGGCATGATATTTTTCATTGGTTTCTATTTGTGGGATTTATTTTTATGAAGTCAAGTGAAAAAGTAATTGGGGTGTTTGTGCATAAGTTCCTTCATCTATTTAATAAGCATCAAATCATACAATTGATGTTGTTATGAAAATTCTATTGATAGTGACATGCCACACATACCTCGACTCCAAATATTTTTTCCTCAATGGAGGGGAGAATATTCCTTTTCTATTATCATGCAAGAAAAACTTAGGTCATCTCAGTTTAATTATACTTAGATGCTTATCAATCTTGCTATATTAAACTCCATGTAAGAAGTTCTCTAGTCATCTTGGTTTAATTATGCCATGATGCTCACATTTTCTTGTAACATAAAGAGCTCAATGATGATAAACAAATTTAGGTTGTTGTGCTCTAAGGTGTTTTCCAAAGTTGTGGAGAATTCATTTATCGTTACATTTTGCATTCATTGGTTCTTTTTCATAAGTGCTCCTTTTATAGAATTTTGTAGGATTTCTTACTTCTTAGGCTATCTTGTCCATTTTGTCCATTCTTCTAGTGTTATACATATTGTTATAATAATTGAGGACATTGACATAAAATATATTATTCATTTCATTTAATTTAATATTACATTGTTCATTCAATACCTTTCATTCTCATCATTTATCACTTATTCATTTTTACGTGTTCCAATTCATTTAGTTACATTATCTTATTACATAGTATTGTACTGATCATTTAGTATCATTCCATTTATAAATATCCATTTTGCATTTTATGATAAGTAGGTATACATTTTCATTATCATTATCATCCATTTTATAATTTATTATCCATGTTATGTTTTATATCATTATAACATTTATTTATTATGTACAAATGCATCATTTAAAACCATCATTCATATTTTTTTGCATTGCATTAAGTAAGAAAATGTAAAGAATATGACATCATCTAGAAATTAATTCATCTATGTGTATAAGATAAATCACATCATGACATAATAAACATAACATGTAGAATCATAAATCATATACATCTATAGAACCATATCACATCACATCCTACTAGTGTTAGTATCCATCTCTGATAAAACATAAATATGCATCATAGATATCCTTCATAAATGTCCATGTATAAAATTCCATCATATAGAGTCCATTCATAATAATGATAAAGAGTCAAATATCTAATTCCCATCGTCCAATGATATATCTCAAATAACAAAATTTCCATCAAGTCTAAAGTAAATAATGATACATAATACAAATCAATAAGTGTATATAAGACTGTCTAAGAGCCACTACCACCTGACTCAACCTATCTCTGAGTCTTCACTGATATGGAAGGACCAGTTGTATCGAGTTCCCCTAAACATGTCTGTGGTATCACTAGGTGTGACATTGTACCCCCACTATCTCCTAGTACCATCTAGTATATTTTAGTCCCAGCATATGATCTCTCTCGAAAGCCCCCAATCCAATTATCACAAGGAAAAACATATATGTATGCTTCCTTCTAGAAGGTGATCTCCCTACCATCTCTTAGAATAATTCATAGAATGTCTACATGTGGTCCTAATGTTTGGGTGGACTCTAGCTCATCCAATAACATATCAGCCTCACCCAACCTCTCTATAGTTGTGTCCCTCTCTCTCCTCATTGTTTTCAACTCTATTTCTAGTCTCTCAACCCATCTCTCAAGCTCAGTGTCTCATTTTTCCTTCACCTATGTCAATGCTAGTCTAACTAGAAAAGCATCAATATCTATATCCTCATCATCCTGTAACTCTCTCTGTAACAATGGGTCTTGACCCCCGATTTCCATGCCTATCTTCTCATCTTGCCCTACTATATTGAAACATGTATATATATCCTATCCTTCCATGTTGAGCATTTTCTCATCTTGCATGAGCTCATCCTGTCTCTACTCACCCTATACCTATATCTCCTCCATCTACACCTGTGGCTATGTATGTACATCACTTGGTGCTTGTATATTAATCTGTGTTTGGGCATATACCTATACCTATGTAGGAGGAGGTCTGGGTACCTATCTCCCTAGAGGTGGCATATGTCACTATGGTATAACTCCTTCTCATCTCATGTGAGGTTCACCTCTATGACTACTTCCTCCATCTGGTCCATCACTAGTATCATTATCATCATCATCACCTCTACCACCTCTCCCTCCACCACTGTCACCTCGTTGGCCTCTCCCTTGCCTCTATCTTCATTCCCTCATCCCATCTCCCACATCTTGTCATGGTGGGCTCTCCTCTAGATTAGTCAAACTAGGAAATGGGTGGTCTCTGAGGTACCTCTCATTATTTTTAGACATGACAGGGTCCACTACTCCCTACCTTATAGTTCATGCTTGAAATGGTATGTCCAAAAAATCTTGTTGGGATATCTCATATGAAATCATGGGTACCCAATCTCATCTCTCCTGGTGAGTCCTCGTGAACTCTTTTATGCCCTGTGGCATCCCCTAAATTGGGCCAAACAACCTCAAAACCTAACCCACCATCTTCCTCTCAATAAGAAATGGAGTCCTCCCTATCAACCATCATGACTTGAAATAGTAGCCCAGTTGTCTCTCATCATCCCAAGGCTCACAATAAAGGTAGGGTCTCTAGATAACAACATCAATGGTATCCAATGTGTGCCTCCAAAACTCTAGTTGTCCTAGCTTATGTTGTGACTAAATAGAAGCATATAAGAAATTGTATGGTTGACTGACACCTTTGAATCTCATAGCTATTGGTCATGTGATAACTATGTGCTCCCATGCCCATACTTGAAGCAATGTCATTCCTATTGAAAGTGATGCTCCCCTTTGATATAAAACCTAGTGAAAGTCATGATATAGATGTGCTAATAAATAGACACCCAAAGTAAATCATGTCCCCTCCTTCATCATTCATTGTAATGGTCAACCCTGACATATTGCAAATCCATGTGAGCATCGATTCAAACAAACATACCTACCAATACCTCCTGCAAAGACAACTAGAAGTGGGTCATAAATATCAACCATGTCCTCCCAACTAATCTTCATCTCATCAATGTCATCATCTCTGAACATGGCTCTGTACTCTTTCATACCCCATGCCAATCATACTGAACTAGCTCACATGTGATCGATAGTCGCAGGATGCGATATATGTCCTCCAATGTCATAGTCATCTCTCCTATAGGGAGATGAAATGTGCTAGTCTTGGAGTGACATTTCTCTGCTAGCACCATTAAAATACCTAGGTTCATCTTGATCTCAAGCATATATATAATATGGTATAAACATGTCACACCTATTAGAACCCTATCTGTCTTCAAGAGGGTTGGCCTTAGATTCTGTGTAACGGGATATCTCTCCCATGACATCAAAACATCTGTGATATCCTCCTATCAAATTAACACAACAAAAAAACCATCAAGTATAATACACATTTCTTATACCAACTAATCTATATGTCAATCCTATATCTACATCAATCACATGTTTATCATATGTCTATCTGATAATTATATCAATTATCCAATCAGGTAGGTTAACTAGAAACTATGCAATGATAATGCCTACCTTAAAACAAAAAAATCAACAAGATGATAGAGAAAATTGACTAATCAACCTATGGTTTCATAAAATATACCTATTCATCTTTCTAAATCCATTTTCTTCTACATATGCACAACAAAGAAAAATGCATGCGCAAAAACCCTAAATGCTTACACAAAAACAATATTTGTGTGGCTTTATCTAATAATTGTGCAACAACTTTGAGTGTATGTGTAGTTTATACATATGCACACATTTATTACATAAATTCACCACTCCTAAAAATTCAAATCTATTTGTGTCGTTACCCCACATGTATGCATAGAAATACCATGAAGCTATGCAAACATGGTAGCTTGTTGTGCATACATGCGCCACAACTATGCATTCATTCTTCACCTATGAATAATTATTTTGTCTATCTAAAATAAAATTAACTTCAACCTAAACATTCTAAATCAATAAAAAACATAGGAGGATCTAACCACCTACTAACTCTATGTAGTCAGCTAGCCTCTGGAACCACTAGATGTGCTCGAAATGATGATCAGGCAATGGAAACAGAATTATGCTAGCTCTACTCTCCTCTCTCCAAAGATCTTCTCTCTCAATGACTAGTATGAAAATGATCACCTATCAACCCATTACACCCCTACATATAGCTCATGGACCCATTACATATAGCTCATGGACCCTACCTATTGAAATTGTTCTACCAACCCATGATTTTTTCTCAATTTCCTACATATCTTTTTCATGAGATTGATCATCGACCCAAAATAAAAAATATAAATAATAAATAATAAATAAAAATATCATCCATGAATTTTTTGATCAATCTCCTAAGTGGGCATGCTAGTGTCACCTCTAACTAGGACAAGGGAAATGTGCTGAAGTCTTAAGTTTTCTTTAAAACAATGCGAATAGCGCATTGTTTCAATTATGGAAAAAATGTATACACTCAAAATTGGCTTGATTAATTAATTAAATATTTATTATTTAATTAATTTTTATTCTTTCTATTACCAAGTAAATTATTTAATTTATTTAGTACATTCACTTATGTTATTCTTCTTATCCTAAGTCCTCTACTTACTCTTATTAAAATGATTTAATTAATTATTCCATTACAGTATCACTAATATGACAGTCTTTAGTCCATCTCATAGACCTAGTCACTTGATACATCATCTTGGCTAAAATAATTAATTTATATTAATTATTAATTACTCACAATTATCCTCACCCATGTGTCATATTCTCAAGGGCTATGTGGTCTCATGAGACTTGGTCAAGATCACATTATCTATTCCTTGGGAGAGTCTCTAGCCACCTCAAGGAGTCAAAGGTGGCTCATGGAACACTTGTACCAAGATTCCTCATGAGGAAAATGTCTTCCCACCTTCTTTTGGCTTTTGGTGACTAATCAAGAAAGTATTGTACACTTATCCTCCCATCCTCACTGACATGTTGTAACTCATTCTAACCCTAAAGAAAAAAAATATTGTATAATATGGCTTAGGGTTAGGGATTACATGATGTATGTTTTAGTAGCTTCTTGCAATGGCATTGAGTTGTAAGGAGTTACAGATTGTAATCAGGTTGTAATCACTAGATAATAATAATATTAGACTCAATGTTGGTGGATGTAGCCCAAGGATTGGGTGAACCACGTTAAATCTTCATGTCTTGTGTTCTCTTCTATGTGGTTTATTATTTTTTTGATATTGGTTATATTTGTATGTAACTGTTATTTTTGTCTTATTAATCCTAACAAGTGGTATTAGAGTGAGGTTTTTTTTTAGTTATCCTCTACAGGAAGATCTAATGGTTTAGTGGGAGCAATGGTAGACAAGGGTATGCTAAAGATTGATAAGTTTAATGGGTATAGCTTTTAGTTATGGAAAATGCAAATGGAGGACTATCTCTATCAAAAGGATCTATGGAAGCCATTGGAAGGAAAAGCTAAGAAACTAGAAAGAACTTATGATGAGGAGTGGGCTATTCTTGAGAGAAAGGCCCTTGGTAGTATTCAATTATGCCTGGCATAATTGGTGGCATTCAATATTACACAAGCAATGATGACTAAAGATTTGATGAAAACCCTAGCAAAGTTGTATGAAAAGCCTTCTGCTTGAAATAAGGTATTTCTCATAAAGCATTTGTTTAATATGAAAATGGTGGAAGGTGGGTTAGTTTATAATCATTTAAATGAGTTTGATATAGTTACCAATCAATTAAATTCTATCAATGTTATTTTTTATGAAGAAGTCAGGGTTCTCTAGATTTTGTGTTCTTTGCCTGAAAGATGGAATGGCTTGGTAATCGCTATTAGTAACTCTATTTCTGGTTCTAATACCCTAAAATTTTATGATATTATTGGTTTTATTTTCAGTGAGGAAATTTGTAGGAAAATCTCAGGTGGATCCACATTAGGTAGTGTCCTAAATGCACAAATCAGAGGTAGAACCAATGAGAGAGGAAACAATTCTAGAAATAGTGGGAAATCAAGAGGAAAATCAAAGGGAAAGAGGTCTGAATCAAAAGGGAAAATGATTGATGGTACTATGGAACACCAGGTCATAAGAAGAAGTATTTCTAGTCTCAAAAGAATAAAGTGTTACGAATGGGAACATTGAGAGGGGGGGTGAATCAGTGTTCACTTATTTTAATCTTTTTTCTTTGCTTCTTAAACTTGAATGCTTAAGTACTAAAATGAACATCAACATAAATAAGAAACATGAACTCAACACATACCAACAAAGTGGTTATGGGGAAACCCAAATAGGTAAAAACCCTAGTGGGAATTGACACCCACTAATAATCTGTACTAGTGTTTTATGATCCTTGTTAGAAGATCCTTAACCTTGTTAGGAGTTGCTTTACAATGTATTTAGTACAATGACCTTGTCAAGGGTCAGACCCTATTAGGATTATTTTAAAATAACCCTATTAGGGGTGTGGACATGCTATCCTAGAGCTTACTACTCAAGTGGTGAAGGCTACAACCTTATGATCTCAGATACACACTATATTTGCTGGATGAACTGGCACTGTGACACTGCTTGTCTGATCAGTTCCTTTGATGCACCGATGCTTTGACCTCTTGCAAAGATCTAATATATCTTATCAACTCTTCATACACATCTTCTTATCTTATCTCAACTCTGTAACTCCATCCTACTTAATTACAATGGCGCATCTAATATTTATATGCACATACAAAACAATTAACTAGGTCGTCCCTTTAACCATTTACATACAATGCTTCCAATTGAATTGGCTCAAGTGTGTTTTAAAAAAAACATAATTATATGTCTACAACATAATTACAATGGGTGCATAGCCTTTACAACATAATAATATAACCGCTAACCAAAATACCAACAGTCAGCTTCTTGGTTTGTTCTTCTCTGGCATTCACTGTCTATGCAACTTAAACTCTTTGTATCTTCCTCATGCTAAATCATCTAATCACACACTCTTAAAATTAGCATGAATATGGTCTTACCAACTTAATTTCTATGGCACATAACATAGTTCTATCATATGCATGTGCGTTGATGCTCTGACCTTCAGGTGCTCTATACATTGTCTAGTCTTCAACACTTAGCCAATTCTAATCTTCTTATCATGATCGCTAACTCTAAAACATCATATGAATTTTTTTCCATAATTACAACACTATATTAAGTCATATAAACTAGTATAGTCAACTTTCCAACAATCTCCCCCTTTTCCATTGATGGCAACAAAGGAATATGGCAAAGTTACTAACTGTCCCTTAATACCAAAAACACTTAATCATACTCTATCTTATATCTCCTTTATATCTTCTTACTATACATTTTATTTACATAGCTATAGCTTCATATTCTATACATACTCCCCCTTTGACATTAATTAAAAAGGTGTTACAAAACTGAATATGTACAAGTACTTAAACTAAAAATACATTCGGGTATGCAATCTATAATTTTTGGATCCCTTGCTTCCAAAATGCAATCAATGCATTGATTGTTTGGATATGGGCACATAAGGCATATTGTAGTTTCTCAATCTTCTCCAAGTTTGAACTAGGACCTTGATCATATGTCACCATGGTGGCATTGATCTCCTTGATATTCTAATTTGGCAAATCTAGGGAGGGCACAAGAGCATTTCTAAGCTGAGTCTGCTTAGCCCTTATCTTTGACATCTCCTTTTCTGCCTTCTCAATTTTGTCAAGTTGTCCTTGATATACATTTTTACACATGTTTATATCAATAGAGGGAACTTCTACTAATTTCCTCACTTCTTCTATCATGGCCTCTTCTTCTTGAATCTTCTTGTAGTGATCGACAGTCAACTTATCTTGATTCATATAGTCAGCAATAATTTTCCTTCCTTTTGCTGCAAACTCTTTCAAAGTTGTCTGTCCAACTTTGAGTGAACTAAGGTCTAGTGAGAAGTTACTGACCAACTCATTTAGTATTTTATACATATACTTTTCCTCTTCAACTAATGATGTTGATTCTTCCAAGTTAGACAAATGTCTCTTGAACTGTGAAATAATTGCACTTACATCATCAACAAAGTGTACCTTGGACTCTTTCTTATCTACTGGTAACAAGTTGTTCAGGATATTTATTGATTCTACGAAGAGGGGATTCCTCATTACCTATTTCTCCTTGGCCTTCTCCATAGCTAAGAGATTGATCATGATCAGGTCTTCTACTCCCCATGAATCCAAACTAGTTGTTTCAGGTGTCAGACTTGACAAGAAGTTGCTGAGGGTAGCAGAGTGATAGGAGTGTTGTCCACTAATTCTTACTTTGATTAACATTTCAACTGATGGTTCATTTGTTGGTTCATTTTCTTTTTCCTCTTCTTCTCCTTTTTTTTGTTTGTGTTTCTTTTCCTTCTTCTTTTTCTATCTATTTTTCTTTTTCTACCTTAGGTGGGTTACCACCGCATAGTGTTTTAGCCTCTTGTGTGCTTACAAAGGCTTCTTCAAACTTGTCCAAGTCCTTATCTATGGCTACCATTGCAATCTCAACATTGTCAATAATGATGGTGCTATCCTTTAGTGACTCTATCATGGGTGCATACTTATCTTCCTCTGTATGTGTTTCAACTACAGGTGCTGAGTCTTGAGGACCTATAATAGGTATATTAGTGGGCTCTGCCACCTTGACTTCCTTTGTGGGCACTTGAGCTATAGGTGCATTGGGTGGGTACATGTATCTGTTGATGAAAACATTTTCAAATGCTTTCTATGTTTCCTTAGCCACCAATTCATAGTTCTTGTCCATTATATGCAAATTCCTTGACTTGGTTCTAAGATGTGGCTTCACAAGATCTAATAATAAATACTTCTCTTCTAGAGAGCATACTAGGAGGGTTTCATCTAAAGTCTTTTCTCTTATCCTTAGATCCTCTTCAATAGCTTGTCTTTTTAGGAATTCTAATATGTTCCACACATTATCTAGAATCATTATTTTTAGTTCTAGGACTATCCTTTTAAACTTCAACATGTGTTTGATAATCATTCCATGAATTTTTGATTTATCTATTTCAATGTATTTTTCATAGAACTTTTCTACTTGATCTATCCTACATTTATCAATAATCCTTGAAATCAACACACTGAGACTAGGTTTGAAACTTACTTCTAGACGTGTTTGAGTGTTCTTCTTGCTTCTCATTTCTCACGAGGATGGATGACTAGTGTTGATCTATTTCACCTTCATCTTTGGATCATCAAATTTTGTCTTTTCTGCAGCTGCACTCTCTATTTCCAAATCAATCTTCTCTTGCCTTGCTTTTTTTAGGTCTACTTGAGATACTCCATGAATTTTCAAAATCTCTAAAGTAACCTTGGAAAATTTTCTTTTTGTTGCTAAATTGTTCAATACAATATCTACTTCTCTTGTTTTCTCTTCATAAGTCCCCCATCTAGGTTCATTGAGGTCCTTAGGTGCTAACAACAAAACTTGAGCATAAGCCTCTAGAATAGGATCTTCAACTTCATATCCTAGTGGATGAATCCACTTTGTTCTTATTTCAACAACCTCCATGCATGTTGTATCAGTCTCTACCATGAAACAAATACTATCCTTGTATTTTTCAACTATCTTTTTAGGTATCCTATACCTCATCTACATTCTCACTCTAAATGTTTTCAACTCCAATTCCATGTAAACCTTAAGGGAACTTTCTATGGTTTCCTTAAAGGATATATGTGGCATAGTGGGAATAGATTTGTCTAGATACAAATCAGACACCTTTCCAAGAATATGGAAGTACATATAGATTATTAAAGACCCAAACTTGAAATTCTTGTTCTTTTTATGCTTGATGGCTCTTATGTTATCTATTAGTTATGCACGCAAGATATCACATAGATTAAACTCTCCATTCTCTCTTACCAACCTTATTGCTATTAGAATGGTGGCCATTGACACACTGTTTACTCTGTTGGTGTGTTGGAACCTGTATCCCAGTATCATGGACATCAATTTGATGTCTTTCTCCTCTATATTCTCTGTTGTCATTCCATGCCTATCACTTCTTGATTTGCAAGCCTTTTCTACAAGTTTTCTGACATCCTTTCCCATTGGAAGAATGATGCCAATCCTTGAGAGTCCTATCATCTCATGAATTAGATCTCCTATTATCCTAACTGGTACTTCACCTATCCAAAATAGGTCATCATGGATCATGTTGAGTAGGATCTTGATCCATTCCAACTCATAGAACTCATATGCCATAGCATATTCCACTATAGGATGATTATCCAACTACACATACTCATACATGAAGGTTTTATTAGGTTTCATCATTGTTTCCATGTGTGCTCTTATTCTATCCAAACCTACTAGTTCCTTCTTGCAATATATGTATGCCCTAATATCTTCCACATGCATAACACCCATGGGAGTGTGGGAGAATGCACTTCTAGGTCATGTAGTGTGGACTTGAATGGATGCATCTTAAACACATATCTCTTCTTCTTTTCCACATCAAATACAATGGGAGTAGCCATTACTTACTTGTATATCACTTTCCAAATGATCTCAAAAACTTTTGAATCAGTGTGACGGATTAGGGCTTTTGCAACTGAATAAATGCATTGCTAATCACTGGTGAATCAATCTACAATCCTTTACTACCAAATGCTAGGGTTCCTCTACTCTCCAATTGCTTTGAGTTCAAATGCAATGAGAGATCTAAAAGCATGTATGTACTTTAAGGTAAAAATTTTTCCATTAATGATTTTTGCATAAACCAGGTTGTCACTGATAATTTCCAACTTTCATTCTATAATTAATCAGCTAGTGCACTCTTGCACATAGGTTTTTCTAGTCTCTAAAAGGTTAAGTCCAAAGGCGCATACTCTAAGGGTGAGTATACCGATTACACAGGGGTTTAGAGATAAATTAGCTCCCCCTATGACCCTAAGGGCCATTCATCCAGATGTAGAGGGTGTGTCCACTATGGCTACATCTAATATATGTTCATGAACCTTATCCTTCTTCACCTCTAACCAAATCATGCTCACATCTTCTGAAGCTTTCACAAACTTGACTTCTCCTTCGGTATCTAGTATTGATTCTTTTGGCTTTTGAGGGCTTTCCTGACTTTGCATCCTTGATCTACAAAACTTTGAGATGTGTCCAGCCTTGTTACATGAGTGACAAATAACTAGAGGCCTTATATTCCTTGGCACATTGACATGGGTTACCATTTAACATTGTCTAGCTAAGTGACCATTATAGTTACATATCTGACATGTAACATTCTGAAAATTTATCACATTTGGCTGATTTTGATTTCTCTGATTATGACAAGTCTTGTTTTTTTTACTTGTCTTACAATTCATAGCTTTATGACCAAATTTATTGCATGAGCAACAGTAACCATTGAAAGGTCTTACCTCTTTACAGATCCTTGCTTTATGTCCATTCTTGTTACATGCATAACAAGTGCGGTCTACTAGCTTGCGCTCACCCTTAGGTGGTTCAACATTATCTTTAGTTTTCTCTTCAGTTTTCTTAGTATCAGTAGATTCTTTTGGTGCTTTCATCCTTGCTTGCATGTTATCAATCTAGTTTTGTGCTTCATTGTATCCAATGCAACTAGTATCTCCTTTAAGTCTTCTTGCATATAACTGAGATTCTATCAAATCAGAACTAGTGTGCAATTTATCA
This sequence comes from Chamaecyparis obtusa, assembly GCA_027943335.1. Taxonomy (NCBI): domain Eukaryota; kingdom Viridiplantae; phylum Streptophyta; class Pinopsida; order Cupressales; family Cupressaceae; genus Chamaecyparis; species Chamaecyparis obtusa. The sequence goes on along the minus strand of BSBK01004928.1, from coordinate 1,459,471 downwards.
ATGTGATTCTTTGCCTCTTTCAATTCAGATTCCAAGCTTTCTTTATTTTTCCTTAGCTTCAAAATTTCCATGTTGGCTTGCCTCAATTCTTCATTTAGTTGAAGGTTCTCCTTGATCTGTTCTTCATAGAAATCTTGATTTTTGGTTAGCTTATCATCCAATTCTTCAATTTGTTCTTTCAGGGATGAATTTTCTTCATTCAGCTTTTTGATCATTATCCCTAACTCATTGGTAGAGCATTCTTTCAAATCTTTTCTTAGCCTTTTGATGACTACTTGACCATCACTAACTTTTTCTTTTAGTTCTCAGATTTGTCCAGGTCTTCAAGAGCAACCTCAAGATTTCTTTTCAGATATTTCATTTCTATCTTGTTCATGATCTCCTCAAGTGGTTAAACTTCTTTTCTTATGACCACATCTTTGATACAAATTTTTAGGAATGAGAACACTAAGAGGGGGGAGGGGATTGAATTAGTGTCCACTTATTTTAATCTTTTTTCTTTGCTTCTTAAACTTAACTTGAATGCTTAAGTACCGAAATTAACATCAACATAAATAAGAAACATGAACTAAACACATCACACCAAATTGGTTATGGGGAAATGCAAATAGGTAAAAACCCCAGTGGGAATTGACACCTACTAATAATCTGTACTAGTGTTTTATGATCCTTGTTAGAAGATCCTTAACCTTGTTAGGAGTTACTTTAAAGTGTATTTAGTACAGTGAACTTTTCAAGGGTTGGACCCTATTAGGATTCTTTTACAATAACCCTATTAGGGGTGTCGACACACTATCCTAGAGCTTACTACTCAAGTGGTGAAGGCTACAACCTTCTGGTCTCAGATACACACTATATCTACTGGATGAACTGGCACTATGACATTGCTTGTCTGATCAGTTCCTTTGATGCACTGATTCTTTGACCTCTTGCAAAGCTCTAATATATCTTATTAACTCTTCACACACATCTTATCTTCTTATCTCAACTTTGTAACTCCATCCTACTTAATTACAATGACACATCTAATATTTATATGTGCATACAAAACAATTAACTAGGTTGTCCCTTTAACCATTTACATACAACGCTTCCAATTGAATTGGCTCAAGCATATTTACAAACAAATATAATTATATGTCTACAACCTAATTACAATGGGCACATAGCCTTTACAACATAATAATATAACTGCTAACCAAAATACAAACAGTCGGCTGCTTTCTCTATTCTTCTATGGCATTTAGTATCTGTGCAACTTAAACTCTATGTATCTTCCTCATACTAAATCTTCATATCATGCGCTCTTAAAATTAGCATGAATATGGTCTTGCCAACTTAAGTTCTAGGGTGCATACCATAATTCTATTGTATACATGTGCGTTGATGTTCTGACCTTTAGGTGCTCTATACACTATCCAGTCTTCAACACTTAGCCAATTTATGATGTTCTTATCATGAGCGCTAACTCTAAAACATTATATGACTTTTTTGCCATAATGACAACACTATATTAAGTCATATTCACTATTATAGTCAACTTTCCAACATAAATAACGAGACAAATAAGAAGGTAACAAGGAGGCAAATGTGGTAAGTAATAAATCCGAAGAGGATGTCTTGCTTCTTTCTTTAGAAAGTATTGATGATTCATGGGTTTTATATTCTAAGGCTTCATTTCATGATACACCCCATAGAGGTTATTTTCTTGATCATGTCCAAGGGGATTTTGGGCTAGTTTATTTGGGAGATAATGAACCCAGTTAGATAGTTGGAAAAGGAAAAATTAAGATTAAATTGTAGAATGAGAATCATTGGCTACTAAAAGAGGTAAGACATGTTCCAAGGCTGAGTAGGAATTTAATTTCACTAGGGCAACTAGGTGATGAGGGTTGCATAGTTACTTGTAATGATAGAAATTGGAAGCTTTCAAAAGGCTCCTTAGTAGTAGCAAAAGGTGTGAAAGTAGGCACCTTATATCTTTGTACAAGTCATATCTTTTCTTCTACTTTAATTGTTTCAGAAGATAATGAATGTTCAGGAATAGTGGTTGCAGTTGAGTAGGAAGACCATCAAACCATTGCTATAGAGTCTAACACATCACTTTGGCACAACAGACTCAAGCACATGAGTGAAAAAGGTCTGAAATTACTTCATTCAAAGAAAGCTTTACCTAGTCTGAAATGTGTCAATATGGATTTCTATGAAAGTTGTGTTTATGGAAAACAAAAGAGAGTTGGTTTTGTAAAGAGTGAAAGGGAAAATAAAAATGAGAGATTAGAGCTTGTGCATATAGATGTATGGGGACCAGCTCAGGTATCTTCCCTTGGTGGCTCTCTGTATTATGTTACATTTATAGATGATGCAACAAGAAAAGTATGGATTTATTTCCTTAGACAGAAATCTGATGTATTTCAAACTTTTAAGAAATGGAAATGCTTGGTTGAGAATGAGACTGGTAAAAAGATAAAATATCTTAGATCTGATAATGGTGGTGAGTATTATAGCATATAATTTGAAAATTATTGTTCCTCAAATGGTATTCATAGACAAAAAATTATACCAAGGACTCCACAAGAAAATGGAGTGGCTTAATGCATGAATAGGACAATAATGGAGTGTGCAAGGAGTATGAGGTTGCATGCTAGGATTCCCTTAAACATGTGGGAAGAGGCTATAAACATTGTTTTTATTTAATTAATATAGAACCCTCTACTCCTTTGGACTGTGGTATTCTAGAGGAAGAATGGAGTGGTAAGAAGGTGAGTTATTCTTTTCTCAAAACCTTCGGTTGTGAAGCTTTTGCACATGTAGATTCTGAAAATAGAACCAAACTAGAAGCTTAGTCAAAAAAATGTGTATTTGTTGGATATGGCATTGATGAATTTGGTTATAGGCTTTGGGATTTTGAAAATCATAAAATTGTAAGGGGCAGGGATGTCATATTCAATGAGAAAGTATTGTATAAATATCTGTTGTAGTAGCATGTGAAGAAAGAAAATGATTATGTAGTATTGGATGATACTACAAAAGATGATGGTCTAGTAGACCCTTATGCTCGACAACAATAACAACAACAAATACCACACACTCTAGTGAATGTTAGACATCAAACAAGGCTAAGTAGACATCTAGAAAGATTCTCTCCCTCTTTTTATTCTATTTTTTTAACAGATGTTGGTGAACCTGAATGTTATAATGAAGCTGTGCAGGTGGATACAAAGCTTCAGTGGGAGTTTGCAATGATAGAGGAAATGGAATCCTTGCTGGAAAATTACACTTGGAATTTATTCAAGTTACCTAAAGGTAAATGGGATTTACAAAACAAATGGGTTTACAAGCTGAAAGAAGAGGATGGAGGTAAGAAAAGGTTTAAAGCCAGATTAGTTGTAAAAGGATTTGCATAGAAACATGGCATTGATTTTGATGAGATATTTTCTCCAGTTGTTAAAATGACTTCTATTCATACTATTTTAAGTATTGTGGCTACTAAATATTTGCATTTAGAGTATCTTGATGTTAAAACATCTTTTCCTCATGGTGATTTGGATGAAGAAATATTTATGGTACAACCAAAAGGATTTGAGGTCAATGGTAAGGAGAGTTTGGTGTACAGATTATAGAAAAGTTTATATGGCTTGAAGCAAGCACCTCGAAAATAGTATATTAAATTTGACACTTTTATGAATGAGCATGGATACACTCAATGTCATTTTGACCATTGTGTTTACTTTAAGAGGTTGGATGATGATAGCTAAATTATTTTATGTTTATATGTTGATGATATTCTTGTAGATGGATCTAACATGGATCACATTAAGGGGTTAAAACAATAGTTAGTACATTCATTTTCTATGAAGGATTTGGGGGCAGTAAAACAAATCCTTGGTATGAAAATTTATAGAGATAGGAAAAATAGGAAGTTGACTTTGTTAGATTAGGTGAAAAACTAATCCCCCAAGAACACCTACATGCATAACCCTATCACATGGAAGAAGCAAAGAATAGAAAGCAAGAAAAATCTATGGAGGCCAAAAAGCCAGAGACATCATATGCACATTCAAAAGAAAAATCTCTATTATGAACAATATTACAATATGATAATATGATCTTCTTGAGAAATACAAAGAGTTGAATCCTTATAAAAAGAATCACAAAACCCTAAAGGTGAAAACCTTAAAGAATAATAAGATGCCTAAGTTTAATTTAAGTGTAGAGTATAATAGACTAATAATTAAATAAATTAATTATTAGCTATAATATGACAACTCTAACACCCCCCCTGAAGTGTAACTTAGGGAGAAGCTAAACAACTAAGGACTAAAAGATGCATGAAAACAAAATGCATGAAAGAACTATGGGTCCCAGCAACTAGGCCTGATCAGGTACCCAAGTACAAGAAATAAACTAGATGAAGGAAACAAAGCCTCCAATCTGGGGAAAGTCCCAAAGAAAGGAAAAAGAAAGAGCATGAAGCATCTCTGAAGAAAGAACTTGCAAACACTGTCAGAAGTAACTGCTGGAACCCCCACTAAAATATTGCATGACCAAGTAGAGAAGACAAAGTCTAAAGAGCTAATCAATTGAAGAGGTGCCTTCCAAAATTAGGAATGAATGAGTGTCTATATAGTAGATGAACCATCTCATCAAAATGCATAGGTTCCTAGCCACTACATCCACCTAGTACATAGGAACAAGAACTAAATACGTAGATCACTCAACCAAACCAAGGAAGCAATAGAACCAACAAGTGAACCCTCCCCCCATAATGTTGAATAGGGAGAGGGGTGACAGGAACACTAAAATGCAATGCTAGAAACATCTACAAGAAGAAGAATCAGGAACACCAATAGTGCAACAAAAGTACAAGCACAGGATAAAGGGTAGTTTCATGGACACACAACATGGGCTAATGTCATGGAAGGTACACCACTTGACAAAGGTGGATGAGCAAAAAAGGCAAAACATCATAACCCCCCATGACACTTTATAATTGAGTGCAAGTACAAACAAACACAAGGTGCTCAAAATCCTAGATATGAAGAAGTAGGCACTTTATCTTAGTGCATTTATAGAAAAGATAATTCTACATAAGAGAAGCATATAATGCTCAAAAAGTTAGAAAGAAGAGTGAGCTAGAAGAACAGAAGAAGAGATCCCAGAACCTATAGAATCTGAGTAATCCGTGAGAGTGTGAAAGAGAAAAACTCGGAGGAGAAAAAACCTAGAGCATAATTAGGATAAAAGACCCCTGCCACTACAAAACTCATAGAACCATCTTTCTGATGATATCTAGTGGGCCAAAAATAGAGTTTGGATGAGTAAGATATGGCTCCCGGAAGGAAAAAGTAGACATCAGAATATGATAGAAAAAAACACTATCAAAACAGAAGATCCAAAAAACCTACCCTCCATAATTGGCAAGATCTTGGAGAGAGCTTTCTGATGATATAAAGAAGTCTGAAAAAGACCTCTGTATGCTCCAGATAGAGCAAAAATAGCATCAGGGGGTCAGAAAGGCTCTGAAAATAGGTTTTAAGCCCCTGGGGCTGAAAAAAAATTGGCCCCTAGGCACATGGCATGTGCAGGGGGCTGGGCCAAAGCTCCTGGTCACCCATGTGACTGTCGTGGGGCTTAAGAACCCATTGGGGAGCCGAAGCGGAGTGAAAAGGAGCAGAGCGAAGCAATGCCAGGGAGCAGAGCAAAGTGGAGTGGGCTAGGAGGTGGCGAAACCGATGGTTGGGGGCGCCACTGCTGAAGGGTGTCACTGCCGGTGGTGGGGGCCAGAGGAGCCAGTGGAGCCTGCAAGGCCGGTAGAGGTGCAGTCGGTGGTGGAGGAGTGCCTGTGGTGCCTTTCAAAATGCTTAGGTTGTGTTAAAAATTAATGCAAAAAATATGTAAAAAATGTTTTTTTTTTCTAAAATCTCTGTTTTCGTGCCCGTACGGCACTGGAAACCAATTTTTTTTGCCTCAGAGCCAAGTTGTCCAAAATGGACAAGTTTTATATGGATTTTGGGGTTTTTAGGTGCTCTGAGCTCAATGGAGATGTCTGTTTGAGCCCAAAGTGACCAGAAACAAAACCCACCTCTAAATCCACATAAAAAACTCTGAAAACCCTGAAAACCTCCTACTTCTGAATCACTTCAACAAAACATGAACAACAAGTAGCAAGATGGCTCTGATACCATGTTAGATTAGGTGAAAAACTAATCTCCCAAGAACACCTACATGCATAACCCTGTCACATGGAAGAAGCAAAGAACAGAAAGCAAGAAAAATATATGGAGGCTAAAAAGCTAGAGACATCATATGCACATTCAAAAGAACAATCTCTATTATGAACAATATTACAATATGATAATCTGATCTTCTTGAGAAATACATAGAGGTGAATCCTTATAAAAAGAATCACAAAACCCTAAAGGTGAAAACCCTAAAGAATAATAAGATGCTTAAGTTTAACTTAAGTGTAGAGTATAATAGACTAATAATTAAATAAATTAATTATTAGCTATAATATGACAACTCTAACAGACTTTATCTCAGGATGATTATATTGAGAAGTTTTTGCAATGTTTCTCTATGGAGAATGCTGAAGCTGTCAGCACACCTTTGCCTAGTCATTTGAAATTGACAAAGGAAATGTTACCTAAAACATCAGAAGAGGAGGCTAAAATGTCTAAGGTACCTTATGCTTCAGCTGTAGGGAGATTAATGCATGCTATGTTATGTACTAGGCTAGATATTACACATGTAGTGGGAGTCGTTAGCCAATATATGAGTCACCTTTTTACTAAGCATTAGAATGTAGTCAAATGGATTCTCAGATATTTGAGAGGTACATCCAGTAAGTTTTTACACTTTGGGGGATCTATTACTACTATATAAGGCTATGTCAAGTCAGATTTGGCAGGAGATATCGATAGCAGGAAGAGTACTATAGGCTAAGTATTTACTATTGGTGGGACAACAATGAGTTGGATTTATTGACTACAAAAGGTGGTTTCTTTATCTAATATAGAGGTAGAGTATATTGTCACTGCAGAGGCAGTCAAGGAGATGATATGGCTTAAATTCTTCATCAAAGAATTGGGACATCCGCAGATGGATAATTTTTTCCATATAGATAGCCAAAGTGCCATTTATCTTGCAAATAACTCTACTTTAAACTCAAAGAAAAAATATATACAGTTCAGGTACCATTTCATTTGGTTAGTTTTGGATAATGGGTAGTTAAAGATGGAAAAGATACATACATATGATAATCTAGTAGATATGTTTACAAAGGTAGTCACAAGGGAGAAGTTGAACTCATGTTCAACTTTAGTTGGTCTTCTAGACTGAACAGAATAAAGGAACAGTAGAGTCCAGGGTGGTTAGATCCAGTGGGAGCCTCATATGGTAGTGGTATTATTAGAAAGTAAAGTCCACCAAGATAACTAAGAGGGGGGGCCTGAATTAGTTATCAGATAATTACAAATTTTACCATCTTTAACAACATTAAACCATATAAGAAATATAATTACCAACCATAGAAAGATATTCATACACAATTACACAATAACACAAGATATGTTGACTAAGGAACCTCTTGATCAAAGAGTAAACCCCAGTGGGAATGATGCCCACAAAAGATGCACTAATATGAATATTCCTTATGAAATGATGGACTTTGTTAGGAGTCTTATGAAATACATTCAGTACATATAAATCCCTGTTAGGAGATTTTGAATCCCTGTTAAAAGATTCTAACCTTGTTAAGAGTTATAGAAGACAGAAGGACCCACTGCCCAAATAGCTTCAGGGTAAGATAACCAAACTCACTATCCAAATAATCTTTTCATTATTCAACAAAATAATATGATACCTTTTCTCTGACTGTGCCAAACCGCACTCACTCCTACATCAGATCTCAATCTCAGATCTCTGTACTTCACCTATCTTCCTTCACAATTAACTTTCACAACTTCATAATCAACCACTCTCACTCTCTATCTATATATAATAATAAGGAAAAAATTCCTTCCTTTATACCACACTCAAATAATTACAAATGAGTTGGCACACAATTACAAAATAAAATATTCCACACGCTACACCAAAATTACATAAAACTGTCAACTTCCAAATACAATAAATCTTCAATCATGTGACTTCAAAGTTTTCACTATCATCCACATCACTATCAATGTGTCTCTAACATCCCTTTACCTGTGCAAATCCAAATTCCATCCCGATTAGGAGATATCATCCGTTTGCCAAAAACCGCTACTCAGGAACACTGCTTGAATACTGCTTCCACCAAAATGATCATAACTTTTATGAATAAAAGAATTACTATCTATGCTCTTAACCATAGACATATAACATATCAAATAGTATATCCTCAATGTCACATAGCTCCAACTACAATATCCCATGTGCGCTAATCAAAACACTTTCTGCTTCTCTGCAAGCCTTCGGTAAAACACTGTGTTGACATCAATGACAATCATAGTCATGAATGCAACAATAACTACTATAGAATGGGTGCCAAACACTTTAGCATTAATTCCTAACAATCTCCCCCATTGGCATTGATGGCAACATAGATGAAAAACATCCAATCTTCCAAAAATCCAATACTACAACACTGCTTCTTCGAATCCTCTTCATCAATCAAATCTTGCTTTGTTATCCTGTTCAATTATCTCATATTATTTTTCTCATATTGTTTTTCATGCATACTTCTCCCCCATTGACATCAATAATATAAATTTCATTACTATGTCAACAACAACTCAATGTTAAAAGACATTATTTAGAAAATACATTTACTAGAGTCCTCATGACTCAGCTCAGATACACATACTCCCCCATTGAGGAAGTACCAACATCTAGTCTAGAAGAAAGATAGGGCTCATATATTACTGGATGGATGCAACCAACTACATCATTAATCAAAAGTAGGCTAGGGCATAACCCCAAGCATACCTCTCAGATACTCAAATGTATCCTTAGGCAAAGGCTTTGTAAATATGTCAGCTATCTGTTCCTTTGTGCTTATGTACTCCAGTCTGACTTCTTTCTCAGCAACTTTCTCCCTTACAACATGATACTTGATCTCTATATATTTTGTCTTAGAATGTAGTATAGGATTCTTAGACATACTAACTGTACTAGTGTTGTCATAATGTATAATAACAGGTTCAATAAATTTAATTCCAATATCCTTTAGCATCTACTTCATCCAAATTATCTGATTACAATTGTTTGTTGCTACTACATACTCTGCTTCTGATGTGCTCTGTGAAATAAAATTCTACTTCTTGCTTAGCCAAGAAACTAATCTTCCTCCAAGGAAAAATGCTCCTCCACTGGTGCTTTTCTTATCATCAACATTGCCTCCCCAATCAACATCTGTATATGCACATAGGGTAAAATCATCAAATTTTTCATACCACAATCCATAGTCCATTGTGCTTCTTAAATATCTCAGTATCCTCTTTACTACTACATAATGTGATTCTCTAGGTTTAGCTTGAAATCTTGCTACAATTCCAACTAAATGTGCTCTATCTAGTCTTGTGTGTGTCAAATACTGCAATCCTCCAATCATGGATTTGTATTTCTTCTGCTCAACTGTCGGTGTTTCATCTATGCTAGATAACTTATGTCTAGTCACCATAGGTGTTCCAACTGGTTTACAATCCTCCATTCCAAATATTTTTAGCAAATCATTCAAGTACTTTGTCTGACTTAAAAAGATACCATCATTGTTTTATGTTATCTTTAATCCTAAAAAGTATTTCATCTCACCAATCATATTGATTTCAAATTCAGTCTTCATTTCATCAATAAATTTGTCACTAGCCTCATCTTCTCCTCCAAAAATAATGTCATCAACAAAAATAACTATAATCATCAAACCATTTTCAATTTCTTTTGTGTATAGATTGCTATCAGCTGTTCCTTTAGAAAATCCCAACTTTAACAAATACTTATCCAATCTTGTATACCAAGTTCTAGGTGCTTGCTTTAGTCCATATAATACTTTCTTTAGTTTACATACCATGTCTCCTTCTTGAGTCAAAGGAAAACCTTCAGGTTGCTCAATGTAGACTTCTTCTTCCAATTCTCCATTCAAAAATGCTGACTTCACATCCATCTGATACACTTTGAATTTCTTAAAAGTTGCATAGGCCAAAAACATTCTTACTGCTTCAATTCTTGCTACTAGTGCAAAAGTTTCTTCATAGTCAATTCCTTCTTGTTGTGAGTATCCCTTACATACCAATCTTGCTTTGTTTCTTACAACTTCTCCTTTTTCATTCATATTATTTCTGAATACCCATTTAGTTCCAATCACATTCTTGTCTTTAGGTCTAGGGACCAATTCCCATGTCTTGTTCTTTTCCATCTGATCTAGTTCTTCTCTCATAGCATTAATCCAATGTTCATCTCTGCAAGCTTCACTAGTAGATTTAGGTTCAATTTGAGAAATCAAACATAAATGTACCTTATTCTAAGTTAGAACTCCTTTGTCCAAACTTCCAATAACTTATTCAATAGGATGATGTCTTGATAAATACCTGTTCGGTGTCATAGTCTTAGATCTTGCTTCAACTATAGATTCTTCTCTAGATTTCTCTCTGGTTTCTTCAGCATGACTTTCATTCAACAATTAACTATCAGTTTCATAGAATAATTCAGTAGTTTCAGTGTTAGGCTTAGGATGAGCTTCTTCATCAAATTCATAATCAAGCATTCTTTCCTAAATTTTGAACTTTTCATCAACTTTAACATTTGCGCTCTCAACAATAGTTTTAGTTCTCTTATTGTAAAATCTATATGCTTTTCTCTTCAAAGAATATCCAAGAAAAATACCTTCATCACTTCTAGGATCAAACTTTCTAATATCATCATCTCTCTTTATATAACATTTGCTTCCAAAAATTTTAAAATACTTAACTGAGGGTGCATGTCCAAACCATAATTCATAAGGTGTCTTGTCTGTGTTTGCTCTGATTTGTACTGTGTTCATTGTATATACTATTGTATTTGTGTGCTATAATTGTGTCATACTTCTATGAATCATTACTGATGCAGGAGCATCCTGGGTGTAAGAGCAATCTTGCATCACCCAAAAACATTTCTATTTTTTTGAATTCAATAAGGGCTATCTTGTGCAGAGCTGCTATTTATGGAAAGTTACTATTTTTGGTAATTTTTGTATGTGCTCAGAATGATTTGATTTCTTTCTTGGAGGTTGATTTTGGTCATATAAGTCTGCCAGTAAAGTTTCATTGCCAGATCAAGTGTATATTGGAAGATATTGAAGATTTTCGGTATTGACAGCAGGGGACAGAAACTTTGAACTCAGTTTTGAAGGCTTTAGAGGCCCCGGATGAGGTCAAATTTTGGGCTGAATGAAGCTTGCTTAATTCAAGCATTGTAGAGCTCCTCGCGCCCTTTCCGAAATGGGGTTACAATAGTCAATCGGGTCAACTGGTGATGACTTATGGTCTTCGGAAGTTGGGTCACCTGAAATGGCGGAAAATGATTTTTCTTCAAAATTTCTGTTCGGGTTTCAAAATTTATTTTGAGCCGACTATGATGTAATGAAATGTAAAATAAAAATAATTCTAAGTTTGGTCGGCCTTATTGGCTAAAATTCTGGAACCTTCCCAGGTGGTGGAAAATTGCCTATATAAGGAAGGCTGTATTATTGTCTCAGGCAGTTCAGAATAGTTCTGGGGTAGTAGATCTGGGTAATAGTTCGAGGCTTTGTCCTACAGAATATTGTAAGGGAATGCCCATGTGGCTTTGCATATTGTGATTCTGAAAGTTTGTAATTCCACATTTGTGGAGATAATAAGAAGCCAATTTTCTGTTCTTGCATATTGTTGTTGTTTCTCTTTTTCTGTTATGTGTTTGTGGTATTAAAGGGAGCACCCTTCATCAAGTGGTATCAGAGCAGGAGTTCTTGAGTGTGTAAACAGATCGCCGACTGTGAGGCAGTTTGCACCAGGACCGTGGCTAGGGTTTCAGCGCGCATCGCGAAAATGCCTCCACGAAGGGAACGTGGCGGAAGAGCTGGTGTTGTAACACCTGAGGTTAGAGAGCTACAGAGACAAGTGTGAGCATTACAAGAAGAGATTCGTAGAGGAATGAATCTTAATGTCAGAGACGAAAGCGAGGATGAAGCCGAAGAAGAATATGAAGCAGGAGAAGTTGAAATTGTGAACCAGGAGGAAGAAAGACTTTTTCGGGTGATTTCCAAGATTGGGAAAAGACCTAAGATTGAGGTTCCTACATTTTCTGGAAATCTTAACCCAGAGGAATTGATCGACTGGATCAATGAGTGTGAAGAATATTTTGAGTATGAAGATGTTGAGGATCCTGATAGGGTCAAATTTGCGAAGGCCAGACTGAAAGGTCATGCGAAGATATGGTGGCAAGAGATTCAGCTGGAGCGAAATAGAAGGGGAAAGGAGAAAATCACGAGATGGGATCGGATGGTGGATAAATTGAAGCGACAGTTCATTCCTGTTGATTATGAGCTTGACCTACTGAAAAAAATGCAGAGTTTAAAGCAAGCGGGAAGATCTGTTCAGGAGTATACAGAGGAGTTCTATCGACTTCTCATCAGAACAGGCCATGCAGAAGCTGATAAGGAGAAAGTTGCCCGATACCTTAATGGGTTAAGGCCAAGCATTCAAGAGGAGCTGAATCTGGTTCGAATGAACAGTATTGAAGAGGCATACCAGTTTGCCCTAAAAGTAGAGGAAAAGCTAAACAAGAAGTTTGAGAGCAGACAAAACGGAAGAGGTCGCGGTGGACGATCTGGTGGACGGTCATATGGTGGCCGAAATGAAGATCCGAAAAAGAAGGATGAGGCCAGTAGCAGTCAGAATCAGCGAGGAAATAATTTCAATCGCTTCCAGGATCAGAATAATAGAGATCAAAGAGGAAGAGGAAGAGGACAAGGATCTGGAAGAGGTGGCTTCCGTGGGACATGTTTTCACTGTGGAGAAGAAGGTCATAGGGCATTTGAATGTCCTCAGCGCCAAGGCAGAACAGACAGGAGAAATGAAGGCCAGGCCAGAATTGCACATGTAGATGAAGATGCTAGATCATCAAATTCTGAAGATGCTGAAAGAGGAGAAACGTTGATTAACAGAAGAGTCCTGTTGAGTGGTGAGAATGAACCTGAGCAAAGGAGGAGCCTGTTTCGCACCAGGTGCAAGTGTGAAGGTAAATGTTGTGATGTGATCATTGATAGTGGAAGCACTGACAATTTGGTGTCAGAAGAGATGGTGACAAAGTTGAAGCTTAAGAGACAGAAACACCCACATCCATATCAGATTGCCTAGGTGCAGGATGACCACAAGGTCATGGTCAGTGAACAGTGCCTGGTAAAGTTCAAGATTGGCGGATACCAAGATGAGGTATTGTGTGATATCATATCTATGGATGCATGTCATATGTTGTTGGGTAGACCATGGCAGTTTGACAGATGTGCTGTACATGATGGCCGTGCAAATACCTATTCCCTGACAAAGGATGGAGTGCGACATAAGCTAAAACCATTGAAGGAGACTGAAGAAAAGGTATGTGGTAATGCAAGGATAACTTTTGTTGATGGAAGAAATTTCCTAGATGGTATGAGGCATGAGCATGTATGTTTTGCTTTAATTCCAAAAGCTGGTAAAGAGGAAGTAGAAGATGTTCCTGTAGAAGTTGCAGATTTGTTGAATGAGTTTCAGGATATTGTATCCGATAACGTGCCTGATGGATTACCACCAGTCAGGAAGATTAGTCATCAGATGGACTTGATTCCAGGAGCGAGTTTGCCAAATAAGGCAGCACACAGAATGACACCTGCAGAAAGTGAGGAGTTGAACAGACAAATACACGAGTTGTTACAGAAAGGATTGATTCGAGAGAGTCTGAGTCCCTGTGCAGTACCAGCGGTATTAGCACCAAAGAAGAATGGAGAGTGGAGGATGTGTACAGATTCTAGGGCAATAAACAAGATCACAATCAAGTACAGGTTTCCATTACCACGGATGGATGATATTATGGACTGTTTGAGTGGAGCTGTGTATTTCTCAAAGATAGATCTGAAGAGTGGATATCATCAGATTCGGATCAGAGAAGGAGACGAATGGAAGACTGCCTTCAAGACAAAGGAAGGACTGTATGAGTGGTTAGTCATGCCTTTTGGGCTAACCAATGCACCGAGCACTTTCATGCGGCTCATGAACGAGGTTCTGAAAGAATTTCTGGGTAAGTTTGTCATTGTTTACCTAGATGATATTTTGATCTTTAGTAAGACATTGGATGAGCATATGATGCATATTCGTATGGTATTTGAGAAGTTGAGAGAAGAGAAATTGTTGATTAATTTGAAGAAGTGCAGTTTTGTGAAGAAAGAGTTGGTGTATTTGGGATTTGTAGTTTCAGCAGAAGGTCTAAAAATGGACCCAGAGAAGGTACAGGCTATCCTTGAATGGCCTACTCCAAGGAGTGCTACTGAGGTAAGATCTTTTCATGGTCTAGCTAGCTTTTACAGAAAGTTTATCAAAAATTTTAGCAGTATTTGTGGACCCTTGACTGAAACAATGAGAGGGGATAGAAAAGAATTTAAGTGGACTAATGGGGCAGAAAAGAGTTTTCAATTGTTGAAACAAAAAGTCACAGAACAACCCGTTTTAGCACTTCCAGATTTTAATAAGGTGTTTCAAGTAGATTGTGATGCTAGTGGTACTGCAATAGGAGCTGTTATGAGCCAAGAAGGTAAACCTGTTGCTTATTTCAGCGAGAAGTTAAATGATGCCAAGAGGAAATATTCTGTTTATGATCAAGAATTTTATGCTATAGTTCAGGCATTAAAGAAGTGGAGACACTATCTGCTTCCTAAGGAGTTTGTTTTGTATACTGATCATCAAGCTTTGCAATATTTGAATAGTCAAGGAAAATTGAATCAAAGGCATTTGAAATGGGTTGAGTTTTTGCAGAGTTATACATTTGTTTTGAAACACAAAAGTGGAAAGTCTAATAGGGTTGCAGATGCTCTTAGCAGAAGGAAACTATTGCTGACAGAAATGCAGATTGAAGTGGTTGGGTTCAAGGAACTCAAGAATTTGTATCCAGAGGATCCTGATTTTGGTGAAGCTTGGAAAGCTTGTACAGAACCTGTTACTCTAGACAGGACGAAATGGTTGGATTTCATCATCCAGGATGATATGCTATTCAGAGGGAGTCAGTTGTGCATTCCACGAAGTTCTATGAGGGAGAATCTCATCAAGGAGAAGCATAGCGGGGGATTGGCTGGACATTTTGGTCGTGATAAAACCCTTGGTTTGGTTAGTGAGAATTATTATTGGCCACAATTGCAGCAAGATGTGAAGAAGTTTGTACAGAGTTGCAGAGTATGTCAGATGGCGAAAGGAGTGAAGTAGAATACAGGGTTGTATCAGCCATTACCTGTACGAGAGAAGCCTTGGGAGGATATCAGCATGGACTTTGTTCTTGGTTTACCGAGGACACAGCAGGGACATGATTCAATTTTTGTAGTAGTTGACCGATTTTCAAAGATGGCACATTTTATTCCCTGCAAGAAGACTAATGATGCTGTTCATGTAGCAGAATTGTTTTTCAGAGAAGTAGTGAGACTTCATGGTTTGCCAAAGACCATAGTTTCAGATCGGGACACTAAGTTTGTTGGATATTTCTGGCGTACATTGTGGAAGAAGTTGAAGACAGATTTGAAATTTAGTTCATCACATCATCCACAGACTGATGGACAGACAGAGGTGGTGAATAGGAGTTTGGGAAATTTGCTGAGATGTTTGGTTGGAGATAAGCCAACAGGATGGGATTTGATTTTACCACAGGCAGAATTTGCATACAATAATTCTGTCAACAGGAGCACTGGTAAATCACCATTCCAGATTGTATATGGAAGTAGTCCAAGAAATGCATCTGAATTGAGGAAGATAGATAAAGGAGAAATAAGTAGTGCTGAAGCTGAAGATTTTGCAGAACACTTGAAGAACATCCATGAAGAGGTGAGGAAGCATATTACCAAGATGAACGCACAGTATAAGGCTAAGGCAGATGAGAAAAGGAGGTATAAGGAATTTCAGGTTGGTGATGAAGTCATGGTTCATTTGCGGAAGGAGCGGTTTCCAGTTGGTACATATAACAAGTTGAGAATGAAGAAGTTTGGACCATGTAAGATATTGAAGAAGCATGATTCAAGAAATGCATATGAGGTAGAATTACCTACTGAGCTAAATATTTCACCAGTATTTAACATTTCAGATTTGACAGAGTATCATGAAGGAGGTGTTGAAGATGAGATCACAGCAGCACAGTGGAGTATTCCAGCAACTAGTTCAGACACTAAGGAGATCGAAGACATACTGGACAGTCGTGTTGGCAGAAGCACAAGGAACATGACATATGAAGAGTATTTGGTCAAATGGAAAGGATGACCTATTGAAGATTCATCATGGTTGACAAAGGAGGAGGTTAGCCGTCTTGGTTTTCCTCTGCACACCTGAGTCGTGACAGGGTCACTTCTCAAATTACCCTGGGTGTCTGATGCAGGAGCATTCTGGGTGTAAGAGCAATCTTGCATCACCCAAAAACATTTCTATTTTTTTGAATTCAATAAGGGCTATCTTGTGCAGAGCTGCTATTTATGGAAAGTTACTATTTTTGGTAATTTTTGTATGTGCTCAGAATGATTTGATTTCTTTCTTGGAGGTTGATTTTGGTCATATAAGTCTGCCAGTAAAGTTTCATTGCCAGATCAAGTGTATATTGGAAGATATTGAAGATTTTCGGTATTGGCAGCAGGGGACAGAAACTTTGAACTCAGTTTTGAAGGCTTTAGAGGCCCCGGATGAGGTCGAATTTTGGGCTGAATGAAGCTTGCTTAATTCAGGCATTGTAGAGCTCCTCGCGCCCTTTCTGAAATGGGGTTACAATAGTCAATCGGGTCAACTGGTGATGACTTATGGTCTTCGGAAGTTGGGTCACCTGAAATGGTGGAAAATGATTTTTCTTCAAAATTTCTGTTCGGGTTTCAAAATTTATTTTGAGCCGACTATGATGTAATGAAATGTAAAATAAAAATAATTCTAAGTTTGGTCGGCCTTATTGGCTAAAATTCTGGAACCTTCCCAGGCGGTGGAAAATTGCCTATATAAGGAAGGCTGTATTATTGTCTCAGGCAGTTCAGAATAGTTCTGGGGTAGTAGATCTGGGTAATAGTTTGAGGCTTTGTCCTACAGAATATTGTAAGGGAATGCCCATGTGGCTTTGCATATTGTGATTCTGAAAGTTTGTAATTCCACATTTGTGGAGATAATAAGAAGCCAATTTTCTGTTCTTGCATATTGTTGTTGTTTCTCTTTTTCTGTTATGTGTTTGTGGTATTAAGGGGAGCACCCTTCATCAATTACATGCAAGGAAACTCAAGAATGAGCCCTCACAAATCGATCCATAGCTCCCTAGGCATGGAGTGCAAGGGTTTTAAGAATGCTCTCAGCTAGAGCTATTAAGCCAATAACCTTCCTAGTAAACCATGCAATGGGAGATTCAATGAAGACAAGGGCAAGAATGCCAATATCCTCAAGAATCAAGAATGAAATGCAATGCAAGCTAGATTAAGAATGGAAATGCAAGCTAAACTATGGAAATGAAAGATGCAAGTATTACAAAGCCTCCTAGTTAAATTAGATGAATTAATCTAAAGCATAAAGGAAATCTAAGCTAAGAATGCCATGAAAATGAAGCTACTATGCAAGAAATGAAATCTAACTATGAAGCAAGAAAGCCATGATGATGCAAGAATGAAGACAAGAAGATAGAGTGTTGATGAAGATCCAAGATGAATGCCAACAATGCTCCAAATCTTCAAACCCTAGATGCAAGAATGTCTCCAAAAGCTCCAAGATGACCTAGAAAACCTGTAGCATAACAATAGCATAAAAATTTGTGTGTGCAAATGAGGAAGAGAGCTCTCCTTTTATAGGGAATGAAAAAGGAATGGGCCATGGAGATTAAGAGGAAAAAGATTTAATCAACGGTGGAGCTTAAAAGAGGAGTAATCCATGTGCACAAGTATCCTCCAATAGGAAAATAAGAGTTGACTTTTGTGTCCATATGAGACAAAAAGTACTTTTCTCTTTTTATAAAATAAGAATAATGCTTTATTTGTGCAACTTAGGATAAGAGGAAAAGTGGGGGCTTTTTATTTATTAAAAAGGGAGGAAATATTCCTTTTAATAAATAAAGACTTAGGATAAGATGGTTAGCCCATAGAAAATAATCGAATAAATGATAGAGCTAGGATTTGATCAAGAATAAGCAATTTATGATTTAGCAAAAGGGGCTAATAGTCTAGGTGACCATTTTTAGGTGTATACATTTGCCCCTCTTTGACTAATGTGTGATCGATCTGGGAACACATGTAGTCAAAGAAATGAAGTTGAAATGTGAGATCGATTTGGGATCACAAAGCAACTCAGATTAGCCAAGAAAGCAAGAGATAGCCAAGAAGGCAAGCAAATAGCGATCTAACTCCAAAGAATGAAGTGCAGAGAGATAGCAAATCCTTGCATGATCAGCCTGGTAGTGACAGTACTGAACACTTAGGAAAGAGATAGCCAATAAGATATGATGTGTCTGCCCCCTCGGGATCGAAAGTGAAATTCAGGTAGAGGGAATGCAGAAGCAAGAGAGACATGATCAAATCACTAGAAATCATAATCGAAGAAAGAGAACAGAATAACCATCAAGCAGTGAAGATATGCCCCACACATGGGACACGAGGCACGAACCAAGCGGTCCCTCAACCCGAAAACACCATGGAGGGGAAGAATTGGAACTTGGGATTGAAAGTGAATGAAAGACTGGAAGTTTGAAAGAGATGGAGATGAAGAGGTGAGGAATGCCCCAGTGAAGATTGAAGGATTAGGCCTCAAAAGGTCAGCCAACTACGTGAAAGAGGGGGAAAACGTGATTTGGATGATCAAGGTGAACTTGGATTTCGGTTTCGATCCCGAAATGAATAGAAAATGATGTGAGATGAAAGACAAGAAAGTGAAAGACATGATTGGGAAGAAGCAAAAGGTGAGCGCAGCTGATTAACAAGTCCATGAAAAATGAAAGGAGAGCTCTCTCCATATGCAAGATGCAAAACTAAACTAACATGAACTTAAAAATGCAAGCTACATGAAAAGTGGTTTACTTGCAAGGCCACAAAGCCAATAGACATCTAATATTCATCATTGAGCATTATTGGTAGCATCGCAAGATCATACAATACACACTAGCATAACTATGTGAATATGAATATGATCTTTATCAGATAGGAATGTGGAAATCTCACCTAGGCATCAAAGACATGTAGGTCAAGATGACTAGCACAGTGAGATTACCTAAGTTTAATATAGCAAGATTATACTCGCATCGAGACACAAGGAAAGTCAAGATGGCTACAAGTATGCACTTGCACAAAAATAGTCAAGGATAATACCCTGTCAATCCACAGTGTCAAGTAAGACCAGCATAAATGCTCATGACAGTTAGGATCAACAAAATATACCCACAAGCAGAAAAAGCAATAAAACATGTTCTCATACCCTCAGTCTTCTAGCTATGCATCATTGAAAATGATCATAGGGGGAGAACATTCAGCAAAGAAATCATCATAGACAGCATGCAAAGAAATAAAGTCAAACAAATCTCAGTGAGTCAAGTGCGTGTGTGTAGGTCATAGAGTCAAACTTTTAGTATCACATCTGCCAGTGAGAAATATTGCATCATCTAGACTATGGGTAGGACATCTAATAAGTGTTGAGAAACACTCGACACAAGGGTAGTGTTGAAAAACACCATTGGGGTGGTGTTGAAAAACACCATTGGAACCAAGTTGCCCAAGAAACCCAGACGCACAAAGAGACCCAAGATAAGCTTAAAGCAACATATGCCCTCTAGACTAAGACAAGAATCAATTCCAGGCTAGGAGAGGCAAAGCGAGAAGTGGAACGAAAGAGCGCCACGCAAGACTGATAGACATAGGTGCAGAGGGTCTCAAGCAGCACCTGTTTCCAGGTTTTCACCACTTGATAGATTTTTTAAGGACTTTTTTATAATTTTTTTGTATTTTTGCTACCAAGGCGCCTGTTTCTAGGTTTTCACCAAGGCACTTTTTCTATTTTTTTTATTTTTTTTAAATTTTTTGATTTTTTTGGTGAGACATCAAAGTGCCTATTGCTAGGTTTTCACTAGGATGCTCATTTTTTCAGTACTTTATATGCTTTTTAGGTTTTTTTTCAGCATCATATATGAATTTTTTTTGGAATTTTTTTAGGATCATAAAATATGTACAAAGGATGCCCCAGACAGAAACGGGCATCAAGAAGCTGCTTCCTCTGATGTAGATGACTGATAGGCCCCAGGCCCAAATGGTGTAGTTGTGATGATAGGAGCTCTCAACCAGTTTGACCAATAATAACCAGCCCTAAGCAATGTCTGAGTTAGTGGAGGATCATTAGAATGTGATCCACATATGCCATCGTGGATTTCAGCTAGTACTTTTTCTGACTCCTCTATTTCTAGACACCTAAGGAGAGTTCTGTCTAGACCCTTCCTATACAAGTCACCAGAGACAAAGGAAAAGTGTAAGGGATGGCGGAAGGAATGGCGTGGTGGATTTGCAAGAGGAATATGAGGTGGAAGATATGAAAAGATGGTAGGATTGTAAGATTTGTGAGCAGGATAGCGTAATTCATCCACCAGGAACTTGAAGTGAAATTTATGCTTTTTCATTTGTAAGATGGATGTTGAAGTAACCAAGGCATTACCAACTTTGTTCTCAGCTTTAGGAATAGGCTGAAATATAATAAATATGAGATCATGCTCGAGGTAGTGCATCATTTTTTTGTAGAGAATCAGCTTGTCATCTTTTATTTGATACTCATTATTTTTGAGCAGATTTTTATCTTTACTTTTCTTAGGTTCGGATACCACCACAATGTGGTTTTTGCCATCCGACCATTGCTCTTTTCTTTTGACTCGATGACTGTGATGCTTGATTTCTGATTCAATCTTTTTTGGGGCTAGTTCGCTGGTGGAAGGAGTAACAGGTGTTGATGCAAGATGAAATGAAGTGACTGGTTCAATAGAATTTATGCGAGGGGTGTCATCTATGGTGACACAAGAGGTTGAGCCTATAGAGTAAGCTCCAAAAGTAGCTAGATCTAGATTTGTCATAGAAGGACCAACATAGTCTACTAAGGCAATACGGGGAACAAACTCATCAGACCCTACACGAGACTCATCAACTACGTCAGGTGGGTTACAAGAGGTATGAACCACATCAACATCCATATCTATCATGGGAGGATCTTCTAGAAGAGGCTTAAGATGCCGAGAAGTAGAGATACTCATGTCATTATGTGAGAGATCACCTCTTTGTAGCAGTCGTGCAATGTTGCGACGTTGTCTATCATAGTGCAATGATTCTTTAGGCACATAGGTTCTAGACATAGAGGCCTCAACCATATCATCAGTAGATATACATTCTTCTCCCCAAAGGAGTGAAGTAGAAGGAAGATCATCTCCCATGTGAGCCATAGTGTGTAGTGGTGACTCATCTGTATCTGTGTCTGAATTACTGAGCATGGGAGTATTTCTGGAATCTTCTCTATAGATCCACTCTTGAATAGCTTGTTCTCTTTTTGCTTCTAAAGGAATGGATGAAGGAACAAAAGTATCAAAGATCACCATAGCAGAAGTGGAAGGCTGCATCTGATCAGAAGGTCTCCCATATGACCTAGGAGAAATAGGTATAGAAGCAAAGGAACCCAGTTTATATTCACCCATACCAAGGCTCATCATCTTAAATGATTTCTCAGTAGCAACTAGAGACGTACTAGGATCATCAGTAGGTTCATTGTGAGGAACAAATTTTTCAGTAGCAACAACAGCATTAATAGCAATAGTATGGTCTCCAGGAATCACAACCTCAGTGCCATTGTATGGAAATTTGACGCACTGATGATAAGTGGAAGGAATAGCCTGCATGTCATGGATCCAAGGATGACCCAAAAGAATGTTATATGCGAGTGGGATGTCCAATACTTGGAAGCTAATATCTTTTGTGATAGGACCCACTCGGACAGGTAGTGTGACAAGACCTTTGGAAGATCTTTCCTCTTCATCGTAAGCTTTTATAGTAATCTTCTTCTTGGAATCCATAGCCAATTCTGACAAACCCAATTGTTGTATGACATTGAAAGAAATAATATTTAACCCTACACCATTGTCTATCAGGACTCGGCGGACTCGAGTATTGTAGACTAGAACTTCAATGTGTAAAGCTAAATTATGAGGGTGAGCAATAGATATGTCATCTTCTGCAGAAAAGGAGAGAGATAGCAGAGATGAAATGTGGTTGACCATAGCCTGAAATTGATCTGGATCAATGTCATTGGGAACACATGTTGTACGTAGAGCTTTATCAAGAATCTCTCTATGCGAAGGGGATAACCGAAGAAACTCAAGGATAGATATTTGTGCTGGTGTCTTTTTCAAATGTTGGATAAGATCATAGCTAGGGGTGGCTAAAGGAGCCACTTGTTTGGAAGGCAAAGCTTGCTTGGGATCTTGCGCAGTTTTAAGGACAATCTTGGCTTGCCCCCTAGTAACAGCATGCAGTGTCTCACTTCGGGAAGATGAACTACCACATGTTTGCAAGACTAACTTTGGCTTACCATGATTGGTGTTATTATCATCTTGAGACCTTACCATAAGAACACTCTCAATGGGCTCTACCATCTTAATCATAAGCATATTAGAAGGATACGTGTAATTGATCTTGGCATCATGATTCTTCTTATGTGTTTGAGAGGTTTCCCCCTTATCATGCTTAGGTAGAGGATCTTTGAAAGCTGTGTGATCAGAATTTTTAGTTAAGCCATCTATGGAGATTGTGCCATTCTCAATAAGATCCTGAATATCATCCTTAAGCCTAAAACAATTGTCTGTTGGATGTCCTTTGTTTCTATGATAATGACAGTAATAATCCTCTCTCCACCAATCAGGCTTATTTATCAGATCCTAGTTACCAGGTTTATCAGGAAGCGTAAGATATCCATTGTCAACCAAAGTCTTAAGGATCACATCGTAAGGTTCTGCCAACTTGGTATAGACTCGCTTTCAAAATGACTTCTTAGGCTTATCTACATATTGAGGTTTAGGAGCACTATGAGCGTTGGCCGCTTCTTGTTGTTTTGCTGCATAGATAGCGTTGGAGAGATTGAAAGTGGGCTCTTTAACTTTAGGAGCATCAACAACCCCATCATTAACAACATACTTGTTCTTATTCCAAGGTTTTTTCTTGTCTTTACCATTTCCTTTAGCATCTTTATTAATAACAATATCCCCTTTTCTTATAGCTACATCCTCAATCCGATATGCACTTTCAACCATGTCATGGAAGGAGGAGAACAGTTGCTTCCTTAGATCATAAAATAGCTCAGGCACAAGTGTGTTGACGAAAATGTCAATCTTTTCTCTTTCAGGTAGCTGACGAGGATATCAAGAATATAATGACCTCCAACGTTGTAAGTAAGTTGCAAATGGCTCACCTTGATGTTGTCTTAGATTACCAAGATCTATCACAGTGATAGGTTGTTGGATTTTGTAAGAGTACTGTTGGGTAAATCACTGAGCTAACTCATCAAAAGTCTTAAGCGGTGGTGTCAATTTTGCAAACCATTCCAAAGCTTGGCCTCTTAAGCTTCGAGGGAATAAGCGTAGAAGATATGTGTCTTCATGAAGAAAGTCCATACTAAGAGCATAAAAATGACGCACATGGTCATGAGGGTCACCATTTCCATCATACTTGTCATATTTAGGAACCTCAATATCCTTAGGAAATGGGACCATGTATAGATCTTTATCAAAAGGAAGAGCACAAATTGATTGTACAAAAGAGACCTTTGGAGGCTCTCTTTCTAATGCCATTTGGGTAAGGCGTTGATTTGTCCGACATAATTCTTCTTGAAGGACTTCCAATTCAGTTGGTACTCTTTGTTGGACAATTTGTCTGACATTATAGCCGGGAGGAAGCTTGTATCCTCTAGAAGTCATATATTGAAAATATTGATCGCCATTACACTCTAAAAGCTTATGCATCATTCGTTCAAAATCCACATCTTGTTCACATCTCATAAGATCCTCACTAGAAATCTCATCATTAGCCTCTACCTCATGTTGAGAGGGAGGAGGTCTAGGAGGTGAAGAAGGCATAGCAAAAGTTGGCCTTGGAGGAGATCTTGGTGGCGTGTTGTTGCCATTATTGCCATTGTTAAAAAGAGGTCTATGCTCATGATTACTAGTCTCAGGTTGCTCATGAAATGTCTCTCTATAAGCCATGCGCCTAGTAGCATCCATCCTTTGTTGATTGTGTTCTTTGTCTAAGTGCGCTTGATTATCTTTACGCTCAAAGTGTTCTTGCAAGAGTCGAAACTTTTCTTGTTCAGTCAAAGTGAGTGAGACACTGTCTGTGTTTTTGGGGGTCTTGAATGCAGAAAAGAGGAAACCTCCTTTATACCATGGTGTAGCCTTAGAATTCTCAGATTGGTCAGAACTAGAACTGTTTTTGCTAATGGGTGCTTTTGAACGTCTAGTTGGAGAAGGTAACTATGTATAATTGAATGGAGGATGACTCTCCTGCTCAAATTGAGACCGAGTTGTAACCGGCATGAAAAGAGATGTTGGTTGACTAATAGAATGAGACAAAGTTTCTTAGATTTGAGATAAGAAAAGCTAATAAAGATCACTTGTCAAAGTAGAACAATAGAGAGATGGCTCGTCAAAAGTGCTCAAGCACTTACAGCAATCAATTGACTAAAGCCGAGCAATGAGCAAGAAGCTCAATAAGCAAGTAGCTAGAGAGGTAACCGTGATGCGACAAGTGATCAAGAGTAGCATTTGTTAAGCTCAAATCCAATAGTTTTAGCTCATTTGTTTCAGTCTAGAACAAATCTAAGCATGTAAGTAACAAACCAGTTTCAGGTAAGAACAGAAAAGGACACTCTATAGCAAGTTAAAGTGCAAGTTTAGCAACTCCAAATTGTAGCAATGACAGGACAGTAGAAATGACTCAGGATTCTTGGTTGAGTGTATGCAAGGATACTTCAATATCATATGACTCTTGACCAGTGAACATGAAAAACTCAGTTTTGAAGTGCTTTGACTAAATTTGTAGATTGAACAGTGCAATTTCTCAGTTTGACAAGTAGTAGCAATAGATAAAAGATAGGTTTGCAAATAGTGTAGGATCAAACATGTCATAGAACACTTGAAACAAGGGCAAAAGCAACCTTGCCAAGACAAGCACTTGTGATATCAAAATAGAAAACCTTATGAATGCTACCATGTGTTTGAATGTTGAGAACGTTTACACGGGCATAGCACAATCGAAGATAATTCAAGCAATTACTACCTAGAAGGACAAGGCTCATTACTTAGCAACGTGGCTCACAACTTGATGCTCCCTTGCCTCACACCAAGTGGTTGCCCACAAGAGATATTGGCATTGTCATGGAAGTTTCAAAAATACAACCAAAGGAACACATATGGTGAGTGTCTTGGGGTGATCCGGGTAAGTCCACTTGGATCAATCCTTGCACCAAGAAGCTAAGTGGCTAAAATAGGGTGGCCTCTATCTAATGGTTCATAGTAAGGATTTCCGTTCATAGCACCCCTCTTGCTCCTCATAAAGGACTAAGACCTCGCGGCCTCAAGAGTACCTTAAGCATTCTTGCTTAATGCTTTCCTCATGGTCACAATCCCACAAGTTACTCACATCAAGTGAAGATAAGTACTATGTCTACCAAGGTTTTGTGTCCTTGATAGCCTTGAGATTATAGTGAGTTGGAATCACTTGCCACCAAGGAAAATGATGACAAGGTTGTCCCCACTTGGGTCGTTCCTCTTGATTGCTCAATAGCAGGCCCGCTAAAGGATCTTAAGCTAAACAAAGAGTGGATTAATTCTTGAGGTTCAAGGTTTTTGATTCACCACAAGGGTGAAGAGCATACTCCCCTATCTCAAAAACTTCTCCCAAACACACCAAACAAGATCCAATTACCCCTTTGCTTCCAAAACCTCAAGATAGGTCAAGATTTTTTGATTCACCTAAAGGTGAAGAGCATACTTCTCCTACCACCCCAAGATTCCTTTCACAAAGTATTAAGTGCCTAATGAAACAACTAGTATATGCCGCACTTAATAAAGAAAGAAATTAAACAAGCACTTGATTTGGTTTTTATGCTTAGGGCAGCCCTACAAAAACCATTAGTAGCCCTCTTTGACATGCGATTTTAGCAAATTTCAAGCAAGAAGCACCTACAACCACAACTTGTTAGACCAACAAGAGTTAGGAGAATCAAAATCCAAAATCTAACAATGATTAGTACATTAAAAAAATCAGATAATGTGCAAAAATAACTAATCAAATGATAGAATCTGAAAATGAAACCATCATGGTTGGATTGGGCTCGGAAAGACCTTTCCAACGATATATCACACTTAAAATTTTGATACCATTTGCAAAATTTTTTAAAAAAATGGGCACCCATTTTCCAGAGTGGCACGGATTTGAAAACGCTAGAAATTTCAAAAAATTTCAAAAAGATAGCTAAGAACCTGAAACTTACAAGATAGATAAAATAGCCTAAAAATAGCTCACTGCCAGGTTCAGACACAGTATCGCGTGATACTTCGCCCGACACCAGGTGATACTTTTCAGTTCACGCACTATTTCGCCCAACACCAGGCGATACTTCACCCGAGACCAGGCGATATACCTCAATACATCCGTGCGATTCTTCTCTGGCGCGAAGTATCGCACGCGTATAGTAAGGTATATCGCGCGATATACCTGAGAAGTATCGCGCGATATTCTAAGACAAAAAACCAGAGAACAAAAATTACGCTAAAAACTTGCCGAAAAATTGACGAAAATTGACAAAAATGCAGAATTTAAAGGACAAAGTCTATCTACTCTGCCCCACGGTGGGCGCCAAAAATGTGTGCTATAATTGTGTCACACTTCTATGAATCATTACATGCAAGGAAACTCAAGAATGAGCCCTCACAAATCGATCCATAGCTCCCTAGGCATGGAGTGCAAGGGTTTTAAGAATGCTCTCAGCTAGAGCTATTAAGCCAATAACCTTGCTAGTAAACCATGCAATGGGAGATTCAATGAAGACAAGGGCAAGAATGCCAATATCCTCAAGAATCAAGAATGAAATGCAATTCAAGCTAGATTAAGAATGGAAATGCAAGCTAAACTATGGAAATGAAAGATGCAAGTATTACAAAGCCTCCTAGTTAAACTAGATGAATTAATCTAAAGCATAAAGGAAATCTAAGCTAAGAATGCCATGAAAATGAAGCTACTATGCAAGAAATGAAATCTAACTATGAAGCAAGAAAGCCATGATGATGCAAGAATGAAGACAAGAAGATAGAGTGTTGATGAAGATCCAAGATGAATGCCAACAATGCTCCAAATCTTCAAACCCTAGATGCAAGAATGTCTCCAAAAGCTCCAAGATGACCTAGAAAACCTGTAGCATAACAATAGCATAAAAATTTGTGTGTGCAAATGAGGAAGAGAGCTCTCCTTTTATAGGGAATGAAAAAGGAATGGGCCATGGAGATTAAGAGGCAAAAGATTTAATCAACGGTGGAGCTTAAAAGAGGAGTAATCCATGTGCACAAGTATCCTCCAATAGGAAAATAAGAGTTGACTTTTGTGTCCATATGAGACAAAAAGTACTTTTCTCTTTTTATAAAATAAGAATAATGCTTTATTTGTGCAACTTAGGATAAGAGGAAAAGTGGGGGCTTTTTATTTATTACAAAGGGAGGAAATATTCCTTTTAATAAATAAAGACTTAGGATAAGATGGTTAGCCCATAGAAAATAATCGAATAAATGATAGAGCTAGGATTTGATCAAGAATAAGTAATTTATGATTTAGCAAAAGGGGCTAATAGTCTAGGTGACCATTTTTAGGTGTATACAGTATTCACTACTTCTCTCCAAAATGTCTTCACTAAATCATTCCTCAAATAACATAGCTCTTGCTACTTCAGTCACTGATCTATTTCTTTTTTCTGCAATACCATTTTGTTCAGATGTTCTAGGGGCTAAAAATTGTCTCTTAATACCATTCACTTCACAAAAAGTGTTAAACTCTCTAGAAGTAAATTCACCACCTCTATCAGATCTCAAACATTTAATATTCATTCTATTTTCACTCTCAACTTTGTT
This sequence comes from Chamaecyparis obtusa, assembly GCA_027943335.1. Classification (NCBI taxonomy): domain Eukaryota; kingdom Viridiplantae; phylum Streptophyta; class Pinopsida; order Cupressales; family Cupressaceae; genus Chamaecyparis; species Chamaecyparis obtusa. The sequence continues at coordinate 1,431,112 of BSBK01004928.1, read as the reverse complement.
CTTAATGATCTTAAACTTATCAAATGCTTCAAATTTTTCTTTCAGAAATGCAATCCACATCATTCTTGTAAAATCATCAACAAGAATCATAAAATACCTTTCTCCATAGAATCCTCTAGTCCTGGTAGGACCGCTCAAGTCTGTATGAACAATCTCCAACTTCTCTATTGATGTGAACTTCTTACTAGAAAATGAACTCTTCTTCTTCACCATCACACATTCTTTGCAAATCATGTTAGTATGCTTCAGAATTTTAGGCAAATCCCTTACTGAAAGTGTAGTACTTACTTTCACAATATTATCAAAATTTATATGACAAAATTTTCTATGCCATAACCAACTATCATCAATCTTAGTAATCAAACATGTCATCTCAGTAGGATTCAACTAAAATACATTACCTCTGGTTCTAGATTCGGTTCCAATCAGATTTCCATCTTTATCCTTTATCACACAAGTTTTCTCAGTAAACCAAACTTGATATCCCTTATCAACTAACTATCAAACACTCAAAATATTATGTTTCAATCCATCCAAAAAGTAAACATCATTAGTATTGGTCTTTCCATCAAGAGTAATAGATCCTATACCTTTAATCAAACAAGGTGCATTGTTACCAACTCTAACAACTCCTCCATCATAATTGTTAAGCTTTATGAACTTTTTCATATCTCCAGTCATATGATGTGAACAACCACTATCTATAATATAGTCAACTTTCTTTTCAACTTGGGAAACTAAGGCTTTTTCTTCCTTAATATTAGTTTCAAAATTTTCTTCTTTAATTGCTACAAATCCTATTTCATCATTATTCTCAATATCACTTTCACTTAGAGTTATTTCAATACTAGCTTCAAGGTCTTCATCATTATCATAATAACATTCCTTAGATCTTCTAGGCTTGAAATTATTTTTGTACTTCTTAACTCTCTTAGGACATTTAGATGCAAAATGACCATATTCTTGACAAGTCCAACATTTAAAATTTTTCTTACTGTCTGGTTCTCTTTTCACAAGCAAGGCAATACCTTCTCTAATCTTCTTGTCTTCTTCATTTCTAGATCTACTACTACAAGCATAATCTCTGCTGACATTGATGCTTCTTGATAATGTAGGGAGAACACTAAGACCATTGAATGTTGTCTCCATTCTAGGTAAGTCTCCTGATAACCTCAGGTTCATCTCTGCTACTTCCAATCTTCCAAGAAGAGTCTATCTTGTAAAATTCATAGTACAAGGTATAACTTATTTAATCATCTATTTTGTTTGCCTAAATATAGGAGTCAATGTCCTCAAAATTTTCTATATCACTTCATTCTCTGTCTTTGTTCCTCCACAAGATTTTATCCCTGCAATAATTTCTGACATTCTACCAATATAGCTTCTAACAGATTCATCTTCCAACATTCTTATATCTTCAAATGCACATATCCAATTATGTAATCTAACTCTTTTTGCATGTTCATCACCTTCAAAAGTAGAGTGCAAAGCTTTCCAAATTTCATGAGACTTTTTCAAACATTTTACCTAACTATATTCATTCTCTAGAAGTCTTGTCAAAAGTGATTCTCTTGCAAGTATGTTACACATGAATAGATCTCTCTCATCACTAGAGCATGTCTCAAGTGTTGGCATTAAGTATGATTGTCATTAGTGACAACACCTATTCAGACTCTGCATGTTTACTGAGCAGAACAATGTTTACCAAAAAGAACAGTGTTTACCGAGAAGAACAATGTTTACCGAGCAGAACAGTGTTTACCGAGTAGAACAGTGCTTATTGAGCTTCACAATGCTTACCGAGTTATCATCACTGAGTGATGAGATGAGCAGTGTTTACTGAGTGCTAGCATGGTAAACAGGGAATTTAGTCTCTATCAAGTGACACTATATCTACCGAGTCTCCAGTATATATCAAGTTTGAAACTACAACCGAGTGGTTAGTATGGACCGAGCCTCCACTTCTATCGAGTGCATGATGATGCTGAGTAACGCAGTGGATGCTAAGTATCAGAAAGTCACTGAGTTAGTTTGCAGTAATCAAGTCACTATCTTTGGGCCGACTTAGTAATACTTGTCTTTTCTTGTTTAGAGCCAACTTTGCTATTGTTTTGTAATTATTTTGGATTGATATATAAACAATGTTTTGTATCATATCCAAAGTGTGAGAAAAAGGGAGAAGCAAAAAAGAGAAGAAAGGTAGAGACAAGTGAATTACAAAGGGATACAATAGTATAAGAAGTAGCAGATACATATCTATCACAGAAGGTGATCAGTACATTAGAGAATCTCAATCAACAAGTACAGTTGCAAATAAGAGATCTACTACTTCATCCTAACAGGTGAATCAGCCCCAAATCCTTTAACTAGGTAGACTTAACAGTCTTTGCAAAAATCTCTTAACCGAGTGCATACATCTTTGTATGTTTGTAAATCCTCTAACAAGGTGGACCTAACAGTCCTTATTGCTCCTAACAGGGTAGATCATAAAAAGTGATCATTGTAAGCCTTAACTGGCAAACTTTATACTGCAGTATTGAAGTTTAGTGGGTTTCATCCCCACCCCAGTTTTGCTTTCTATTTGGAAGGTTTCTGGGTCACCAAATCTCTATGTTCAAAGTGTTATGAATGTCTTATTCTTTCTATTACTCATGCATATAGTTAGCTTATCAATCTATTGTTATTAAGAAAATGGTTGAGATATAAAAATTTGTAAAAGTTTTGAAGTTACTGATTCACCCCTCCCCTCTTAGTAACCTAGCTAGTCTTGAATATTTCCAACAATTGGTATCAGAGCTCTGTGGTTCTCAAAATAAAGTTTGATAGCTTGAGAAATGATTCAGGACAATGGAGATATTTAGACTTAACAAAGTAATTGAGAATGAAAAGCTAGATCTGGAAATGGCCATAACTCAACTCAAGGAAGCAAAAGAGCATCTTTCCCTTTCCCTAAAAAGAAGGAAGGAACTTGCAAATCAAATGAATGACCACCAGTATGTTGAAGAAAACATTGAAGACTTTTTCCCTTCAAGAAGCTTAGATGAAGCAAACAATGAAGCTAAAGAACTTCTAGAAAAGAATGGATCTCTGCAAGAAGAAGTAAGAAAATTGAAAAGAGAACAGGAAATTTAGTCAACAAGATTCTGTGAAATCTTGGAACAAAGAAACAAGATGAAAGATGAAATAGATGGAAAGAACAATGAAATCTAGAATCAAACCCTTTATCTAGAAAACCTTATTAATCAAGTCTCCAATGCAAATGAAGAAATCTTGACTCTAAGATCAGAAAATGAAAATATAAGAGAGGAACTGAGATCTGAAAAGAAAATCAATTTAAGATTGATGAGTGACCTAGATACTAAAAGGCAAATCAATGAAAGAATGTTGAAATCTCAAGAAGATATGAATCAGGTGTATGAATGAAACCTTCATAAGCAAAAAGGAAAAGCAAGACTTGGATACAAAGAGGAAGGTGAATCCTCCAAACAAGGTACTCAAATGAATCAGAAACCTACTTGTAATCACTGTGGAAAAATTGGTCATACTTCAAAAAAATGTTGGAGCAATGGAAAAGAAAAATTCAATGGAAAATGCTACAATTGCAATTAGCATGGTCATAAAGAAAATGAATGCAAGGAGAAACCAAGATTTGAAGGCAAATGTCACAAATGTAACAAACAAGGTCACAAGGCATCAGAATGCAGAACTAAAACACCCAATCCAGCAAAACAAATTATGAAAGCAATATTTGGTTAGGATTACAACACTTGGTGTAGATGTCATTACTGTGGAGAATATGGACACATTGGCATGAATTGTGTAAGGCATCACTTGAGAAAAAGGGATACTACCATAAGATGTTACAAATGCACTACACTTGGTCACATAGCTAAAAATTGCATGAATTTAGGCAAAGTTGAAGATGAAAAGAAAGCAAAAGCAGATAGCATCAGGAAGTAGATGAGATAATAGTGGATCCCTAAACCTACTGAGAAAACTAGTCCAAGTAATGAAGTCACTCATGAAGAGAGTGGCTCTATCAATTCTAACTAAGTCTCCAAGAAAGCACTGGAACTGTATCCTCGTAGACATATTCCAAACAATTCTTGAATTGAAAGGAAGAAAGATCCAAATCGGTATGCAAGATATAGAAGGATCACAGGAAGGTCAATATCAGTTTCAACTGAGCAAGGTCGGGAGTAACATAATTTCATTCGGTTACTGAGTAAGGTTGGAGTAGTATGTTCTCTGAGTTACGAAATCTTCACTGAGCAATTAATGCTTAGTGGATGACAGTCGGTCGAATTCTATACCCTAATTCCTACAGAGCATTAATGACAAAGTTTTAACAAAAAGCATGAAATCAATTTCATTCTTCACCACGAATATCAGCATATTGAGCAAAAAAATTTCTAAGTGCGATCAAGTGATTCAAAGAAAAATTTTGTAGCAGAAATTTTTTGAAGAGCTACCATGGCATCATCCACCACCAAAGTAAAGAAAGGTTTGGAAATGTTAGTTCATGGAGAATGGAAAGCACCAGATTTCAAACTCGTGCCCGCGATTGCAGAAACCCTAGATTTGAGTGGAGCTCAGTCTCAAATTCCTCCAAAGGTACTTCTTGTAAATGACATTCACAGTCATTTTAGAGGTACAATTCAAGAACTTGGAAACCTAAAGATAGATGTTGTTCATGATGAACTGTGTGTTGATGGTGTTCTCAAACCGGAACATAAACATTTGGAAGATAAGGGTTTGACACATATCACCCACTTGCCTCAGAGTTTCCAGATAAAATGGATAAGATATATTCTAAGCCGAGTGCATGAAGGTAAAATTTGGCTTGAGCAACTAGTGGAAATATCAAAGAAGATGATTCACTGAATCACTAGTCTTCCCATGCTTGCCAAGGAAAAATCTACAAAAACCCTAGGTCGGGTAGAGCTGGAAAAGAAAACCCTAGCCAAATGGGATGGTAGAGGTATAAGAATAAATAGCATTACCGATGTAGAACTAAAATTTGGCACATATGTAATAGCTCACAAGATATACAGTTCAAGTCGGCAGAATAGTGTTTCGTGTGAAGCAGTTGACCTAGCCTATAAAATTGTGAAGAACAATCTGTCATTTGACCTAGCAGATCTATTGTTGAAATAGTTCAACAAGAATATGGAGAGCATCCAAACCCAAAGAACAATCCATGTAAGTTTGGCTCACTGTTGGTTTGTTTATTTTTCTATGCTCAAAAGTTTTTCCCATCTAAAGGCACAATAAAATGGAGAAAGGATGTGCCTATTCTTGATCAGATAAATGAGTATATTGCAGAAATGGGTGAGAATTTTACAAGCATAATGGATAACTATTTTGAATCTTTTAAGGAGAAGATGAATAATAGATTCCAGATTCTACTAAAGTTGGTGGAAGATTATAAAGATGATGTTTGTTTTATGGTTGATTGTGATAGAGTATATATTCAGGTAGTAAGGCCCAGGATTGTATGGGTAAAACCTCTTCCTTATGAGGTAAACATTGATGAGACAAAGCATATAATTGAAGCCCTAGTAAATCAACCCATTGATCTAAAGGCTCCATACTTTGGAACATATGATGAAGCTAAGGTAAGAACTGAGCTAAGCATTAAGCTTCCACATGCAGTTAAAAAACGTAGAAAAAGGATGGCCAAGATGCAATCTAGCACACCTCTAATGTTAACTAAGGAAAAAGGAGAGGATATTGTAGAAGAAGAAGAAAAGTATGAGAGTAAAGAAGAACAAGTTCCTGTAAAGAAGAAAGGAAAGGTAACTATCACCAAGGAACCTGAGCAACCCACTGTAGTATTCACAAGGAAAAGATCAAGGGACAAGGTAGGAAAAGTCAAGGATGATATAGTACTCAAAAGGCCTCCTCCCTCTTTTGAAGAAAAGATTAAGGATTTGAGAGAAGGATCTAGAATTGTAAATTTTAAATCTCTCAAATATCAAATGAGGTTAGAGGCAGAGCAGCAAGAAATTGAAGATGTTGTTATTGAGAAAATGGGAAGATGGAAATACTCACCTGAAGAAATAGCTTCTCAAATCCCAAGAGATTTATTAAACCCAATCAAGATGAGATGGTCCAATGCAAGGCAAACTGTCAAGGACATCTATGCTCAAACCTTAAGGCAATTGATGCCAAGTTTAAAAAATGCTGAAATAAATAAGGCATTGATAGAAAATGAGTCCAAGATGACACTAAAATTCAATAGTTGCTTAATTTTGATCAAGGATATAGATTTGGTTGTGAAGAGTGTAGAATCTACTTGGAAAAACATATATCATCTTCACAAACCAAGTACTAAAACTATGATAATTAAAGATATTGAAGATGACAGTGATGAAGAAGATGAAGAAATAGTTCAGATTGATAATGTTGAGACAGAAGAAGTAGGAAAAGAAGCTACCGAGGAAGCTGAGAAGAATGTTGAGGAAGATGATTTAGTTCAGATAGCTACAAAGGTAATTGCCTCACTTCCTCACTCTCCAGTAAAAATTGTTACATCTAGCCTGGAGAAAACTTCAAGTGTGATTGTGACAACTCCCTCAGATACATCAAATGTCCAATCATCACTAGTACAACTCAATGTATCAATGACAGAAGTGGCTACCACTTCATCTACCGAGCTTCAACCTCCTTCTTCCACCGAGTTGTAGTCTTTTGTACCTTCTTCAATTTTGAGTTTTTAAGCAATAACTACTTCAGATTCTACAGCTATAAATACTTTAGTTTTTGGTTTATCAAATATTCCAGTTAGCATCCCATCAGTTGGAAGTTTATCAGTTTTCACTACAAGTCCTATTGTGTCTACCATAATTTCTACTACAAAGCCATTAAGTATAAAGACTCAACTGAGTACAAAATTTTTGAGCAAGAGTGTAGTAGAAGGTATAGATCTAGATGAGGAGATAGAAATTCCCCAATTAGATTTTGCAAACCTCACTGCAGATCAAATGCAAACAGTTGGTGAACTCCTCCAAAAGAAAGCAAAGCAAAAGAAACTAAAAGAAGAAAGAGATAAGGAATATAAGATCATTGAGGATGCCAAGAATATTTTGACAGAAGCTATAGGTGTTGAAGTTGATTCCTCTCAACACATTTTGTTGCAGTTGGCAGAAGCAGTTAACAAGTTCAATGATGATTCCTCTAGAATAGACAAGTTGCTTGAGAAGGCTGAGAAGAAGTTTGATAATGAAGTGCTTGAGCACATTGCTCAAAAAATAGCTATCAATTAGGCAGAGTTATCTTCGGTTTTGACTAGCATTGAGTCCTCCCATTCCAAGGTAACATCTCTTTTTGTCAAATTCTGTAATGTTGCCAAGTTCTCAAAGGAGATTAAAGACAAAATAAATAAGATTGTTGAGGATCTGAAGATCAGTGCACAAAAGTTGCAACTTGAACCTAGTTCAAGCTCTGCACATCATATGATAGTCAGATTCCTATCTAATAAGCAGTTAGAATTATTGAGAGAAGATGCAAGGATCAGATCAACATTAATAGATATTCAAAACATGATCCTTCCCATCATGGATACAATGCAAAAGCATATTGCATACTCAAAAACATTGATCCATGACAATCAATTTTCAATTGCAGATCACATGATTGAACTCTCTACAGAAGTCCAAGTTGCACTCCATACATGTGAGATTTTTCAAGAGAATTGGGATAGAACTCTAGCATTAATAAGTAAGGTACACTCTGATTTTCTCTCACATTTTGGCATCTCCGTGTAAAATATTTGTATATACACCTTTGGCATTATTGTCAAAAAGGGGGAGAACGTATATAAGATATATGAGATATGAAAGGGGGAGAAAGTATAAATAGGAAATATGAGTATGAGGTGATACAAGATATTTTTATATATACTATATGGGGAGACATGAAATGTATATACAACAGTATGACAAAGATAAATTTATAAAAAAAAAGAGATAGATTCAGCATGATTTTTTTTTTTTGGGCAATAAGTGTTTTTGTCACTAATGCCAAAGGGGGAGATTGTTGGCATTAAGTATGATTGTCATTAGTGACAACACTTATTCAAACTCTGCGTGTTTACCGAGCAGAATAGTGTTTACCGAGCAGAACAATTTTTACTGAGTAGAATAGTGTTTACCAAGCAAAATAGTGTTTACCAAGCAGAATAGTGTTTACCGAGCAGAATAGTGCTTATTGAGCTTCACAGTGCTTACCGAGTTGTCATCACCGAGTGATGAGATGAGCAGTGTTTACTGAGTGCCAACACGGTAAATAGGGAATCCAGTCTCTATTGAGTGACACTATATCTACCGATTCTCTAGTATATACCGAGTTTGAAACTACAACCAAGTGGTTAGTATGGACCGAGCCTCCACTTCTACTGAGTGCATGACAATGCTGAGTAATGCAGTGGATGCCGAGTATCAGAAAGTCACTGAGTTAGTTTGTAGTAACTGAGTCACTATATTTGGGCTGACTCAGTAATACTTGTGTTTTCTTGTTTCGAGCCGACTTTGCTATTATTTTGTAATTATTTTGGATTGATATATAAACAATGTTTTGTATCATATCCAAAGTGTGAAAAAAAGGGAGAAGCGAAAAAGAGAAGAAAGGCGGAGATAAGTGAATTACAAAGGGATAAAATAGTATAAGAAGAAACAAAGACATATCTATCACAGAAGGTGATTAGCACATCAGAGAATCTCAATCAGCAAGTACAGTTGCAAGTAAGAGATCTACTGTTTCATCCTAACAGGTGAATCAGCCCCAAATCTTTTAACCGGGTAGACTTAATAGTCTTTGCAAAAATCTCTTAACCGAGTGCATACTTCTTTGTATGTTTGTAAATCCTCTAACAAGGTGGACCTAGTAGTCCTTATTGCTCCTAATAGGGCAGATCATCAGAAGTGATCATTTTAAGCCTTAACCGACAAACTTTATACTGCAGTATTGAAGTTTAGTGGGTTTCATCCCCACCCCAGTTTTACTTTCTATTTGGAAGGTTTTTGGGTCACCAAATCTCTGTGTTCAAAGTGTTATGAATGTTTTATTCTTTCTATTACTCATGCATACAGTTAGCTTATCAATCTAATGTTATTAAGAAAATGGTTGAGATCTAAAATTTGTAAAAGTTTTGAAGTTACTGATTCACCCCTCCCCTCTCAGTAACCTAGCTAGTCTTGAATATTTCCAACATCAAGATCATCTTCTTCAATGATAGTCTTATCATTCTTTGTATTCAACCAATAACCTAGTCCTAAACATAGTAGATGTGTCTTCATCTTTTCTTTCCAGCTGTCAAAATTTACTCCATCAAACTTAGGGCTTTCTTTCCTAAAATTCACCATGGATCTCCTTAAGCTCTTAAACTTCTCTTTCAAGGACCTGCTGCTCTAATACCAATTGTTAGAAAGTAAAGTCCACCAAGATAACTGAGAGGGGGGGGTGAATCAATTATCAGATAATTATAACTTTTATCATCTTTAATAGCATTAAACCATATAAGCAATATAATTACCAACCATAGAAAGATATTCATACACTATTACACAATAACACAAGATATGTTGACTAGGGAACCTCTTAATCAAAGAATAAACCCTAGTGGGAATTATGCCCACAAAATAAGCACTAATATGAATATTCATTGTGAAAGGATGGACTCTGTTAGGAGTCTTATGAAATACATTCAGTACATATAAATCCCTGTTAGGAGATTTTGAATCCCTGTTAAAAGATTCTAACCCTATTAAGAGTTATAGAAGACAGAAGGACCCACTACCCAAACAGCTTCAGGGTAAGATCATTGAACTCACTGTCCAAATAATCTTTGCATTATTCAATAGAATAATATGATACCTTTTCTTTGACTGTGCCAAACCAGACTCACTGTAACATTAGATCTCAATCTCAGATCTCTGTACTTCTGATGTCTTCCTTCACAATTTTCTTTCACAACTTCATAATCAACCACTCTCACTCTCTATCTATATATCACAATAAGGAAAACATTCCTTCCTTTATACCACACTCAAATAATTACAAATGAGTTGGCACATAATTATAAAATAAAATATTCCACATGCTACACCAAAATTACATAAAACTGTCAGCTTCCAAATACAATAAATCTTCACTTGTTTGACTTCAAATTTTGCATTGTCATCCACATCACTATCAATGTGTCTCTAACTTCCCTTTAACTACACAAAGCTATATTTCATCCCGATTAGGAGATATCATCTGTTTGCCAAAAACTGCTACTCAAGAACACTGCCTAAATACGTCTTCCACCAAAATGATCATAACTTTTATGAATAAAATAATTATTGTCTGCACTCTTAACCATAGACATATAACATATCAAAGAGTATATCCTTAATGTCACATAGCTTGAACTGCAATATCCCACATGCGCTAATCAAAACACTATCTGCTTCTCTACAAGCCTTTGGTAAAACACTGTGTTGACATAAATGACAATCATAGTCATGAATGCAACAACAACTGCTACAGAATGGGTGCCAAATACTTTACCATTCATTCCTAATATTTATTGCTAGAGGATCAATCTCCAAGTGGGAGGTTTCTTAGTGTGGATCTTGATCAGTCACTAAGTGGGAGATTGTTGGCTTATGGTGATTGATAAGGAAAGTACTATACACTTATCCTCCCACCCTTGCTGATATTTTGCAGCTCATTCTAACCCTAAAGAAGAAAAATATTTTATAATATGGCTTAGGGTTAGGGATTTCATGATGTATGTTTTAGTAGATTCTTGTAGGGACATTGAGTTGTAAGGGATTATAGATTGTAATTGGGTTGTAATCACTAGATAATAATAATATTGGACTCATTTTTGGTGGACGTAGCCTAACGATTGGGTGAACCATGTTAAATCTTTGTGTCTTGTGTTCTCTTCTATGTGGTTTATTATTTTCTAATATTGGTTATATATGTATGTAACTATTATTTATGTCTTGTTAATCCTAACACCTTCTTCTCAAGATTCTTTGCGAGACACTTGACATGTGTCTTTCCCTTCCACCTTACACTCCCTTTTGTCAATGTAGGAGGAACATCTCTCCTATTCATCCTCTCACATTCCAAATAAATCCATATTTATTTCAAATCCTTCAACGAAATTCAATTTCAACCCTAGGATCTTCAACCTTTCAATATCTACCCTTAGATCTTGCCACCTAGGCTTGAGTCCTCCAAAAATTTATAAAAGGAGTCTTCCTCTTCCTTTGAGAGCCTAATAGAAATAGTGAATTCAAGCAATCAAGCATCTAAGAAATCAAGCATCCCAATTTATTTTAGCATCATTTTGATCATTCTCATACCAATCACATCCATCAATATTGCATCAACCATCATAGCATACAAATCATTCTAGATTAGGCTAGTTTGGCATCATTTCCACTATCTCCACACTTTGGAAACATCTTGGGAAAAAGGAGAAGATTTGTAATTCTGAGAGCTCACTAAATCCAAGAATTCAAGGATAGGAGAACAATGGAGAAAATCTACATGGGTAAGTGAAGGTAAAATCATTACTTTTAGTTCATTTCTCTCATTGTAATCTTCATTGGAATGAATTTTAGATAGATTTGATAGCTAATAGTGGGTAGTATTTAAATTATAGGATTATACATTAAAATTTCATATAGTTGGTGTCAAGGATCTCAAAATATTTGCAATTATTTCATCCTTTGTCATAGTTCCACCTAAATTTCTGATTCTAGTAACAACCTATGTTACTCTTTGAACATATGATCTAATAGTCTCATCTTCTTGCATCCTCATGTTTTCCAACTTTTCTTTCCAACTTTGTAACTTGGCCTATTTGGTTTAATTGTCTCCTACATGTAGTGCTTCCAAATTTGTGCAAATCTCATGTGATGAATCAAGCTCCTTAACATCTGCAAACTCTACCTCTGAAAGTGCACTGATTAGGGTTTATCTAGAAACCATATTGCAAGTGAATTTCTTTCTTTCAGCTTCTATAGTTAATTCTAATTCATCTTCTTTCTTGATTATTTGTTTCTTATTTATGATCATCCAATATTAAATCCCTAAGAATGACCCTATTAGGATTTGATATAATACATCTAGCACATCAACCCCTATTAGAGGACATATTCATGTTAAAGGACACAACCCCTTTTAAAATGTCCTTCAACCCTATTAGGATTTTATGAGAACAAAAGGAACACTTCTAGGAGCACATTTCTCAAAGGATAAGGATAAATCCACCTTCACAAGGACTCACTGTGTGAATACAGAAAATAGGACTTACTATCCAATAAACTAATTGATAACAACTCACTTTCATTTATATTTCTATTGAGGTGTATAAGGAATGATCATAGATTCCAATCATACCCCTATCAAAGAATCTAACCTACTTTTTACCCTTGCTCTGATAACTAGCAACAATGCTCACATCCTCTTATCCTTTACATTCCTCACATTACATCAGGGAATTTACATTTGTTTATACAAGTTACAAAACTAATTAAGTTGGCTTGTTAGAGATTATCCAATGCATAAACTGATGCTAAGGTACACATGATACCTAATACAAATGTACAACATTTACAAATAATAAATTATACGCCATGATCCAATCAATGCTTGCCAATCTATTACACATGTTACATCATGTAGTCGGCTACCAAAAACAATAATAAAAATTTTGCACACTAGATCTCACAACTATTGGAAAAATGGTTAGTGCTCCCCTCAGGATTCATGAGATGTCTTAACCACCTCCTATGTCTTCTATAAGTCTAGTGGTTATATCGAGAATTAATAGGTTGATCTTTTGGTGCAATGACAACCACTACTTGTAACAAGTGATATCAGATCTTGGTCACAGGTTTGAATACCCTCGGGTAGCACTGAGGTAGAGATTTTTGGAAAAATGGGTAGTGCTCCCCTTAGGATTTGCGACATGGATTAACTTCCTCCTGTGTCTTCTATAAGTCTAGTGGTTGTGGAATTAACAGGTCGATCTTTTGGTGCAATGACAACCACTACTTGTAACAATAATAGTATCAACTAATTAGGATATAAATCCCACAATGTACTCTAATCTAATTCTTCTTTCATTCCTTAATCTCACATACCACAATTCCAGCTTGTAACCAACTTATACTAAAAAATTAGCAACCAATTATGGCATAATTCCATGCCACTTTTCTATGACCAAACTTCACTAAAACAACTATTGTAATACCCCAAAAATGGGCTATAAGTTCATTAATCTCCTACATCTTCAATTCAAACGAAATTGACATCAAAGTCCTAACCTAAGGCACATCTAAACATCATCGAATCATAATTGATTATCTTAAATTTTGCATCGGGGAATATTCCTAGTAATATTCCTAATTATCTTAATTATCTTTAATTTAATGATTATTTGGCGATAAATCACATTTATCCTAAGTTTGATTAATTGAATATTTTCATATTTAATTAATTAGATTTAATATTTGCCACTTAATTATGTAATTAAATTTAATTCTATCTATTATTAATTGTATTATTTAATTTTGACAATAAATCAAAATTCCTATCTTTAATTGATTAAATTCTTATTTAATTAATTAAAGCATATTGTCATTATTTAATAGTATAATTTTTAATAAAAGTTTGAATAAATAGTTAATTAACCCATAAATTAATTATTTATTTTCAAAAATCAGTTGAGTTGAGGATAAATCACTTTATTTATTTATTTAATTCTTAATTATTATGCATATTCAAAAGAAACAGTTAAACTCCAAATCAGAAAATCAATGCAAGTTATTGACTTTTTGGAACTCAACATCCTTTTGGAGTTCAAAAAGCTGATCTAAACTCTAATTTGAGTTAAAAAGTTGTTTTTGCATGATTTTGAGAATTAACTATCTTTTATGATCAGATAACTCAAAAATCAAGATGAGTTAATTTGAGTGATTTATGGCTTTTATTCATGCACCTCCAAAGCCCTGGATTTCTATAAATTAAGGCTTTAGCTCTTCACAAATCATCTCATATTTTGCACAATCACGCTGGAGAATTAGAGGCTGAGAAATCAACTTACGAATTCAAAGCTTTGTGAGATCAATTTCAATTGCATAGTTTTTATATCTTAGCATAGAATTTCATAGTTTTCATATCATTGTTAGAATCTTCATTGTTAGATCATTTAGCATTCATTTCATATCAAGTTTTTCATATTAGCATAGATTCATATCAAATTTTCATTCTTATTGCATAGAAAATATCAAAAAAATAGATTAATTGCATTCAATTCATATCTAGATCAATTTCATTCAAATCCTTCATTTAGGTGTCGTCTAGGTCACTGATCTCGATTACAATCTGAGAACATTAATCTCGCACCTATTAGAAGGCAGTAAATCGCTTGGTTAGATAGCTTTCAATTTTGCACGATTTTGATTATAGCTAACCTCTAATGTTTTACTGAGTGTTGTGTTTACAGATTAGGTATAATTTTCACACACACATTTCTGGCGCCCACCGTGGGGCAACCCACCTTTGCATGCTGGTTTTGATTTTTTTGGGAGCTAAAACCCCAAAGTTTCAAAGATTTAATTTTATCTTGCAAAAAGCTTCGAATTTTGATCTGAAATTTTTTTTGTAGGTTGGTGACATGTCATGGAAGCTACAGTAAAAAATTTAGAATTTTCTGAGATTGTTTGAATTTTTAATAATTTTTTCTTGAAATTCTCAAAAAAATTAATATCTGATGCAAATCAGCATATTTTTCAAAAACATTTATATTTTCGGAAAGCTCTTTAAATTCTACAGGGGGTCCGTTCTTTGTGTTTTAAATTTGGACATGATATCATAGCTCAAATAGTCAATTTACAAAAACTGGTCTGTATTGATAAAATAGGTCTCTAGGGCACAAATGAAGAGGTTTTTCTAAAATTCTTGCATTTTTGTAAAGCTCTCTATTTTTTAGCAGGGGTCTCTATTTTGAATTTCTATTTTTGTGGCCAAAATCATATCAAAAAAATTAGATCTTGTTGACTAGGTCAAATGCAGCAAAAAAAATAAAGTTTTGTGATGGGTATGCACTTATTTTTTTTACATGGTTCAATGAATGATATGAGTTGTCATTTGGGTTGATTGCTGGTTATTATTACTGATAATAATTGATTTTTAGAGCTAACCCTATGGTTTTCATAAGTTGAATATATTTTGCATATCTTGTTTGCTTGTTTGCTTGTTGGAGAGTTCGTCACTTGCTTGCATGGAAAAGCTCAACAAAAATTGCTAAAAATCAAGTAAAATCTACTAAGCGCGTTGCAAGGATCCCAGGTATTCTCCTTCATCTAATAATATTTTGATTTGGGACTTAAAATAAATCTCTTATGTGTCAAGCTTGTGTGCATCTTTTCATGCTTTTGATCTATTTCTACACACTTGCATAATTGATACTAGGTTGTGAACCCTTAAAGATTCATTAAGTAGTCTTAGAATACTTGTGATTGATCTTGATTGCTATCTTGGGTTATTGGACTCGCTAATCTACCGGCCCCTCATTTCCACCCCATGGTTGCAATCTCAGCGCCATAAAGGGGAGGGGTCAACAGGACAGAAGTGTTAAATGTTTCACTTGGCAACCCTTTTGTGCTTTTAGGAACTCCCTTGTTTTCTAAATTGTGGACTCATTTTTAGCTTGTGTGAGGTGTTAAGTGTTCCACCTTGTGGACTCATCTCATA
Organism: Chamaecyparis obtusa; assembly: GCA_027943335.1. NCBI lineage: Eukaryota > Viridiplantae > Streptophyta > Pinopsida > Cupressales > Cupressaceae > Chamaecyparis > Chamaecyparis obtusa. The sequence continues at coordinate 1,415,347 of BSBK01004928.1, read as the reverse complement.
TTTGCTTTAAACGTTAAGTGTTCCTCTTTCTACTTTTTGGATGCTTTTGGTAGATTTTCTTTCGGAACATACATCTGTGCTCACATAGTAATTAGGCCCTATGAACACTATTTGTGATTCTTGAGAGATTGGATTCCTAGCCAAATCCTTCTTGACGATAGAATCCTTGTAGGTAGGGAGGATACTTAGTGTGTTTCACATTCAACTTAGTTAGTGAGTCTTCTCTTATTGATTGACACATTCTCTCTCCGGAGAGGTTGATAGATCACGTGGGGTTGATATCACGAGCTTTGGTGAATCAAAATTGGTTAGTGCATCTTCTCTTATTGTTTGATACATTCTCTCCCCGGAGAGGTTGATAGATCACGTGGAGTTGATATCACAGACCTTGGTGGAACAAAACTTTGTCTTAGCGTGTCGAATTAATCTGCTTGCTTTGTTTGGGTTAAAAGTGAAGAGGTGTCAAAACCTTGAATCTGGAGCCAAGTCCCCTTGTGGTATACTATTGTGAGTCATCTTTAGAGAGGGTTAACCGTAGCGGACAATCCCTTCACAGGGAAAACTGCATTGACGAAACCTCAAGTGGTAATAGCCATTTTCGCCATGGTAGTGACAGCCGCTATATAAATGTCCTTGTGGAAAAAATCTCCACAGGTATGGTTCATTGTTGAGTTGTTAGATCTCCCTAGCAGCTCTTGAAGATTAAGTTCTTGGACTGTGTCAAAACCCTGGTGCGCCGGGATTGGAGTTCACCCTTTTGAATCATAAAAGTTGCAGAGTCAAACCATTACTAAAAACCTTAGAGAGGCCAATATTTCATTCTCAGGTATATGTGTGTTATTGCAAAACTTTTCAGAACATACACAATTAGTACTCTCAGGGATTAGCACAATTTGTTCACTTGATTGTTCATGCACAAGGTTGCTTTTGCCCTTGTTCATTGTTTTCAGACATGCTTGGAATCACTTGCTTGCTGTTCTGCGTGCTTATTTATCTACTTGGCTATTAAAAATGATCAAATCTGGTATAACCTTCAAAATCTGGATAGTACAATTTGCAAACAATCCAAAACTGAAGACCTTACATTTTGCAAAAATTGACGTAAAATCTTTCTGGAGTCAAAAGTCATTTCAGGAAGTCAAAAGTCGTATGAGTTTTGTCAAGTGTCATTTCAGTATTACCCAACTATTGTATGAGTTTAGCAAATGTCATTTCATAGACTACCCAGTGTCGTACGAGTCTGCAGAGTGTCGTTTGGAAAAATTTGAGAGAGTTGTCAGAAATTGTCAAATTGCAAGATATCCAATGTTTCTAGCCTAGTTCTAGAATCTGTCAAAAATATCATTGTGTCAGGAATAGAGCAATAGCTATTGAGAATCAGTACACATGTCTCAAAGAATCAATAAACAAGAGGAAGAAGCTCTGATCGCCACTATAATGAAACAGATACATGCTATGCAAGTCCAGCTTGACAAACTTGGGAAAGAAAAGGAACCTCTATACTCTTTTCCATTTGATAAAGACTTGTACATGTCACCATGCCCCCGAAAAAAAATTGAGCAATATGATACCTCTTCCACGGAGAGTGACACATCTAGCTTTGAAGACTATGATGACTATGATGATAGAAAATGTAATGATACCTATGACACCTCTGTTCCTAAGAGTCCTCCTCATCGTTCATTCCTACTTACTACAAAGGGGCCGTCACATTGGATAGATCGTGATGGTGATCCATATGATTCTGATTTTGAAAGAGATTTTGATGGCTTTTGTGGACAATACCTTGATGATGATCCATCTACTACTACTGAGGACTATAAAATACATCGTGCTAGCTTGAAACGTCAATACTATAAGGATCTCTCCTCTCAGAACTCTCCAGCTGAAAATAAAGATTACACTCTCAAGCAAGATCATGTTAATGTTGAACCTTTGTCTGGTGATGGTTCCCTTCCATCCCCTACTTCCTCCAATACCCATACATTTCCTAAAGCTTCCGAGTCTTTCAAATCTTTCACAGAACCTTCATCTGACACAAGCTCTAATATTTTTCATGTGGTTCCCTATAGTTATCCTCCAGGGCTACCTCTTAAAGAAACTCAAGCTAACCTTCACTTGGCTGCAAATACTTTCAATAATGATAAACCTAAAGAGCCTAAGCCTTCATATGCTATAATGCCTACTTCAGCTAGTCCTTCCCCATCTCTTCCAAAATCATCCATACAATCCCAACATGCTTCCTTGTCCTTAGAAGTGGCTCCATGTCAAGAGGACTCTAAAAATGATAAAGAAAAGAACATAAGGAAAGATCAAGATCAAGAAGCCTCCATGTCATCCACTCCTTTTTCTAATATCTCTTATCCACCTCAGGGTTCTTTTGATCCTGTACCCCCTTTTTCATACATTCCACCATGTCTTAAGTCTTCTCTTAAGCAAAATCAGGCTACTACTTACACTAATGAGCTTATTGACAATCAAAATGACCTTACTACGCTTGCACTTTCCAAAGATGATACTTCCATTAAGGTTGGTAAAAATGGTGTTCCTTCTAATGTTAAGCCTATTGAAAAACAAGAGAAAAATTATGCGCTGGTGCTATCCAAAGATCCTTGTCAAGATCAAAGTCTTCCATCTTCTTGTTCTACCATTCCATGTTCACTTCCGCTTTCTGCTCTTCCTAAGTCTTTGCAAGCTTCAAATGATCCTATCAAAGAAAATGCTCTTATTCAAGATGTCCATGATTCTATTGAAGATCCTAATGCTCACTCTAAAGATGCTGATATCCTTGGTTGTCATATAGATGCTGATGAACTTATTGATTATCCTTTTGCATCTTCCACTTCCATCCTTGGACCTCTTCCACCACTACAAAGATCTTCACACCTTCCTTCCATCTTGGGTCCTTATGTCCCTTCACTTTTCCCTCCTAGCTCTCCTGATTTGCCATCCATCTTAGGTCCTTACATACCTCCATCTGCCATCTTTCCTCAAGATCAACATAGATGCATACCCTTGAATCCTTTTCATCCACCCACTCATCTAAACCAGTCATATCCTCCTTCTTCCACAAGTCCCAAGTCTTTTGGAAGTAACTTGAATGTTCAATACAAGAAAAAAAAGCAATACAAGAATCCATCAAAAATGGAAAATCACCATGTCTCCTCTAAACAACATGGAGGCATAAAGTCAAAAGAGATATCTAAGAAAAAAACTACAAGACAAGTATGGGTTCCAAAATCCATCATTGAAGATATTATCTCTAGATCATCAAAAGGAAATAAAAAGCCTATGGCTATATGGATTCCAAAGTCTCTCTTGAAAGAGTCTAGTGTTGAGCAAAAAGTAAAATTGACATTCAAGCTTCCAAAGGCTTCCACTTCATCTCCCTCCAAAAATATTCTTCCATTCCATGTGCCTAAACCACAACCTTTGCTATCCATTCATCATATTCCTTCACGTATTCCTTCATTCACAATTCCTCCATCCTCTCACCACCCTTCAAGGTATGTGTTGATGTTGAGCTTGCCTTCCTTTCCATCTACCTTTTCACAATCCTTCCATGCATTATCCTTCTACCTTATATCCTTTTTCCTCATTTGCCTATTCCTCCTATCTTCCAACCTCACTCACTTTACATAAAACCTTATCCTCCATTTTTCTCTTTCATCTCCCTTTCCCTATCAGCATTTTTGAGCGTGTTATTTTGAATCCTTGGCATATCATGGTTTATCCTTTCAAAGAGCATTATCTAAAAAGCTTGCCTTCTTCCAAAAAAAGAAATAAAAAATAAAAAAAATTAAAAATGTGCCTTGGTGAAAACTTGGAAACAGGCACCTTGGTAGCAAAAGTAAAGAGAAATAAATTCATCCTATGGTGAAAACCACTCCCTTGTGGCACCTTGGATAAGTACCATGATGAAAACCTGGCAATCAGGCATCATGCGTAGTTCTTCTACATATTTCACCCATTCCATCTTCTCTCTTTGATCTTGACAAGGTTGACCTATACATGAACATTTGGCTATTTTGTGAGCTATTTTACGATGATCTTGCTTTCATTCCTTCCATGTTTAGCCTTCATATCCATCTTCCTCCATTCATTTTCACCTATCACTATCCTTTTCCCCTTTGGTCTTGATCTAATATAAAAAAAAAAGGAGAGTAAAACACGGTGCTATGAAGCCTCTTGACATGCCTCCTCCTTTGGACTGCATCCTGTCCTTCTTTGGCATTACACTTTTATGACTTATCCTATGCTGGCCTTTCATTGCCTTTCCAAATGTGCTTCACATGACAATTTTTCCCTAACTTGGGTATTCTTGAGGAGTTTGCCCTTGAGGATTTCTTCCCTTCATTCTCTTTCATTCGCTCATCTTCCATCTCTTCCACCAGCTTGCCAATCCCTCTTGTTCTCCACCTTGCTACACATTGGGACTGCATGATATGATCTTGCTTGAGAGTTTGCAATGGAAAAAGATGCTATCAAGCATACCAAGTATTAGAATAATTATCAAAATCAGTATCAGAATTAGTATCAGAACTAGTATCAGAACCAGTATCAAAACCAATATCAGAATAAGTATCAGAATGGGCCTACAGAACTAGTATCAGAATGCCTACTGGGGCTACACCTTTCACTTTAGTTTATGGGTCTGAAGCAGTACTACCTATTGAGGTTGAAATCCCATCACTCGGGATCAGAATGCATGGACTTGTCACTGATGAAGACTACAGAGTGTCTCGGTTACAAGAACTTGAACTACTAGATGAGCGCAGACAAGTAGCGTATGATCATCTCAGAGTGTATCAGAAAAGAATGTCTAGAGGCTACAACAAGAAAGTCAGACAGAGAATTTCAGGTTGGCGATCTAGTGTTGAGAGAAAATCCTAAAAATCAATCACATCGAGAACGGAAGGGGAAGTTCGAACCCAACTGGCTGGGTCCCTTTGTAATCACTGCTACTTTTGGCTCTGGTGCCTATCAACTCTCAACGACTGAAGGAGAACAGCTCCGAGAACCAATCAACGTTCTCCATCTAAAGAAATTCTATGCCTAAGGCATTCAGTGCTTGGTAAATGTCCTGAAAAAAATCTTAAAAATTGGAAAAAGTCCTGAAAAAAATGAACATCTTGGTGAAAACCTAGCAATAGGCGCCTTGATGATTCACAAAAAAATCAAAAAAATATGAAAAATACAAAAAAATTGAAAAAATGAAAAATACAAAAAAAATGAAAAAGAAAAAAAAAGTGCCTTGGTGAAAACCTAGAAATAGGCACCTCGGTAGCAAAAATAGAATCTCTACCAAGATGGTGAAAACTCGGCAAACGAGCACCACTTGTTCCAAAATGCTCCATCTATCAGCACAATTTTGGTCTTTCCCAGCTTTCAGTCTTGCTTTAGTTTGTACATATCTCCCGGTTTGTTCCTGCATTTCCAGTTTTCAATAAGTCAGCCTGTACACCAACCAGCTCAAGCGTTTGCATCCTATCAATGTTCAAACTTGGGGGCAATCAATGTCATATCCTATGGTCTCCCATGTATCTTAGACGTGTTATATCCACTCAGAGTCCTTTGAAGCTTCAAGTTGAATCAGTCAGTCTGTCTCGTCTCCAGAAAGGATTTTGCATCAACAACAATCAAACATCAAAACTCAACTGAAAACAATCTGTGCTTTTCATGCTTTTATCTCCTTGTATGCTTACTGATTCGCATTGAGATTTTTGCATATTGTGTCCCTTCGAGCTCTTCGATGATGTCCTTTATAAGATTTAGAGAGTGATGACTGGGGGCATAATCTTTTCTTTGTCTTCTGCTTGTATGTGAAAATCTAAACAACTTTGAAAATTTTGGATTGAAATGGTGTCCGACTGTAAGAGCCTCTATCTCGAATTGGATGGCCATGCGTACCTCGACCATTGATACCCAGACAATTCAAGGAAGTTTGATCTAACTATTATCTTTTTGAGTAAGTTCTTTCTCCTACTGTGGAACGCAATCTTGCCTAAGGATGTGAACGATAAAGGGTCACTACGGGTAATTCACATTGGATTTAGAATGATCTCTTAACTGTTTGATGTGTTTTTAATGCAAGGCGTACTCAGGTCATCACGACGTGTATGTTTTGATGCTTGTACAAATTGCTATATCAAAATGGACATGATATTCAGGTCATCCTGGCGCTTGTGCCTTGGTGCTTATATCTAATCTGACATTTCAAAAATAAATCAATATTCATATGTCCATGGTTGTATAACCAGTGGGTGTTGTATTGATTCTTGCGCATACAAATCGATATTCATATGTCTATGGTTTCATGGCTAGTGGGCATTGTATTGATTTATCCGGTTACCTAAAAGTTCAATGATGATAACAAATTGACACATGATCAGTGACTAGGTCCTAGGTCTTAGGTTGCATTTCATTTTGCATGTCTCATTGCATTTTGCATGTTTACATGATCTCACAATGATTAAACGAACTTCAATGCTTAAATGATTCTTCAAATCGCATCTTCCAGTCTAACAAGAGCTGAATCTCACACGAAGGTTCCTCCAATGAAATAGAAAGTAGAATCCTTTTTCGGGATCAAAATTCAAATCTGAGATCATTCATATTATTAACTACTGGCATATTCGACCTTCAATCATCACAGAAATCTAGTATTCAACTTAACTGATTATCTAACATCAAACTATCAAAATTTCAACTTGGTCAACCATGGTCAACTCATGGTCAAACCTAGTCAAACTTGGTCTTTTGGGACCTTCCAACGATGCAGAATGCGTTCTCAGACATGTATAACCACACTTCTCAAATCAATTAACATGCTTCTAAACTATAACGCTGACTTTTCTTGTCAGATTTCAATTTTAATCCCGAAGGGGGCATGGTATTGCACATCATTCAAAGTCTGTAAATCAAATTCTATTGATCAAGTCTATCAATATCTTTTATCAGTGATCAAGACAAACAATCACGTCTAGTTACTGATTCATCAAAAGTCCTCATCGCTCGGGGCAAATCTATCATCACTTGGGGCATATCAGATTCATCGATCCATATCAATCTGGTATTCTCTTAATCTTGTAATCTGTATCAGTTTTTGCAACCATCGGATCATAGTGTTCTTTCCTTGGTTTTTCGGCAACTGAAGGATTCGGATGTGATACCTGCTAGTTCTGCTAAGACAATCGAGTCTAGAACGGGTCACTCACTTCTTATCAATCCTAAGGTTCAGAATCAGGCATTTTGACACTTTTTCGCAATCATAGGTTCATTTGCTGCTACAGTGAACATTATCTTTGGTCATTCAAGACTTATTATCTCCATCTTAATTCAATATCAATCAACTCCTATCTCAATATCTTTCAATCGGTTTCTATCTTGAGATCAGTTTATCTTTTGAATCAATTTCATATCTTTATCAAACACAGAGTATCTTTGAACCACTGCGCTTCACACAGTAATTCAAAGAGGGGCAAAATGTAATACCCCAAAAATGGGCTATAAGTTCATTAATCTCCTACATCTTCAATTCGAACAAAATTGACATCAAAGTCCTAACCTAAGGCACATCTAAACATCATCGAATCATAATTGATTATCTTAAATTTTGCATCGGGGAATATTCCTAGTAATATTCCTAATTATCTTAATTATCTTTAATTTAATGATTATTTGGCGATAAATCACATTTATCCTAAGTTTGATTAATTGAATATTTTCATATTTAATTAATTAGATTTAATATTTGCCACTTAATTATGTAATTAAATTTAATTCTATCTATTATTAATTGTATTATTTAATTTTGACAATAAATCAAAATTCCTATCTTTAATTGATTAAATTCTTATTTAATTAATTAAAGCATGTTGTCATTATTTAATAGTATAATTTTTAATAAAAGTTTGAATAAATAGTTAATTAACCCATAAATTAATTATTTATTTTCAAAAATCAGTTGAGTTGAGGATAAATCACTTTATTTATTTATTTAATTCTTAATTATTATGCATATTCAAAAGAAACAGTTAAACTCCAAATCAGAAAATCAATGCAAGTTATTGACTTTTTGAAACTCAACATCCTTTTGGAGTTCAAAAAGCTGATCTAAACTCTAATTTGAGTTAAAAAGCTGTTTTTGCATGATTTTGAGAATTAACTATCTTTTATGATCAGATAACTCAAAAATCAAGATGAGTTAATTTGAGTGATTTATGGCTTTTATTCATGCACCTCCAAAGCCCTGGATTTCTATAAATTAAGGCTTTAGCTCTTCACAAATCATCTCATATTTTGCACAATCACGCTGGAGAATTAGAGGCTGAGGAATCAACTTACGAATTCAAAGCTTTGTGAGATCAATTTCAATTGCATAGTTTTTATATCTTAGCATAGAATTTCATAGTTTTCATATCATTGTTAGAATCTTCATTGTTAGATCATTTAGCATTCATTTCATATCAAGTTTTTCATATTAGCATAGATTCATATCAAGTTTTCATTCTTATTGCATAGAAAATATCAAAAAAATAGATTAATTGCATTCAATTCATATCTAGATCAATTGCATTCAAATCATTCATTTAGGTGTCGTCTAGGTCACTGATCTCGATTACAATCTGAGAACATTAATCTCGCACCTATTAGAAGGCAGTAAATCGCTTGGTTAGATAGCTTTCAATTTTGCACGATTTTGATTATAGCTAACCTCTAATATTTTACTGAGTGTTGTGTTTACAGATTAGGTATAATTTTCACACACACAACTATAACTTAAAAAAATCATAACATGAAGCCACATGCCCTTAGACATAAGGTCTACACTCACTCAACATAAAAAACCCATTGTCACATACTCTAAACTATCATACATTATTTATACAACTCTATCCAACTACCTAAAGCAACCTGAAACATAGTTTGTCTAATGCAACCAACATAGAACTGGGACATATGTTGACATCAATGAAAAATAAGAATGTCAATAGCCTGAAAAAAAAACAATTCCAACCAATATTTGACAAAGAGTACTCTGAGCTTGAAGAAATAGAAGATCCTAGGAGAGTCAAATTCGTAAAGGCCAAGTTGAAAGGTCATGCTAAATTTGGTTGAAAGAGGTTTAGTTGGAGAGAAATAGAAGAGGGGAGGATAATATAACAAGGTGGGATAAAATGGTGGAAAAGATGAAGAGATGGTTTATTGCCATTGACCATGAGCTTGATTTTCTAAAGAAAAATAAAGGGTTGAAGCAAGCAGGAAAATCTATTTAGGAGTATACAAAAGATTTCTATTGGGTTCTTATCAGAATGGGTGATTATGAGGCTAATAAGGAGAAGATTTCCTATTACATAAATGGTTTGAGGCTGAGTATTAAAGAAGAGTTGAGAATGGTAAAAATGCATATCAATTTTCTTTGAAGGTAGAAGAAAAATTGAATAAGAAATTTGAGACAAGACAAAGTGGAAGAGGCCATGGTGGAAAGCCTAGTGGATGATCTTATTGTTAGGAATAATAGTCCACCAATATAACCAAGAGGGGGGGGTGAATCAGTTATATGACAAAATATTAAACTTTAAAATTTAAGTAGCAATACTTCTAAATCAAATGATAACATAGTAAATGCCAACACAATAACACAATATTTTGTTATCGGGGAAACCCTGTTAAAGGTGAAAACCCCAATGGGAATTAGCACCCACTAATGATGTACTAAGAGTATAGTATCCTTGTTAGAAGATCTAGCCCTATTAGGAGTTGAATATAAAATTATAGTACATACTCTTTGTTAGAGGAAAAATCCTGTTAGGAGTCAAGAGAAAGGGTAGGCTCACTACCTAGGCTCACTGCCCAAAGAAGGTTAAGTACACCTTCAAAAAACACTATTCACAACACAAGTGTATATGAGGAAATACACAATCCTTGTGAACTATCTGACAACAACTATTTTTGCTTGATCAGTTCCAATGAAGTATGTTATTACCTACAAAAAATTTCATGGCTTCATGTCCTTTCCTTTGGTCTTTGTAGTATTTTTCATGCCTCTAGCCTTAAACCCTTGTCAAAATTTCAAAAACTAGTCGTTACTTTGAAAAACCCTAAGTCTACCCCGGCCCTATTCTAATTTTAAGTTACTTTTTTAGGCCACTCAAAACTCCTAAAATGCACATGCTTTATATTTTTGGTTGGTCCCCATTTTAATTTTTTCCTAACTTTTAGCCCTAGCGGCCTTTAATATTTCCTAAGTCTATGTGCCCAGCGAAAATAAATTTTCCTAAGTCCTGTGCCTTCAATTTTCCTATAGTTTTAGCTTAAATATTTCCTAGGCTTGGCTCTAACACCATCTCAATCCAATGGTGGGTGTAAGTTCTCATAAAATTTGTCAGAGGCTTGCGAACTTATGCCAGCCGTTGATTCCTTTTCATGATGTAATGCTTCAGACAGGTGGGTCCACTACCACATAAGCACAAATGGTGCCAAGAGAAATGATGATATGGTAGGGTTGTGATGCAGGAGCATCCTGGGTGTAAGAGCAATCTTGCATCACCCAAAAAAAATATATTTCTATTTTTATATTCTAAGGGTTATTTTGTGCAGAGCTGCTATTTATGGAAAGTTACTATATTTGGTAATTTTTGTATGTGCTCAGAATGATCTGATTTCTTTCTTGGAGGTTCATTTTGGTCATATAAGTCTGTCAGCAAAGTTTCATGGCTAGATTAGGTGTAGTTTTGAAGATATTGAAGATTTTCGGTATTGGCAGCAGGGTACAGAAACTTTGAACTCAGTTTTGAAGGTTTTAGAGGCCCCGGATGAGGTCAAAAATTTGGGTGACAGGCGCTTGCACCAGTCAAGCGTGTAGAGCGCTTCGTGGCATTTCTGAAATGGGGTTATAATAGTCAATCGGGTCAACTAGTGATGACTTATGATCTCCGGAAGTCGGGTCACCTGAATGGCAGAAAATAATTTTCTTTCAAAATTTCTGTTCAAGTTTCAAAAGTTATTTTGAGCCGACTTTGATGTAATAAATTGAAAAATAAAATAATTCTAAGTTTGGTCGGCCCTTAGGGCTAAATTTCTGGAACCTTCTCGGGCGGTAGAAATTACCTATATAAGGAAGGCTGTATTATTATCTTAGGCAGTCGGGAATAGTTCTGGGTAGTAGATCTGGGTATTGATTGGAGGCTTTGTCCTACAGAATATTGTAAGGGAATGCCCATGTGGCTTTGCATATTGTAATTTTGAAAGTTTGTAATTCCACATTTGTGGAGATAATAAGAAGCCAATTTTCTGTTCTTGCATATTATTGTTGTTGTTTCTCTATTTTTATTATGTGTTTTTGGTATAAAGGGGAGCACCCTTCATCAAGTGGTATCAGAGCAAGGGTTCTTGAGTGTGTAAACAGAACACCGACTGTGAGGCAGTTTGCACTAGGACCGTGGTTAGGGTTTCAGCGCGCATCGTGAAAATGCCTCCACGAAGAGAATGTGGCGGAAGACCTGGTGCTGTGACACGTAAGGTTAGAGAGAATTTCTGGGTAAGTTTGTCATTGTTTACCTAGATGATATTTTGATTTTTATCAAGATATTGGAGGAACATATGATGCATATTCGTATGGTGTTTGAGAAGTTGAGAGATGAGAAATTGTTGATTAATTTGAAAAAGTGCAGTTTTGTGAAGAAAGAGTTAGTGTATTTGGGATTTGTAGTTTCAGCAAAAGGTCTAAAAATGGACCCAGAGAAGGTACAGGCTATCCTTGAATGGCCTACTCCAAGGAGTGCTACTAAGGTAAGATCTTTTCATGGTTTGGCTAACTTTTACAGAAAGTTTATCAGAAATTTTAGCAGTATTTGTGGACCCTTGACTGAAACAATGAGAGGGGATAGAAAAGAGTTTAAGTGGACTAAAGGAGCAGAAAAGAGTTTTCAATTATTGAAACAAAAAGTTACAGAACAACCTGTATTAGCACTTCCAAATTTTAATAAGGTGTTTCAAGTAGATTGTGATGCTAGTGGTACTGCAATAGGAGCTGTTATGAGCCAAGAAGGTAAACCTGTTGCGTATTTTAGTGAGAAGTTAAATGATGCCAAGAGGAAGTATTCTATTTATGATCAAGAATTTTATGCTATAGTTCAGGCATTAAAGAAGTGGAGACATTATCTACTTCCTAAGGAGTTTGTTTTGTATACTGATCATCAAGCTTTGCAATATTTGAATAGTCAAGGAAAATTGAATCAAAGGCATTTGAAATGGGTTGAGTTTTTGCAGAGTTATACATTTGTTTTGAAACAAAGAAGTGAAAAGTCTAATAGTATTGCAGATGCTCTTAGCAGAAGGCAACTATTGCTGACAGAGATGCAGATTGAGGTGGTTGGGTTCAAGGAACTCAAGAATTTGTATCCAGAAGATCCTGATTCTGGTGAAGCTTGGAAAGCTTGTACAGAACCTGTTACTCTAGACAGGATGAAATGGTTGGATTTCATCATCCAGGATGATATGCTATTCAAAGGGAGTCAGTTGTCCATTCCATGAAGTTCTATGAGGGAGAATCTCATCAAGGAGAAGCATAGCGGAGGATTGGCTGGACATTTTGGTCGTGACAAAACCCTTTCTTTGGTTAGTGAGAATTATTATTGGCCACAATTGCAGCAAGATGTGAAGAAGTTTGTACAGAGTTGTAGAGTATGTCGGATGGCGAAAGGAGTGAAGAAGAATACAGGGTTGTATCAGCCATTACCTGTACCAGAGAAGCCTTGGGAGGATATCAGCATGGACTTTGTTCTTGGTTTACCGAAGACTCAGCGGGGACATGATTTAATTTTTGTGGTGGTTGACAGATTTTCAAAGATGGCACATTTCATTCCCTACAAGAAGACTAATGATGCTGTTCATGTAGCAGGATTATTTTTCAGAAAAGTAGTGAGACTTCATGGTTTGCCAAAGACCATAGTTTCAGATCGGGACACTAAGTTTGTTGGATATTTCTAGCGTACATTATGGAAGAAGTTGAAGATAGATTTGAAGTTCAGTTCATCACATCATCCACAGACTGATGGACAGACAGAGGTGGTGAATAGAAGTTTGGAAAATTTACTGAGATGTTTGGTTGGAGATAAGCCAACAGGATGAGATTTGATTTTACCACAGGCAGAATTTGCATATAATAATTCTATCAATAGAAGCACTGGTAAATCACCATTCTAAATTATATATGGAAGTAGTCCAACAAATGCATCTGAATTGAGGAAGATAGATAAAAGAGAAATAAGTAGTGCTGAAGCTAAGGATTTTGTAGAACACTTGAAGAACATCCATGAGGAGGTGAGGAAGCATATTGCCAAGATGAATGCACAGTATAAGGCTAAGGCAGATGTGAAAAGGAGGCATAAGGAATTTCAGGTTGGAGATGAAGTCATGGTTCATTTGCGGAAGGAGCGATTTCCAGTTGCTACATATAACAAGTTGAAAATGAAGAAGTTTGGACCATGTAGGATAGTGAAGAAACATGATTCAAAAAATGCATATGAGGTAGAATTGCCTACTGAGCTAAATATTTCACCAGTGTTTAACATTTCAGATCTGACAGAGTATCATGAAGGAGGTGTTGAAGATGAGATCACAGCAGCACAGTGGAGTATTCTAGTAACTAGTTCAGACACTAAGGAGATCGAAGATATACTGGACAGTCGTGTTGGCAGAAGCACAAGGAACATGACATATGAAGAATATATGGTCAAGTGGAAAGGATGACCTGTTGAAGATTCATCATGGCTAACAAAAGAGGAGGTTAACCGTCTTGGTTTTTCTCTGCACACCTGAGTCGTGATAGGGTCACTTCTCAAATTACCCCGGGTGTCTGATGCAGGAGCATCCTGGGTGTAAGAGCAATCTTGCATCACCCAAAAAAAATATATTTCTATTTTTATATTCTAAGGGTTATTTGTGCAGAGCTGATATTTATGGAAAGTTACTATTTTTGGTAATTTTTGTATGTGCTCAGAATGATCTGATTTCTTTCTTGGAAGTTCATTTTGGTCATATAAGTCTGCCAGCAAAGTTTCATGGCTAGATCAGGTGTAGTTTTGAAGATATTGAAGATTTTCGGTATTGGCAGCAGCGTACAAAAACTTCCAACTTAGTTTTGAAGGCTTTAGAGGCCCCAAATTAGGTCAAAAATTTGGGTGACGGGTGCTTGTGTCGGTCAAGCTTGTAGAGCGCTTCGTGGCGTTTCCAAAATGGAGTTATAATAGTCAATCGGGTCAACTGGTGATGACTTATGATCTCCAAAAGTCGGGTCACCTCAATGGCAGAAAATAATTTTCCTTCAAAATTTCTGTTCGGGTTTCAAAAGTTATTTTGAGCCGACTTTGATGTAATAAATTGAAAAATAAAATAATTCTAAGTTTGGTTGGCCCTTAGGGCTAAATTTGTGGAACCTTCTCGGGCAATGGAAATTGCCTATATAAGGAAGGTTGTATTATTGTCTTAGGCAGTCGGGAATAGTTCTGGGTAGTAGATCTGGGTATTGATTGAAGGCTTTATCCTACAGAATATTGTAAGGGAATGCCCATGTGGCTTTGCATATTGTAATTTTGAAAGTTTGTAATTCCATATTTGTGGAGATAATAAGAAGCCAATTTTATGTTCTTGCATATTATTGTTGTTGTTTCTCTATTTCTGTTATGTGTTTGTGGTATAAAGGGGAGCACCCTTCATCAAGTGGTATCAGAGCAGGGGTTCTTGAGTGTGTAAATAGATTGCCGACTGTGAGGCAGTTTGCACTAGGACCGTGGTTAGAGTTTCAGCGCGCATCGCGAAAATACCTCCATGAAGAAAACGTGGTGGAAGACCTGGTGCTGTGACACCTGAGGTTAGAGAGCTGCAGAGACAAGTGCGAGCATTGCAAGAAGAGATTCGCAGAAGAATGAATCTTAATGTCAGAGATGAAAGTGAGGATGAAGCCGAAGAAGAATATCAAGAAGGAGAAGCTAAAATTGTGAACCATGAGGAAGAAAGACTTTTCCGGGCGATTTCCAAGATTGGAAAAAGACCTAAGATTGAGGTTCCCACATTTTCTAGAAATCTTAACCCAGAGGAATTGATCGACTAGATTGATGAATGTGAGGAATATTTTAAGTATGAAGATGTTGAGGATCTTGATAGGGTCAAATTTGCGAAGGCTAGACTGAAAGGTCATGCGAAGATATGGTGGCAAGAGATTCAGTTAGAGTGAAATAGAAGGGGAAAGGAGAAAATCACGAGATGGGATCGGATGGTGGATAAATTGAAGTGACAGTTCATTCCTCTTGATTATGAGCTTGACCTACTGAAAAAAATGCAAAGTTTGAAGCAGGCAGGAAGATCTGTTTAGGAGTATACAGAAGAGTTCTATCGACTTCTCATCAGAATAGTCCATGTAGAAGCTGATAAGGAGAAAGTTACCTGATACCTTAATGGGTTAAGGCCAAGCATTCAGGAGGAGCTGAATCTGGTTCGAATGAACAATATTGAACAGGCATACTAGTTTGACCTAAAAGTAGAGGAAAAGCTGAACAAGAAGTTTGAGAGCAGACAAAACGGAAGAGGTCACCGTGGAAGATCTGGTGGACGGTCATATGGTGGCCGAAATGAAAATCCAAAAAAGAAAGATGAGGCCATTAGTAGTCAGAATCAGCGAGGAAATAATTCTAATCACTCCCAGGATCAGAATAATAAAGATCAAAGAGGAAGAGGAAGAGGACAAGGATCTGGAAGAGGTGGCTTCCATGGAACATGTTTTCACTGTGGAGAAGAAGGTCATAGGGCATTTGAATGTCCTCAGTGCCAAGGCAGAATAGACAGGAGAAATGAAAGCCAGGGCAGAGTTGCGCATGTAGATGAAGATGCTAGATCGTCAAATTGTGAAGATGCTGAAAGAGGAGAAACGCTAATTAACAGAAGAGTCTTGCTGAGTGGTAAGAATGAATCTGAACAAATGAGGAGCCTGTTTCGCACCAGGTGCAAGTGTGAAGGTAAATGTTGTGATGTGATTATTGATAGTGGAAGCACTGACAATTTGGTGTCAGAAAAGATGGTGACAAAGTTGAAGCTCAAGAGATAGAAACACCCACATCCATATCAGATTGCTTGGGTACAGGATGACCACAAGGTCATGGTCAATGAACAATGCCTGGTGAAGTTCAAGATTGGCGGATACCAAGATGAGGTATTGTGTGATATCATATCTATGGATGCATGTCATATGTTGTTTGGTAGACCATGGCAGTTTGACAGATATGCTGTACATGATAGTCGTGCGAATAGCTATTCCCTGACAAAGGATGGAGTGCGACATAAGCTAAAGCCATTGAAGGAGACTGAAGAAAAGGTATGTGGTAATGCAAGAATAAAATTTGTTGATGGAAGAAAATTTCTAGATGGTATGAGGCATGAGCATGTATGTTTTTCTTTAATTTTAAAAGTTGGTAAAGAAGAAGCAGAGGATGTACTTGTAGAGGTTGCAGATTTGTTGAATGAGTTTCAGGATATTGTATCTGATAATGTACCTGATGGATTACCACGGATAAGAAAGATCAGTCATCAGATGGATTTGATTCTAGGAGCCAGTTTGCCAAATAAGGTAGCACACAAAATGACACCAGCAGAAAGTGAAGAGTTGAACAGACAAGTACACGAGTTATTACAGAAAGGGTTGATTCAAGAGAGTCTGAGTCCCTGTGTTGTACCAGCGGTATTAGCACCAAAGAAGAATGGAGAGTGGAGGATGTGTATAGATTCTAGAGCAATAAACAAGATCACAATCAAGTATAGGTTTCCATTGCCACGAATGGATGATATTATAGATTGTTTGAGTGGAGCTGTGTATTTCTCAAAGATAGATCTGAAGAGTGGATATCATCAGATTCGGATCAGAGAAGGAGATGAATGGAAGACTACCTTCAAGACAAAGGAAGGACTATATGAGTGGTTAGTCATGCCTTTTGGGCTAACCAATGCACCGAGCACTTTCATGCGGCTCATGAACGAGGTTCTGAAAGAATTTTTGGGTAAGTTTGTCATTGTTTACCTAGATGATATTTTGATTTTTAGCAAGACATTGGAGGAACATATGATGCATATTCGTATGGTGTTTGAGAAGTTGAGAGATGAGAAATTGTTGATTAATTTGAAGAAGTGCAGTTTTGTAAAGAAAGAGTTAGTGTATTTGGAATTTGTAGTTTCAGCAGAAGGTCTAAAAATGGACTCAGAGAAGGTACAGGCTATCTTTGAATAGCCTACTCTAAGGAGTGCTACTGAGGTAAGATCTTTTCATGGTTTGGTTAGCTTTTACAGAAAGTTTATCAGAAATTTTAACAGTATTTGTGGACCCTTGACTGAAACAATGAGAGGGGATAGAAAAGAGTTTAAATGGACTAAAGGAGTAGAAAAGAGTTTTCAATTATTGAAATAAAAAGTTATAGAACAACCTGTTTTAGCACTTCCAGATTTTAATAAGGTGTTTCAAGTAGATTGTGATGCTAGTGGTACTGCAATAGGAGCTTCTATGAGCCAAGAAGGTAAACCTGTTGCGTATTTCAGTGAGAAGTTAAATGATGCCAAGAGGAAGTATTTTGTTTATGATCAGAAATTTTATGCTATAGTTCAGGCATTAAAGAAGTGGAGACATTATCTACTTCCTAATGAGTTTGTTTTGTATATTGATCATCAAGCTTTACAATATTTGAATAGTCAACGAAAATTAAATCAAAGGCATTTGAAATGGATTGAGTTTTTGCAGAGTTATACATTTGTTTTGAAACATAGAAGTGGAAAGTCTAATAGGGTTGCAGATGCTCTTAGCAGAAGGCAACTATTGCTGACAGAGATGTAGATTGAGGTGGTTGGGTTTAAGGAACTCAAGAATTTGCATCCAGAAGATCCTGATTTTGGTGAAGCTTGGAAAGCTTGTACAGAACCTGTTACTCTAGACAGGACGAAATGGTTGGATTTCATCATCCAGGATGATATGCTATTCAAAAAGAGTCAGTTGTGCATTCCACGAAGTTCTATGAGGAAGAATCTCATCAAGGAGAAGCATAGCGGAGGATTGGCCGGACATTTTGGTTGTGACAAAACCCTTTCTTTGGTTAGTGAGAATTATTATTGGCCACATTTGCAGCAAGATGTGAAGAAGTTTGTATAGAGTTGCAGAGTATGTCAAATGGTGAAAGGAGTGAAGCAGAATACAGGGTTGTATCAGCCATTACCTGTACCAGAGAAGCCTTGGGAGGATATCAGCATGGACTTTGTTCTTGGTTTACCGAGGACTCAGCGGGGACATGATTTAATTTTTGTGGTGGTTGATAGATTTTCAAAGATGGCGCATTTCATTCCCTGCAAGAAGACTAATGATGCTGTTCATGTAGCAGGATTATTTTTCAGAGAAGTAGTGAGACTTCATAGTTTGCCAAAGACCATAGTTTCAGATCGGGACACTAAGTTTGTTGGATATTTTTGGCATACATTATAGAAGAAGTTGAAGATAGATTTGAAGTTCAGTTCATCACATCATCCACAGACTGATGGACAGACAGAGGTGGTGAATAGAAGGTTGGGAAATTTGCTGAGATGTTTGGTTGGAGATAAGCCAACAGGATGGGATTTTATTTTACCACATGCAGAATTTGCATACAATAATTCTGTCAATAGAAGGACTGGTAAATCACCATTCCAGATTGTATATGGAAGTAGTCCAAGAAATGCATCTAAATTGAGGAAGATAGATAAAGGAGAAATAAGTAGTGCTGAAGCTGAGGATTTTTTAGAACATTTGAAGAACATCCATGAGGAGGTGAGGAAGCATATTGCCAAGATGAATGCACAGTATAAGGCTAAGGCAGATGTGAAAAGGAGGCATAAGGAATTTTAGGTTGGAGATGAAGTCATGGTTCATTTGCGGAAGGAGCGATTTCCAATTGGTACATATAACAAGTTGAAAATGAAGAAGTTTGGACAATGTAGGATACTGAAGAAACATGATTCAGGAAACACATATGAGGTAGAATTGCCTACTGAGCTAAATATTTCACCAATGTTTAACATTTCAGATCTGACAGAGTATCATGAAGGAGGTGTTGAAGATGAGATCACAGCAGCACAGTGGAGTATTCCAGCAACTAGTTCAGACACTAAGGAGATCGAAGATATATTGGACAGTCATGTTGGCAGAAGCACAAAAAACATGACATATAAAAAATATCTGGTCAAGTGGAAAGGATGACCTGTTGAAGATTCATCATGGCTAATAAAGGAGGAGGTTAACCATCTTGGTTTTCCTCTGCACACCTGAGTCGTGACAGGGTCACTTCTCAAATTACCCGGGGTGTCTGATGCAAGAGCATCTTGGGTGTAAGAGCAATCTTGCATCACCCAAAAAAAATATATTTCTATTTTTATATTCTAAGGGTTATTTTGTGCAGAGCTATGTGGAAAGTTACTATTTTTGGTAATTTTTGTATGTGCTCAGAATGATCTAATTTCTTTCTTGGAGGTTCATTTTGGTCATATAAGTCTGCCAGTAAAATTTCATGGCTAGATCAGGTGTAGTTTTGAAGATATTGAAGATTTTTGGTATTGAAAGCAGGGTACAGAAACTTCAAACTCAATTTTAAAAGCTTTAGAGGCTCCAGATGAGGTCAAAAATTTGGGTGACATGCACTTGTGCCAGTCAAGCCTATAGAGCGCTTCGTGGCATTTCCAAAATGGGGTTATAATAGTCAATCGGGTCAACTGGTGATGACTTATGATCTCCGAAAGTCGGGTCACCTGAATGGCAGAAAATAATTTTCTTTCAAAATTTTTGTTCGGGTTTCAAAAGTTATTTTGAGCCGACTTTGATGTAATAAATTGAAAAATAAAATAATTCTAAGTTTGGTCGGCCCTTAGGGCTAAATTTCTGGAACCTTCTCGGGTGGTGGAAATTGCCTATATAAGGAAGGCTATATTATTGTCTTAGGCAGTTGGGAATAGTTCTGGGTAGTAGATCTGGGTATTGATTGGAGGCTTTGTCATATAGAATATTGTAAGGGAATGCCCATGTGGCTTTGCATATTATAATTTTGAAAGTTTGTAATTCCACATTTGTGGAGATAATAAGAAGCTAATTTTCTATTCTTGCATATTATTATTGTTGTTTCTCTATTTCTGTTGTGTTTGTGGTATAAAGAGGAGCACCCTTCATCAAGTGGTATCAGAGCAGGGGTTCTTGAGTGTGTAAATAGATCGCCGACTGTGAGGTAGTTTGCACTAGGACCGTGGTTAGGGTTTCAGCGCGCATCGCGAAAATGCCTTCACGAAGAGAATGTGGTGGAAGACATGGTACTGTGACACCTGAGGTTAGAGAGCTGCAGAGACAAGTGCGAGCATTGCAAGAAAAGATTCACAAAGGAATGAATCTTAATGTCAGAGATGAAAGTGAGGATGAAGCCGAAGAAGAATATCAAGAAGGAGAAGCTAAAATTATGAACCATGAGGAAGAAATACTTTTCCGGGTGATTTTCAAGATTGGGAAAAGACCTAAGATTGAGGTTCCCACATTTTTTGGAAATTTTAACCCAGTGGAATTGATCGACTGGATCAATGAATGTGCAGAATATTTTGAGTATGAAGATGTTGAGGATCCTGATAGGGTCAAATTTGCGAAGGCCAGACTGAAAGGTCATGCGAAAATATGGTGGCAAGAGATTCAGTTAGAGCGAAATAGAAGGGGAAAGGAGAAAATCATGAGATGGGATCGGATGGTGAATAAATTGAAGTGACAGTTCATTCCTGTTGATTATGAGCTTGACCTATTGAAAAAAATGCAGAGTTTGAAGCAAGCAGGAAGATCTGTTCAGGAGTATACAGATAAGTTTTATCGACTTCTCATCAGAACAAGCCATGCAGAAGCTGATAAGGAGAAAGTTTCCCAATACCTTAATGGGTTAAGGCCAAGCATTCAGGAGGAGCTGAATCTGGTTCGAATGAACAGTATTGAAGAGGCATACCAGTTTGCCCTAAAAGGAGAGTAAAAGTTGAACAAGAAGTTTGAGAGCAGACAAAATGGAAGAGGTCACGGTGAATGATCTGGTGGATGGTCATATGGTGGCCGAAATGAAGATCCAAAAAAGAAGGATGAGGCCAGTAGCAGTCAGAATCAGTGAGGAAATAATTCCAATCGCTCCTAGGATCAGAATAATAGAGATCAGAGAGGAAGAGGAAGAGGACAAAGATGTGGAAGAGGTGGCTTCCGTGGAACATGTTTTCACTATGGAGAAGAAGGTCATAGGGCATTTGAATGTCCTCAGCGCCAAGGCAGAATAGACAGGAGAAATGAAGGCCAAGCCAGAGTTGCGCATGTAGATGAAGATGCTAGATCGTCAAATTGTGAAGATGCCGAAAGAGAAGAAATGCTAATTAACAGAAGAGTCTTCCTGAGTGGTGAGAATGAACATGAACAAAGGAGGAGCCTGTTTCGCACCAGGTGCAAGTGTGAAGGTAAATGTTGTGATGTGATTATTGATAGTGGAAGCATTGACAATTTGGTGTCAGAAGAGATGGTGACAAAGTTGAAGCTCAAGAGACAGAAACACCCACATCCATATCAGATTGCTTGGGTACAGGATGACCACAAGGTCATGGTCAATGAACAATGCCTGGTGAAGTTCAAGATTGGCGGATACCAAGATGATTTATTGTGTGATATCATATCTATGGATGCATGTCATATATTGTTGGGTAGACCATGGCAGTTTGACAGATATGCTGTACATGATGGTCATACAAATACCTATTCCCTGACAAAGGATGGAGTGCGACATAAGCTAAAGCCATTGAAGGGGACCGAAGAAAAGGTATGTGGTAATGCAAGAATAAAATTTGTTGATGGAAGAAAATTTCTAGATGGTATGAGGCATGAGCATGTATGTTTTACTTTAATTCCAAAAGTTGGTAAAGAAGAAGCAGAGGATGTACCTGTAGAGGTTACAGATTTGTTGAATGAGTTTCAGGATATTGTATCTGATAATGTACCTGATGGATTACCACTGGTAAAGAAGATCAGTCATCAGATGGATTTGATTCTATGAGCCAGTTTGCCAAACAAGGCAGCACACAGAATGACACCAGCAGAAAGTGAAGAGTTGAACAGACAAGTACATGAGTTATTACAGAAAGGGTTGATTCAAGAGAGTCTGAGTCCCTGTGTTGTACCAGCGGTATTAGCACCAAAGAAGAATGGAGAGTGGAGGATGTGTACAGATTCTAGAGCAATAAACAAGATCACAATCAAGTATAGGTTTCCATTGACACGAATGGATGATATTATGGATTGTTTGAGTGGAGTTGTGTATTTCTCAAAGATAGATCTGAAGAGTGGATATCACCAGATTTGGATCAGAGAAGGAGATGAATGGAAGACTTCCTTAAAGACAAAAGAAGGACTATATGAGTGGTTAGTCATGCCATTTGGGCTAACCAATGCACCGAGCACTTTCATGTGGCTCATGAACGAGGTTCTGAAAGAATTTATGGGTAAGTTTGTCATTGTTTACATAGATGATATTTTGATTTTTAGCAATACATTGGAGGAACATATGATGCATATTCGTATGGTGTTTGAGAAGTTGAGAGATGAGAAATTATTGATTAATTTGAAGAAGTGCAGTTTTGTGAAGAAAGAGTTAGTGTATTTGGGATTTGTAGTTTCAGCAAAAGGTCTAAAAATGGACCCAGAGAAGGTACAGGCTATCCTTGAATGGCCTACTCCAAGGAGTGGTACTGAAGTAAGATCTTTTCATGGTTTGGCTAGCTTTTACAGAAAGTTTATCAGAAATTTTAGCAGTATTTGTGGACCCTTGATTGAAACAATGAGAGGGGATAGAAAAGAGTTTAAGTGGACTAAAGGAGCAGAAAAGAGTTTTCAATTATTGAAATAAAAAGTTACAGAACAACCTATTTTAGCACTTCCAGATTTTAATAAAGTGTTTCAAGTAGATTGTGATGCTAGTGGTACTGCAATAGGAGCTGTTATGAGCCAAGAAGGTAAACATGTTGCGTATTTTAGTGAGAAGTTAAATGATGCCAAGAGGAAGTATTCTGTTTATGATCAAAAATTTTATGCTATAGTTCAGACATTAAAGAGGTGGAGACATTATCTACTTCCTAATGAGTTTGTTTTGTATACTGATCATCAAGCTTTGCAATATTTGAATAGTCAAGAAAAATTGAATCAAAGGCATTTGAAATGGGTTGAGTTTTTGCAATGTTATACATTTGTTTTTAAACACAGAAGTGGAAAGTCTAACAGGGTTGCAGATGCTCTTAGCAGAAGGCAACTATTGCTGACAAAGATGCAGATTCAGGTGGTTGGGTTCAAAGAACTCAAGAATTTATATCCAGAATATCCTGATTTTGGTGAAGCTTAGAAAACTTGTACAGAACCTGTTACTTTAGACAGGATGAAATGGTTGGATTTCATCATCCAGGATGATATGCTATTCAAAGGGAGTCAGTTGTGCATTCCACAAAGTTCTATGAGGGAGAATCTCATCAAGGAGAAGCATAGCGGAGGATTGGCTGGACATTTTGGTCGTGACAAAACCCTTTCTTTGGTTAGTGAGAATTATTATTGGCCACAATTGTAGCAAGATGTGAAAAAGTTTGTACAAAGTTGTAGAGTATGTCGGATGGCGAAAGGAGTGAAGCAGAATATAGGGTTGTATCAGCATTTACCTGTACCAGAGAAGCCTTGGGAGGATATCAGCATGGACTTTGTTCTTGGTTTACTGAGGACTCAGCGGGGACATGATTCAATTTTTGTGGTGGTTGACAGATTTTCAAAGATGGCACATTTCATTCCCTGCAAAAAGACTAATGATGTTGTTCATGTAGCAGGATTGTTTTTCAGAGAAGTAGTGAGACTTCATGGTTTTCCAAAGACCATAGTTTTAGATCGGGACACTAAGTTTGTTGGATATTTCTGGTGTACATTATGGAAGAAGTTGAAGACAGATTTGAAGTTCAGTTCATCACATCATCCACAGACTGATGGACAGACAGAGGTGGTGAATAGAAGTTTGAGAAATTTGCTGAGATGTTTGGTTGGAGATAAACCAAGAGGATGGGATTTGATTTTATCACAGGCAGAATTTGCATATAATAATTCTGTCAATAGAAGCACTAGTAAATCACCATTCTAGATTATATATGAAAGTAGTCCAAGAAATGCATCTGAATTGAGAAAGATAGATAAAGGAGAAATAAGTAGTGCTGAAGCTGAGGATTTTGCAGAACACTTGAAGAACATCCATGAGGAGGTGAGGAAGCATATTGCCAAGATGAATGCACAGTATAAGGCTAAGGTAGATGTGAAAAGGAGGCATAAGGAATTTTAGGTTGGAGATGAAGTCATGGTTCATTTGCAGAAGGAGCGGTTTCCGATTGGTACATATAACAAGTTAAAATTGAAGAAGTTTGGACCATGTAGGATACTGAAGAAACATGATTCAGAAAATGCATATGAGGTAGAATTGCCTACTGAGCTAAATATTTCACCAGTGTTTAACATTTCAGATCTGACAGAGTATCATGAAGAAGGTGTTGAAGGTGAGATCAGAGCAGCACAGTGGAGTATTCCAGCAACTAGTTCAGACACTAAGGAGATCGAAGATATACTGGACAATTGTGTTGGCAGAAGCACAAAGAACATGACATATGAAGAATATCTGGTCAAGTGGAAAGGATGACCTGTTGAAGATTCATCATGGCTAACAAAGGAGGAGGTTAACCGATTGGTTTTCCTCTGCACACCTAAGTCCTGACAGGGTCACTTCTCAAATTACCCCGGGTGTCTGATGCAGGAGCATCCTGGGTGTAAGAGCAATCTTGCATCACCCAAAAAAAATATATTTCTATTTTTATATTCTAAGGGTTATTTTGTGCAGAGCTGCTATTTGTGGAAAGGTACTATTTTTGGTAATTTTTGTATGTGCTCAGAATGATCTGATTTCTTTCTTAGAGGTTCATTTTGGTCATATAAGTCTGCCAGCAAAGTTTCATGGCTAGATCAGGTGTAGTTTTGAAGATATTGAAGATTTTCGGTATTGGTAGCAGGGTACAAAAACTTCAAACTCAATTTTAAAAGCTTTAGAGGCCACGGATGAGGTCAAAAATTTGGGTGACAAGTGCTTGTGCTGGTCAAGCCTCTAGAGCGCTTCGTGGCATTTTTGAAATGGGGTTATAATAGTCAATCGGGTCAACTAGTGATGACTTATGATCTCCGGAAGTCGGGTCACCTGAATGGAAGAAAATAATTTTCCTTCAAAATTTCTGTTCAGGTTTCAAAAGTTATTTTGAGCCGACTTTGATGTAATAAATTGAAAAATAAAATAATTCTAAGTTTGGTCGGCCCTTAGGGCTAAATTTCTGGAACCTTCTCGAGCGGTGGAAATTCCCTATATAAGGAAGGCTGTATTATTGTCTTAGGCAGTCAGGAATAGTTCTGGGTAGTAGATCTGGGTATTGATTGGAGACTTTTTCGTATAGAATATTGTAAGGGAATGCCCATGCGGCTTTGCATATTGTAATTCTGAAAGTTTGTAATTCTACATTTATGGAGATAATAAGAAGCCAATTTTCTGTTCTTGCATATTATTGTTGTTGTTTCTCTATTTCTATTATGTGTTTCTGGTATAAAGGGGAGCACCTTTCATCAAGTGGTATCAGAGGAGGGGTTCTTGAGTGTGTAAATAGATTACCGACTGTGAGGCAGTTTGCACCAGGACCGTGGTTAGGGTTTCAGTGCGCATTGTGAAAATGCCTCCATGAAGAGAACATGGCGGAAGACCTGGTGCTGTGACACCTGAGGTTAGAGAGCTGCAGAGATAAGTGCGAGCATTGCAAGAAGAGATTCGTAGAGGAATGAATCTTAATGTCAGAGATGAAAGTGAGGATGAAACCGAAGAAGAATATCAAGAAGGAGAAGCTGAAATTGTGAACCACGAGGAAGAAAGACTTTTCCAGGCGATTTCCAAGATTGGGAAAAGACCTAAGATTGAGGTTCCCACATTTTTTGGAAATCTTAACCCAGAGGAATTGATCGACTAGATCAATGAATCTGAGAAATATTTTGAGTATGAAGATGTTGAGGATCCTGATAGGGTCAAATTTGTGAAGGCTAGACTAAAAGGTCATGCGAAGATATGGTGGTAAGAGATTCAGTTAGAGCAAAATAGAAGGGGAAAGGAGAAAATCACGAGATGGGATCGGATGGTGGATAAATTGAAGCGACAGTTTATTCCTGTTGATTATGAGCTTGACCTACTGAAAAAAATGCAGAGTTTGAAGTAGGTTGGAAGATATGTTCAGGAGTATACAGAGGAGTTCTATCGACTTCTCATCAGAACAGGCCATGCAAAAGCTGATAAGGAGAAAGTAGCCCGATACTTTAATGGGTTAAGGCCAAGCATTCAGGAGGAGCTGAATCTGGTTCGAATGAACAGTATTGAAGAGGCATACCAGTTTGCCCTAAAAGTAGAGGAAAAGTTGAACAAGAAGTTTGAGAGCAGACAAAATGAAAGAGGTCGCAGTGGACGATCTGGTGGACGGTCATATGGTGGCCGAAATGAAGATCCAGAAAAGAAGGATGAGCCCAGTAGCAGTCAGAATCAGTGAGGAAATAATTCCTATCGCTCCCAGGATCAAAATAATAGAGATCAAAGAGGAAGAGGAAGAGGACAAGGATCTGGAAGAGGTGTCTTCCGTGGAACATGTTTTCATTGTGGAGAAGAAGGGCATAGGGCATTTGAATGTCCTCAGCGCCAAGGTAGAATAGACAGGAGAAATGAAGGCTAGGCCAGAGTTGCGCATGTAGATGAAGATGCTAGATCGTTAAATTCTGAAGATGCCAAAAGAGGAGAAATGTTAATTAATAGAAGAGTCTTGCTGAGTGGTGAGAATGAACCTGAACAAAGGAGGAGCCTATTTCGCACCAGGTGCAAGTGTGAAGGTAAATATTGTGATGTGATTATTGATAGTGGAAGCACTGACAATTTGGTGTCAGAAGAGATGGTGACAAAGTTGAAGCTCAAGAGACAGAAACACCCACATCCATATCAGATTGCTTGGGTACAAGATGACCACAAGGTCATGGTCAATGAACAATGCCTGGTGAAGTTCAAGATTGGCAGATACCAAGATGAGGTATTGTGTGATATCATATCTATGGATGCATGTCATATGTTGTTGGGTAGACCATGGTAGTTTGACAGATATTCTGTACATGATGGTCGTGTGAATACCTATTCCGTGACAAAAAATGGAGTGCGACATAAGCTAAAGCCATTGAAGGAGACCGAAGAAAAGGTATGTGGTAATGCAAGAATAAAATTTGTTGATGGAAGAAAATTTCTAGATGGTATGAGGCATGAGCATGTATGTTTTGCTTTAATTCTAAAAGTTGGTAAAGAAGAAGCAGAGGATGTACCTGTAGAGGTTGCAGATTTGTTGAATGAGTTTCAGGATATTGTATCTAATAATGTACCTGATGGCTTACCACCGGTAAGGAAGATCAGTCATCAGATGGATTTGATTCCAGGAGCCAGTTTACCAAATAAGGCAGCACACAGAATGACACCAGCAGAAAGTGAAGAGTTGAATAGACAAGTACATGAGTTATTATAGAAAGGGTTGATTTGAGAGAGTCTGAGTCCATGTGTTGTACCAGCGGTATTAGCACCAAAGAAGAATGGAGAGTGGAGCATGTGTACAGATTTCAGATCAATAAACAAGATCACAATCAAGTATAAGTTTCCATTGCCATGAATGGATGATATTATGGATTGTTTGAGTGGTGCTGTGTATTTCTCAAAGATAGATCTGAAGAGTGGATATCACCAGATTCAGATCAGAGAAGGAGATGAATGGAAGACTACCTTCAAGACAAAGGAAAGACTATATGAGTGGTTAGTCATGCCTTTTGGGCTAACCAATGCACCGAGCACTTTCATGCGGCTCATGAACGAGGTTCTGAAAGAATTTCTGGGTAAGTTTGTCATTGTTTATCTAGATGATATTTTGATTTTTAGCAAGACATTGGAGGAACATATGATGCATATTCGTATGGTGTTTGAGAAGTTGAGAGATGAGAAATTGTTGATTAATTTGAAGAAGTGCAGTTTTGTGAAGAAAGAGTTAGTGTATTTGGGATTTGTAGTTTCAGCAGAAGGTCTAAAAATGGACCCAGAGAAGGTACAGGCTATCCTTGAATGGCCTACTCCAAGGAGTGCTACTGAGGTAAGATATTTTCATGGTTTGGCTAGCTTTTATAGAAAGTTTATCAAAAATTTTAACAGTATTTGTGGACCCTTGACTGAAACAATGAGAGGGGATAGAAAAGAGTTTAAGTGGACTAAAGGAGCAGAAAAGAGTTTTCAATTATTGAAATAAAAAGTTACAGAATAACCTATTTTAGCACTTCCAGATTTTAATAAGGTGTTTCAAGTAGATTGTGATGCTAGTGGTACTGCAATAGGAGCTGTTATGAGGCAAGAAGGTAAACCTGTTGCGTATTTCAATGAGAAGTTAAATGATGCCAAGAGGAAGTATTCTGTTTATGATCAAGAATTTTATGCTATAGTTCAGGCATTAAAGAAGTGGAGACATTATCTACTTCCTAATGAGTTTGTTTTGTATACTGATCTTCAAGCTTTACAATATTTGAATAGTCAAGGAAAATTGAATCAAAGGCATTTGAAATGGGTTTAGTTTTTGCAGAGTTATACATTTATTTTGAAACATAGAAGTGGAAAGTCTAACAGGGTTACAGATGCTCTTAGCAGAAGACAACTATTGCTGACAGAGATGCAGATTGAGGTGGTTGGGTTTAAAGAACTCAAGAATTTATATCCAGAAGATCCTGATTTTGGTGAAGCTTGGAAAGCTTGTACAGAACCTATTACTCTAGACAGGATGAAATGGTTGGATTTTATCATCTAGGATGATATGCTATTCAAAGGGAGTCAGTTGTGCATTCCACGAAGTTCTATGAGGGAGAATCTCATCAAGGAGAAGCATAGCGGAGGACTGGCTGGACATTTTGGTCCTGACAAAACCCTTTCTTTGGTTAGTGAGAATTATTATTGGCCACAATTGCAGCAAGATGTGAAGAAGTTTGTACAGAGTTGTAGACTATGTCAGATGGTGAAAGGAGTGAAGCAGAATACAGGGTTGTATCAGCCATTACCTGTACTAGAGAAGCCTTGGGAGGATATCAGCATGGACTTTGTTCTTGGTTTACCGAGGACTCAGCTGGGACATGATTCAATTTTAGTGGTGGTTGACAGATTTTCAAAGATGGCACATTTCATTCCCTGCAAGAAGACTAATGATGTTGTTCATATAACAGGATTATTTTTCAGAGTAGTGAGACTTCATGGTTTGCCAAAGACCATAGTTTCAGATCGGGACACTAAGTTTGTTGGATATTTCTGGCGTACATTATAGAAGAAGTTGAAGATAGATTTGAAGTTCAGTTCATCACATCGTCCACAGACTGATGGACAGACAAAGGTGGTGAATAGAAGTTTGGAAAATTTGCTGAGATGTTTGGTTGGAGATAAGCCAACAGGATGGGATTTGATTTTACCACAGGTAGAATTTGCATATAATAATTCTGTCAATAGAAGCACTAGTAAATCACCATTCCAGATTGTATATGGAAGTAGTCCAAGAAATGCATCTGAATTGAGGAAGATAGATAAAGGAGAAATAAGTAGTGCTGAAGCTAAGGATTTTGCAGAACACTTGAAGAACATCCATGAGGAGGTGAGGAAGCATATTGCCAAGATGAATGCATAGTATAAGGCTAAGGCAGATGTGAAAAGGAGGCATAAGGAATTTTAGGTTGGAGATGAAGTCATGGTTCATTTGCGGAAGGAGCAGTTTTCAGTTGGTACATATAACAAGTTAAAAATGAAGAAGTTTGGACCATGTAGGATACTGAAGAAACATGATTCAGGAAATGCATATGAGGTAGAATTGCCTACTGAGCTAAATATTTCACCAGTGTTTAACATTTCAGATCTGACAGAGTATCATGAAGGAGGTGTTGAAGATGAGATCACAGCAGCACAGTGGAGTATTCTAGTAACTAGTTCAGACACTAAGGAGATCAAAGATATACTAGACAGTCATGTTGGCAGAAGCACAAGGAACATGACATATGAAGAATATCTGGTCAAGTGGAAAGGATGACCTATTGAAGATTCATCATGGCTAACAAAGGAGGAGGTTAACCGTCTTGGTTTTCCTCTACACACCTGAGTCATGACAGGGTCACTTCTTAAATTACCCCGGGTGTCTGATGCAGGAGCATCCTGGGTGTAAGAGCAATCTTGCATCATCCAAAAAAAATATATTTCTATTTTTATATTCTAAGGGTTATTTTGTGCAGAGCTGCTATTTGTGAAAAGTTACTATTTTTGGTAATTTTCGTATGTGCTCAGAATTATCTGATTTCTTTCTTGGAGGTTCATTTTGGTCATATAAGTCTGCTAGCAAAGTTTCATGGCTAGATCAGGTGTAGTTTTGAAGATATTGAAGATTTTCGGTATTGGCAGCAGGGTACAGAAACTTCAAACTCAGTTTTGAAGGCTTTAGATTCCCTGGATGAGGTCAAAAATTTGGGTGACAAGCGCTTGTGCCGGTCAAGTCTGTAGAGCGCTTCGTGGCATTTCTTAAATGGGGTTATAATAGTCAATCGAGTCAACTAGTGATGACTTATGATCTTCGGAAGTCGGGTCACCTGAATGGCAGAAAATAATTTTCTTTCAAAATTTCTGTTCGGGTTTCAAAAGTTATTTTGAGCTGACTTTGATGTAATAAATTGAAAAATAAAATAATTCTAAGTTTGGTCGGCCCTTAGGGCTAAATTTCTGGAACCTTCTCGGGCGGTGGAAATTGCCTATATAAGGAAGGTTGTATTATTGTCTTAGGCAGTCAGGAATAGTTCTGGGTAGTAGATCTGGGTATTGATTTTAGGCTTTGTCCTATAGAATATTGTAAGGGAATGCCCATTTGGCTTTACATATTGTAATTCTGAAAGTTTGTAATTCCACATTTGTGGAGATAATAAGAAGCCAATTTTCTGTTCTTGCATATTATTGTTGTTGTTTCTCTATTTTTGTTATGTGTTTGTGGTATAAAGGGGAGCACCCTTCATCAGGTTGTCAGAAGGACCTATGAGTGAAGGAAAAGTTACTTGTCTGCTTGCTGAATTTTGTGATGTGGCAGTCTCTCATTCGTCGAAGGATCTTACATGGCAGGGTGGGGTCAAGCTTTCATGATGATGGCAAAGATTCAGAATCTACGGTGGGCACATGATCTCAAAGAATCTTTTGAAACCTTAAGATTATGTGCCAGCCATCTGATTCTCCATGTGTGTAGGATGACTATTGTGGGTGCGCTGACTGGTGTTACAAATGGAGCTTTCTTATTGGTTGTGTCAGTGGGACCATTTTCCATGTGTTTCTAGACTATTCACTTTTGATTGGTCCATGATGCAATATGCTGGCAGTTGTTAGTGGGACCTAGTTTTCGGCTTGTCAGAGGGTCTTGACATCTACAGAAAATTGACGACGGGCATAAGTTCTCATGGGATGTGTCAAAGGTTTGAGATCTTATGCTGGTCATTGATTTTAATTTTCTCAAAGGTGATAAAGTGACGTGAGTCCACTGCTACGTGTACTCAGTTGGTAGTTTCTTATTGGTCAGTGAATTTCTGAGTGGGATCTTATCAGTGGGGCCTGCAGTAAAGGCTTTTAAATCTACGGTCAGTGCATGATCTCAAGGAATATTCCTACCCCATGAGATCATGCACCATCCATTGATTTCAAATATTACTTGGACATATCAATGGGTCCTGTGTCAGTGGTGATCGAGTGATTACAATGAGTGGTGTAGTGACAAGTGGCATAATGTGGGCCCAGGCAGGGGTCTAAGGTCTAGCAGTCTAGATAAATATGTTTAGAGGCCCGACAAAATTTAAGGGGTTCGCTCATTCATGAAGAAGAATAGTGGTGCTCCAAATTGACTGGTGACTTAGTGAACAAGTGTTCACATAACCGCTAAACTAAATGGTAGAGAGATAAAGTGTTCTGTGAATTGGAAAGGTCTTCGGTTGCTAGTTTGCTAAATTTGACTGGGGTCTTTTTAAGAGATAAATCATAAAGCCCATGAAAAGGAAAGATCTGATGGCTGTGATATAAAGTTGACCCAGATTCAAATGTCGACCACTAATTTTCTACTGGCACCATGAAATAACTGTTGAAATTCAAATTTGATTTTTCTGAGGGTTTCCAACGACAGAAAGGACTGGTTTTTATAGTTTCTTTGGCCGGATTTGATTTGGTTGGTGGTACCAGTGGATGCAGTGTGATCCAGGGTGCCATGATCAATTGTTGGGGGTTCTGTTGTACTGTGAAGTGTGGTTTTGTGCTCAAAAAGTGTTTGCAAGTGGCCGATTTGACTAGTTTTCATGGCAATTCCTTGGTTTACTATGTTGATCTCGCAGATTTTCATGATTGCAAATTTGTTTGAGATTTATTTTCTCTGAGTTGCCTATGTCTCTTCCCGTGCAATAAATTCTAATGTAATTTTTGGTTGGTTGGGTAGTTGAAACCCTAACCCTAGTCACCCGATGCTTGATGCATCCTCTTTGAGGATTCCAAGGTACTAGGGGTATAAGTGGTGTGTTTTTTGATAGAGTAAGGGTTCTAAAATCTTGGTTCTTAAGGGTTCATTTTTGGTTCCATGAAAGGTCTTTTTTTACAGATTTTCTCTTACTTCTCTGCATATAGGGTGTTCTTTCTTCCTTTATTGGTTCAAAGAATATGATATATATTGTAGTTGATTTGTCTTATGTATGAGGATTCAGTATATTCTTACTATTACAAAAATATCTCCATTTGAATTCTAAATGCATTAATCATACATCAAGGGTGTTTGATTTTTCTATTTGCATTTCTTATGTGTTTGCAAGTGGAGTTGTCCTTGCAGAGATAACTAGTTTAGGATTAGTTTTCATGTATGTATGAGCTGAGGTGTCAAAGATATGTCATGCTTGTCTTCCAGTGGATGTTGGTTAATGTGTTATCTATTTATAGGTCTCTTCTAAGGGGAGGGTTAAAAACCTTTGGATGGGTGATAACATACTTGAATACATAGGTGGGTTGTTAAAGTGAGGTTTGGTCATGGTGTGTGATTGATGTTAGGCATCAACATATTGAATATATTGTCTTCTTGTTTCATAGCTTTCTATTGCAATATGGTATTTGACTCTGTGGCCCACTGGACAAGACACTGGTCTATGAGGGACTTAGGGTATCTCAAGGGTCCTTTCAACCCATCTTTTAAATCATTTGCATTAAGTTCCACCCTTTCCCTTTATTTTGTTAGGATAGGTCTCTAGTTTTCATACTCATTCTATGCAAATAGGGCTATTGCATAATAATTTGTTTCATTAGGGTATAGGATACCTAAAGGGGTTTGAAGATTATTCCACAATAATGTATTTGTAGGTCTATTGTTTATTATGAGGTGTTTTGAGTGTACAAATAAGGCAATACCCACCTGAGTGATGTGGAGCTCAAAGAAGAAGGAGGATTCCTTTCAATCCTCATCAATTAGTTTGTTTTCTGTCAAAGCTGAGTGCCTAACCTGAGATTCAAGTCCACCTATTGATTCAAGTTTTCTCCTGCAAGGAAACCGAACCAACAAAGTACATACAACTCTTTGCTCTACATCTAGCAAGTACAAGCTCACAACTTTCACAATCCTCTTTCACATCACATACATCTCATCCATATATTTTCTAAAGAAAAGATCTTACATATATACCCTTTTACATTATACATGATCAGGTCAATCAATTAGGCTTTCCTAATAAAAAAATAATTACATAAACCCTTGCTAAGATACACATAATATCTAAAATGGGTATACAATGATTACATTACAACAATTAAGGACCGACATCCTTAATTTACATTTGCCAACCAAAATGCACACTACATCTCTAAAGCTGGCTTCCAAATAGCTATCCTCTAGAACACACACCACAACTAATGTCATTATGCTTTATGTACCTTGCACTAATGAATGAACAATCTTTAATACCCTATCTACCATGCCTCAAGCTCGCATGTACTAAATCCATACCTTCTGTAAGATATACCCAAAACACAGAGACTATCTCTATCAAACTTCATTATCATAGTCTAGTTACCAGTCTTCACCAAAACATTTGTAACTGATTCAATACACAACATAACATCATGTGATCTTAGACATAAGATCACAACACCTTCCTGTACTCTCATCTAACTTTGCAACTTCTGAAACATCTATAAAGTATTTGTACACTCTAATAACTAGCCTATTTTCCTTCCATAGACATATGTTGACATTAGTGACAAAACAAAAATGACAATAGTATGAATACCCATTCAGTAACATAGTGATTAAACATATAAAATATCTTCAATGCATTAGCAATATCCAACAATCTCCCCCTTTGGCATTGATGTCAACATATGGGAAAATCATCCCAAAGTTATATCAACCCAAAGTTTTGTACAACTCCTCATAGCATCTCTCCACACAATCTCCCCATACATTAGGGATTTTATTCATAGAATCTCTCCCCCTTTGACAATAATGGCAAATATTTTCATACGGTATCAAAAGCTCTCCTTCTTTATCATCCATGAACCAGGTGTTGAATCACCCAAATATCTTATGTAAGCTTCCACAAAATCACTCCCCCTAAGGATTAGATCCACACATCAAGTCAAGAATATGATAAGGCTTTGAAAATATCTAGACTAATGCATCCCTACATCATTTAGTTTTGACTAGGAGGGGCCTAAACCCCAAGCATACCTCTGAGATATTCAAAGGTATCTTTTGGCAATGGCTTTGTAGATATGTCTTCAATTTATTCCTTTGTTCTAACATTCTCCAAATTTATTTCCTTCTCTACCACCTTGTCTCTCAAGAAGTGATACTTGATAGAGATATGTTTAGTTTTAGAGTGCATCACCAGATTCTTTGACATGTTCACTTTACTAGTGTTATCACAATGGATAACCACTGGCTCATCAAAACTTATCTTGATATCCTTCAGCATTTATTTCATGCAAACAATCTGAGTGCAATTATTAGCAACAACAATATACTTTGATTCAATAGTAGATTGAGCTATACAATATTTCTTCTTACTTAGCCATGAAACCAACTTTTTCCCAAGGAAAAATACACCACCACTAGTACTCTTCCTGTCATGGTCAATATTTCCTACCCAATCAGCATTAGTAAAAGCATGAAGTTCAAAACTATCATTCCTATCATACCATAAGCCATATTCAATTTTCCCTTTCAGATATCTAAATATCCTTTTCATAGCAACTCGTGTGTCTCTTTTGGTTCTGCCTGATATCTAGCCATAATTCCAACAACATTAGCAATATCTAGTCTGGTGTGAGTCAGATATTGTAATCCACCAACCATTGATATTTACTTGGTCTTAAAAACACATTGAGTCTCATCATTACTTGATATTTTATTACCAGTCACCATGGGTGTACCAACTGGTTTACAATCTTCCATTCCAAACTTTTTCAACATTTCTTTAAGATACTTAGTTTGAGAAATGAAAATTCCATTCTTTCTCTGAGTAATTTGTAGTCCTAGAAAGAATTTCCTTTCACCTATCATGGAAATATCAAATTCATTCTCCATTTATTTAGAAAACTTCTTACACAACTCATCATTGCCTCCAAAAATGATATCATCAAAAAACTCTTATATTATCAAAATTCCATCTTCACTAGTTCTCAAATATAAATTACTATCAGCATTACCTTTTATGAATCCAAGAAAAAGTAAGTACTTTTCTAACATTGCATACCAAGCCCTTGGTGCTTTCTTTAGTCCATATAGTGCCTTCTTCAACTTGCATACCATGTTTTCATCTTCTGTTAGAGGAAATCCATCAGGTTGTTCTATGTATACCTCTTCTTCAAGATCTCCATTCAAGAATGCAAATTTCACATCCATCAGATATACCTTGAAGTCTTTATGTCTATCATAGGCCAAAAATAATCTCATAGCTTCTATTCTAGCAACATTAGAAAATATCTCTTCAAAATCTATGCCTTCTTGTTGTGAATAGCCTTTACATACCAACCTTTCTTTGTTCCTTACAATAGTCCCTTATTCATTCATTTTATTTCTGAAAACCCACTTAGTTCCTATTACATTTTTTTCTTTAGGTCTAGGAACCAATTCCAAAGTGTTATTATTCTCTATCTAATCTAATTCTCCTTGCATAGCCTTTATCCAAGATTCATCTCTACAAGCTTCATCAGTGGTCTTTGGTTCAACTTGAGAAATCAAACAAATTTCATCTCTTAACTGTTCTCTAGTTTTTATTCCTTTACTTGCATCTCCAATAAATTTTTTTTAGGATGGTTTTTCTTTACATATCTCAGTGATTTAGTAGTCTCAATAAATTCATTGGTTTCACCTTCACAAGTCTTATTTTCACATATAGTTTCAACAGGTTCTTCTTCTTCTGCAGCAACAACTTCTTTAATCTCTTAATTTTGATTATAGTCATACATTCTCTCTTGTATCTAAAACTTCTCATCTATTCTTACATTGTTACTTTCAATCATCTTTCTCAATCTCATATTAAAACATTTGTAATCCTTTCTCTTAGTGTAATAACCAAGAAATATTCCTTCATCACTTTTAGCATCAAACTTTCCTATTTCATCATCTCTTTTGATATAGCATTTACTTCCAAATATTTAGAAATATTTCATAGTAGGAGTATGATCAAACCATAATTCATAAATTTTCTTACTTGTACCTTCTCTGATTTGAATTATGTTCAAAGTGTACACTGTTGTCCCAACAACTTCTTGCCAATGCACATGAGATACATTACCTTCAAGTAACATAGTTCTAGCAACATTAAGTATAGTTATCTTCCTTCGCTTTGCTATCCCATTCTATTGTAGGGTCCTAGGACAATCTATTTTCCTCTGTATTCCACATTCTTTTCAATATGAATTGAATAGATCTGAAGTAAATTCTCCACCTCTCTCTGAACTAAAATTTTTTACCTTTAAGCCTAATTCATTCTCTACTTTTTCTTTGAATATCTTGAATTTATCAAATTCTTTTGATTTCTCTTTCAAATAAGTAACCCACATCATTCTAGAAAAGTCATCAACAAAAAGTATAAAATACCTTTCACCATAGTATGATTTTGTCCTTGTAGGTCCACATAGGTCTGTATGTACCAGATCCAACTTTCCTTTTTTTGTATATGATTTGATTTTATAACTGCTTCTAGTCTACTATTCCATAACACAATCTTTGCACATGGTGTTAGATGGTTTCACAATCTTTAGTAGGTCTCTTACTACATTAGTCAAACTTGCCTTCACAATATTATCAAAATTTACATAAAAAAATCTTTTATGCCACAACCAATTGTCATCTACCTTTGCAACAAAACAAGATGCTCTAGATGTATTTAACTCAAATATATTACCTCTATATTTAGTACCAGTTGCAATCATCTTTCCTCCCTTACTTCTGATAAAATATTTTCCATTAACGAAACTCAATTGAAATTCTTTATCCTTTATTTGTCCAACACAAAAAATTATGCTTAAGTCCATCAACAAGCAATACATTTTTAGCATTATTCTTTCCATCCAAAGAAATAGATCCTATTCCTATGATATGTTTAGGAACATTGTCACTGAATATTACAACACCATCATCATATCTCATCAGTTTAACAAACTTGTTTTTTGTCTCCAATCATATGATGTGAAAAAGCATTTTCTATGACCCATTTAGATTTCTTATCTACATATGATACTAAATATTTTTCTTCATGTACTAGTTTTTCATCTTTAATAGCAATAAATCCAATCTCCTCATACTCATAATCATCATCATTAGAAATAAATTCACTAGCATGTAATAAAATTCTTTATCTTTTGAATACATAGACTTGAAAAACTTAGGCTTGTGTTTAGGAACTCTTGTAGGACATCTAGATGCAAAGTGACCTATCTTATTGCATGAAAAATATTTCAAAGGTAACTTTCCTTCAAATTTACCTTTACATCTATTTTCTCTTCTAGAAATTAGTGCAACAAGTTCATCCATATTTATTTCATCTACCATTATCTATTCCCATTCCTCAGCATATTCACCAAGCTCTTATTTTAGGTTCTCACTACTGTTGCTAGGTAATGCAGAGGTTATTTTTTTTTGTGTAAATGCCTTAAATGCTATCTCAACTTTAGGTATTGAATATCCCATTTCAACAGCTTCAAATGTAGTTATCTTTGCAATCAACATTTCTCTGTTAAAGTTTAGAGTCAAAGGTATAGTTTCTTCAATAGCCAAAACTTTATTCTTATAAGGAGGTGTCAATGATCTAAGGATCTTTGCAATGACCTCTTCTTATTCATAAATGCCTCCATAATTTTTGATTCCAATCACAACTTCTATAACTCTTTGAAGATAAGCCCTAATTCTTTCATCATCCTTCATTTTCAACTTCTCCATTC
Source organism: Chamaecyparis obtusa (assembly GCA_027943335.1). Classification (NCBI taxonomy): domain Eukaryota; kingdom Viridiplantae; phylum Streptophyta; class Pinopsida; order Cupressales; family Cupressaceae; genus Chamaecyparis; species Chamaecyparis obtusa. The sequence continues at coordinate 1,376,669 of BSBK01004928.1, read as the reverse complement.
TTTTCTTCCAGATCTTCAACTTTTCTTTCTTAGTAAACTTGTCTCCTTCATATAGTGCTTCAAATCTTGTCCAAATCTTGTCTGCTGAATCTAGATCATTAACCTCATTAAATTCTCCTTCAGAGAGTGCACTAATCAGTTCTTCTCTTGCAACCATGTTATATGTTAATATCTTCTTTTCATCATCAATAGCTTTTTCTATTTCATCCTCAACCTTCATATCAACTTGATTCTTTGTAATCATTCTGTAGTTAATGCCCAAACATAGAAAATAAGTTTGCATCTTGTTCTTCCAACTGTCAAAGTTTTCAGGATCAAATTTCAAACTATCCTTCCTATAGAACATCTCCAAGATCACCTCAAGTGGTTAAGCTTTCTCTCTAAGGACCGGTAGCTCTGATACAAATTGTTAGGAATAACAATCCACCAATATAACTAAGAGGGGGGGTGAGTCAGTTATATGACAAAATATTAAACTTTAAACTTTAAGTAGTATTACTTACAAATCAAATCATAACACAGTAAATTCCAACACAACAACATAATATTTTTTTTTGGGGGAAACCCTATTAAAGGTAAAAAGCCTGGTGGGAATTAGCACCCACTAATGATGTAATGAGAGTATAGTATCCTTGTTAGAAGATCCATCCTAGTTTGGAGATGAATAAAACATTATAGTACATAGTCCTTGTTAGAGGATGGACCTTGTTAGGAGTCAAGAGAAAGGGTAGGCTCACTTCCCAAAGAAGGTTAAGTCCACCTTCAGAACACACTATTCGAAACATAAGTGTATATGAGGAAATACATAATACTTGTGAACTATTTGATAGCAACTATCTTTGCTTGATCAGTTCCAATGGAGTACAGACAATTATCTGCTCTACATCTAGAAGGTTCAAGCTCACAACTTTCACAATCATCTTTTACATCACATACATCTCATCCATATATTTTCCAAAGAAATGATCTTACATATATACCCTTTTACACTCTGCAAGATTAGGTCAGCTGATTAGACTTTCCTGATATACAAACAATTACATAAACCCTTGCTAAGATACACATGGTATCTAAATCAAGTATACAATTATTACATTACAAAAATTAAGGACCAACATCCTTAATTTACATTCACCAACCAAAATTCACTCTACATCTCTGAAGTCAATTTCCAAATAGCTATCCTCTAGAACACACACCATAGATGATGTCATTATACTTTTCGTACCCTTCGATGACCAAGAAACAATCTTCAATACACTATCTACCATGCCTCAAGCTTACATGCACTGAATCCATACCTTCTATAAGATATACCCAAAACATAGAGACTATCTCTGTCAACTTTCACTGTCATAGTCCAGTAACTAGTCTTCACCAAAACATATGTAACTCATTCAATACACAACATAAAATCATGCTATCTTAGACATAAGATCACAACACCTTCCTATACTCTCATCTGACTTCATAGCTTCTGAAACATTTGCATAGTGTCTGTACACTATAATAACCAACCTATTTTCCTTCCATAGACATATGTTGACATTAGTGACAAAACTCAAATGACAACACTATGAATACCCATTCAGTAATGTAGTGATTAAACATATAAAATATATTCAATGCATTAGCACTATCCAATACTTATGGAGGCCAAAATGAAGATCAGAAGAAGAATGGTGGTTCTAGTAGTAGTCAAAATTAGAGGGGATTTTATTCATATCATCCTTGTGATCAAAAGAGAAGAGATTAGATACAAAGAGGAAGAGGGAAAGGATGAAGAAGAGGATTTTTTCATGGGACATGTTTCCATTGTAGAGGAAAAGGACATAGATCTTATGTTTGTCCTTAGCATAAAAAGAGAATAAATAGAAGACTATAAGACAATGCATGAGTTGCACATGTAGTTGAATATGCCAAGTAATCACATTCTAAGGATGTTGAAATAGGAGAGGTCCTTGTCACAAGAAGAGCCTTGCTATATGATGAGAAGGAACATGAGAAAAAGAAGAATTTTTTCCACACAAGGTATAAGTGTAATGGTAAGGTATGTGATATCATTCTTGATATTGGTACTACTGCCAATCTTGTTTGAGATGAAATGGTGGATAAATTGATGTTAGAGAGAAGACATAATCCAAATCCATATAGGATCTCTTGGTTGTAGAAGGATCACAAGGCTTTGGTTAATGAAAAACATCTAGTACAATTTAAAATTATAAACTACCATGATGATGTATTGTGTGACATTATGCCTATGGATGCTTGTCATCTATTTTCTAGGAGACCATGGAAATTTAATCATCATGTAGTACATGATGGGTATGAAAATACCTATTCCTTGACAAAGGATGGAGTTTGACACAAGTTGAAGCCATTGAAGGAAATAGAGGAAAAGGTATGTAGTAATGCTAGAATATGTTTAGTTGATGGAAGGAACTTTCTAGAAGGCATGAAGCATGAACATGTGTATTTTTATTTAATTACAAGATTTGGTAAAGATGAAGTAGAAGATGTACGTCTTGAAGTTGTAGATTTGTTGGATGAGTTTTAAGATATTATATACTAATATATTTTGACCAATAAGAAATATTAGTCATCAAATGGACTTGATTAGTGGAGCTAAGTTTCCAAATAAGGCATCCCATAGAATGACTCTAAAAGAGAGTGAAGAGTTGAATAGACAAGTGAAAGATTTGTCAGAGAAGGGATTGATTTGAGAGAGTTTGAATCCATGTGTTGTACCAATAATACTAATAGAAAAGAAAAATAGATAACGGGGAATGTGTAAATATTCTTGGGATATCTATAAGATTACTATCAATTGTATAGGTTTCCCTTGCCAAGGATGGATGACATTATGGATTGCTTGAGTGGAGATGAGTACTTCACAAAGATAGATCTGAAGAGTGGATATAACCAAATCAAGATTAGAGAAGCACATAAATGGAACACAACCTTCAAGTCAAAGGAGGGATTGTATGAGTGGTTAGTCATGCCTTTTGGGCTAACCAATACATCAAGCACATTCATGTGGCTCATAAATGAGGTGTTGAAATAATTTTTGATTAAGTTAGTTATTGTTTACTTGGATTATAATTTGATCTTCAGTAAGACATTGGAGGATCATATAATGCATATTCATAGGGTGTTTGAGAAGTTAAGGGAAGAAAGGTTATTAATTAACTTTAAGAAGTGTAATTTTGTGAAGGAGTTAGTGTACTTGGGATTTGTTGTTGTTGGAAACTGCAATTGAAGTAATTGTTGTATTGTCATTGATGTCAAACCTTACTAGTAAGATTGTTTCTATCTAAGAAAGTATTATATCTATTGATTGTTGAGAAGGATTAGGGCAAGGGTGATAACAATAGAACCTAGAGAAAGGTTGAGTTATTTGATACTTCAATGAGTACTTGATTATGTGGCATAATGATAAGATAATGTACTATTTATCTAAGTGAGAAGAAAGACTAAACAAGTAGGCTTAACCAAGAAAAAGTGAAGAAATCTAGTTTAAGCCGAGTGATGTTAGTGTTGATCGAGCTATTATATGCCAAGTGAATTTAGTGTTGACCAAACATCAGTTTATTGTCAAGTGACAGTATTAGCCGAGTAACAGTTTGAAGGGATGATTGAGTTACATAGAGATGAACGAGGAGTTGAACATAGTATTGACTGAGCATTAGTAATTTACATTTGAGGAAAAATTTAGATTCCTAGCTGACTTTATTGAATTCTTGTATTATGCAAATCATGTTGACTTTATTAATTAAGTCTATGGAGCATTTATTGCACAATAAACCATTTTATTATGATTCCAATAAAGAGATTGAAGATGTTTCTAGAAGGATGGATGAAGAACATAAATGATGGAAGGATTTGATGAATCCAACCTAAACCTAAGATCTACGGAGGAGATTAAGCAGAAAAAGTTGGATCTACCTATTGAAGAGGTATATAGGAAAACCTAAGTGTGAGGTTGAGAGAGGAGATGCTGGAGTTGTTGATGTTATTGACTGATATAGTAGGAAGGTTGAAGGTGAAGAAGTTGATTAGAGTTTTGATTTCTTGAAGGGATTTTTGAGCAGATCAGTGATGGAGATGGAAATGGAACTCATTCAGTAAGCCATCATATATGTGCGAATTGGATCTGTTATTTTCAAAGTGGGTTGTATGTTTTTATATGAAATAATACTCCTACTTTATAACCATTGTATCAGTCTAAATCCTTTAATCAAGGTTGACCTAATAGTCATTGTATAAATCCTTTAATCAAGGTTGCATTCTAATGGAATGTACTTAAGTCCTCTAACAAGGTGCACTTGTAATAGGGTGGTTTAAATCCTTTAACAGGGTCACACCTAGCAGTGTGTTTGTAAACCTTTGACAAGGTTGGATTTTCACAGAGCTCACTTCAGAAGAGTGAATATATCAGTAACATGTTACAATGTGGTTTTTCCCAAATTGGGTTTCCACTATAAATCCTAGTGTTAATACTTGTGTGAATGTTTTGGTTTTATCATTTCTATGTTTTGCAAGTTAAATACTATTGGATAGTGGACTGCATTGTTATATGTTTCTAGCATACATTATGTAATGAACAAGTAGTGTTGGTTATTAGATCTAAGAATGTTGAAGTGTTTAAAAGTATAATAAATACATCTAGACTTGAGAACAACTGATTTAGCCCCCCTCTCGATTGTTCTAAATCATATTAACAATTGGTATCAGAGCTGTTGGTGCTTACATAATACAAGTTTGAAGGTACTTGAAGCAAATGATCAAGATGTATAAAAAAGAGGCACTGAAGTTGAATAGGGAGAACTTCCCTGCATGGAAGAGTCTAAGGAAACTACATCTAGCTAGTATTGGTGACTCAGTGAATTATTATGTTGAAAATGACTATGGTACACCTACTACACCTTTGACTTTTGAGGAGATGAGAGCTAAATAGGAACACAACTAAGCAATGTTGGAGATTGCATCTGCCTTAAGCTATCCTAAATTTGAAGACATTAAAGATTGCACAAATGCAAAGCAAATGTGGGACACTCTTGCAAACATCTATGGTGGTGACATAAATGTACTAAGGGAAAAATTTGAAAGCCTAAGAGGTAAGTTAGATGAAATGAAAATGCAAGAAGGTGAAAATATTGCTCAATATTGTGGTAGAATCAAGGAGTTTGTAAATACTATTAGAGGATATAATGGAACTATTAATGATGAGACTATTATTGGAAAGGTATTGAATTGTGTCCTATATATGCCATCAAAATTTTAGCAATTCAAGAATCTAGATGTAATCCTAGTAATTTTCTAACACTGGAAAGTCTTGTTGGTAAGCTTACTGCCTTTGCACTTTCTAATTATGATAAATTCACTGTTGCTAATGTTGAATCTGCATTCAAGTCACAAATGGTTTTTCATAAGTCTAAGAAGGAAAAAGAAAAATGTATAAGTGAAAGGGAAAGTGATAGTGACACTTCTGATGAGGAACTAGAGGATCTTGAAGCTCTTATGGCCAAAAGATTGAAAAGAGGAAAAGAAAAATATAAAGGTAAACTTCCTATCATATGTTTCTCATGTAACAAAGTTGGCCATATCACTGGAAGATGTCTTGATAGGGATGAAAAGGATGAGGAATGAGATAGAAATTACAAGGATAAGAGAGAAAATAGAGGTTACCAAAGGTACAAGGACTACAAGGATAAATGTAAGAAATCCTATTATATTGCAAAAGAAGATACTGACACTGATAATGATGATTTTGAAATTGAAGTAGTTTATGTTGCTATGAAAGATGAGTCTAGTGAAGATGAGAAAATTGTACTTGTTTCTTATGTGAGTAAAGGTGATAAATAGATTATAGGTAGTGGTTTCTCACATCATATGACTAGTGACAAAAGTAAATTTGATACCCTAGATCATTACAAAGGTAGAAGTGTTAATTTTGGTAATGATGCACCATATCCTGTAAAGGGTAAAGGATTAATTAAGCTGACTGATAAGATCACTTGTGAAAATGATTATTGGGTTGAGGGTCTTAACTATAATTTTCTAAGTGTTGCACAACTTAATAGCACTGGTTTTCGAGTGGAGTTTCATCATAGAAAGGATAAAATATTTGATGCCACTGGTGAACTAATTGGAAGTGGAGAACAAACTAGAGTTAATTTTTTCTATCTAGACCTATCTGAACAGAGATGCTTGATTGCACAATTTGATGATATGTGGTTATGGCATAAAATGTTATGTCATGTTAACTTTGACAATCTGGTAAATATTGGTAAAAAGAAGAAAGTTAGAGGTTTTTTGAGATTGAAGAAAACTAATAATGTGATGTGCAAACAATGTCAGTTGGGTAAAATGACAAAGTCTAGTTTCAAGAGAAAGACTTTTACTTCTGAAAATGCTTTAGATCTGGTTCATACTAACCTTTGAGGACCAATGGGTGTACAAAGCTATTATGGTGCTAAATACTTTATTCTATTTATTGATGATTACACTAGAATGATGACTATAATGTTTCTAAAAGAAAAATCTGATTCATTTCAGTTGTTTAAGTGGTATTTGGCTAAGGTTGAAAAGGAGATAGGTAGCAACCTAAAATGTCTAAGATCTAACTGAGGTGGAGAGTTTATATTAAATGAGTTCAATTTATTCTGCAATGATAGAGGAATCAAGAGATAGATGTCTGCACCTAGAACACCTCCAGATAATGGTATAGCCAAGAGGAGGAATAGATCTATCATGGATTGTGCAAGGACACTAATGATTGAAAATAATGTTACACAAAAGTAATGAAAATAAGTTGTAAGTATAGTTGTTTATACCATAAATTGAGTGCAAATAAAAAAAAGGTACAAATGTTACACCTTACAAATTAAGTGATGCAGTCAAGGTTGGGTAATCCAATGAAGGATTGTCTGACCTTGCAACCAAACACCAACATAATAGAAATACACAACAAGAAACTAGATCTGAAAGATAGAAAATGTCTTTATTCATCAAATCATTGATTACATGCAATGTGTCAGGTTGTAAGGCCTTCCCAGTTACAACCAAATACAAAGCAAGTAACAGTCTACAAGATCTTGCAAGATCCAAATCTTTTCCACAATATCAGTACTCATCTAGCCCAAGTCTACAACAAGACAAGACACTGGTAGGAACCCCAAGAAAGATCTAAACATGTACTCAAACTTCCAAGAAAGCTTTCTATTCCTAAGCTCGCAAGCTACTAACTCCAACTACCCACCATTTGATGCCCTAAACATCTAGCCAAACATCCTATAAATACTAATTGACAACCACAAGTCAACTGATGAAATAATTAACCTTTACAAACAAATATTAAATGCCAAAACATCATTCAGCTCTCAAATAACCTTACAAATAAATAAACTCTCCAAGATGGCCCCAAACGGTCATCAGATCTGCATAGAAGAATAAACACGCCATATCTAGGTCCTCTCACACCCAACAGTCAATCCATAACTCAATGAATGCAACCCAAATCAATGGAACTAGTCAGCCAAGCCAATCCATCCAAACAAACATGTCAGTAAGAAAGAACACCAAGAAATAGAGAAATAATCGAGTGCCAGAAACCAAGCATGCCAAGCATGACCGAGCAACATAGTTATCACTAACTGCCAGTGAACCAATGCCTTTAGTTAGCAAGCATTATTCAAAGATTGAGCACCTCTGTAACCACAGAAAATGAGCAACCAGACTCCCAAACTAAGAAAGTACTCCACCAAACCATGATGAAAACTAGAAATCTACCTACAAAGAATAACATATTTTTGGTTGATACAAGATTGCCAAGAATCCAAGGATGCTCCTGCATCAGACACCCCAAGTAAGAAATATTTTCTCATAATGAAATTAGGAATGTCTCAAGGGAATTAGAATAGGTATGCCAAATTTTTTCTTCACCCATATCTCCTCTTGTCCTTCAGTCCAAGTTGTCTTTTCTTCCTTCATTCCTCCCTGCAGCAAGTTCTTCTACTTTCCACTTTACTTATCTTTCTAGTTGGAAACTGATAGCAACCAACTCTGACCACTATTGATCACATCTATGCCTCAGTAAGGTTCATCCTCTTCAGACTCCTCAATCAACTTAGTATCATCTCCATCTCTCTATGTCATAAATTTCACCATCTACTATACTATCTCTGTTAGAAAGACCATCTGCCTCTTGATCTCAACAAACTCCTCAGATATCTCATTTTCCTTCTCCTTCAAACTAGAATTTGAAGAGATAGGCTCATTAACCTTATGTTTATGAGGTTTTTCACTATCACATGGACAACACTTGATGACTCCACATTCCTTAGTCCATGTCTCCTATAAAGGTATCAGCTTATTCCAAGAACCTTCATGCCTAACCACATAGGTGTTAGCATGGCCATAAAAAAAAACATTTCTATCATACTACCAAGGTCTACTAAGCAATAGATGACAAGCATCTATCAGTAACACATCACACAATATCTCATCCTAGTAAGATCCAATTTAAAAATTAACCAAGCATTGTTCTTCAACTCTAACTCTAGAAACATCTTGTATCCAACTAAGCTGATAAGGGTTAGGGTATTTTCTCCTTTCCAAACTTAATTTACTAATCATCTCTTCTGAAACAAAATTTTCAAAACTGCCACCATCAACTATGACATTACATACCTTATTCTTGCACTTACATCTAGTTCTGAACAAATTTCTTCTTTGCACTAGTTCATGAACATATGCAGCTAACCTCCTAGTGATAAGAGTCTCACCTTTTTCTACAACATTTACAATATCTTCTTCAGCAGTCAGTGCCACCCTCTTCTTAGGACATTGAAAAATTATGTGACCATCTTCACCATAGATATAACAAGTGCTGGTGAACTCATTCTTCCAACTTCCTCTCTATCCATTATTGAAATTCTTAGTGCCTTGACTACTGCTAGATCCCACATCATCTTTCATAGGATTCTCTCCCATATTACTATCAGCAATTGTCTCACCAGTTTTACCACCTTTATTCCTATTGTTCTATCTTCCTTCAAACATCTTAATCATCTTTTTGTCAATCTTTAATGCCATCTGATAATCATCTCCTATTGTTGTCATCCAAATAGTAAGTAACTCTTCTTGAATACTAGGTCTCAAACCATAGACATACCTAGAAACCTTCTCTTTATCAGCTTTAGAATGACCAATCCTAATCAGGATTCTGTAAAACTCCTCGGTATACTCCTGTACTAATTTTTTAGTCTGCTTCAAAGCTTGTATTTTCTTAAACATGTGCAATTCATAATCCACCAGAATGAATTGCTTCTTCAACTTGTCAACCATTCGGTTCCACTTAGTGATCTTTTCCTTTCCTCTTCTACCTCTTTCCAATTGAACTTCTCTCCACCAAATATTTGCATGATCCTTTAGTTTAGTCTTTGTAAATCAGACTCTATCAAGATCTTATATTTCTTCATACTCAAAGTATTCATCCATCTCATTGATCCAATCAATCAATTCTTCTAGCCCAAGGCTTCCAGAATATGTCAAAACTTCAATCTTAGGTATCTTTCCAATCTTAGACATATCTTTCAGGATTCTATTTTCCTCTAGATCTTTAGCTTCTTCTATACCTTCTTCAAAATGATCTTCCTCATATTCATCATCACTATCCTCTTTCAAGGTAATCTTCTTCTTTCTCAATTCCTCTTGTAGGTCTTACATTTGTTTCTGCAAAGCCCTAAAATCATCAAGACTGAATTCTCTAGTGGCTTCTTCCTCTGATATCTCATGATTTCTCCTTATAGGCATCTTTAAATCAAGATCCAGGTGCAAACACATAAGATATACTCATCTCCAACAAGAACAAACTTCACTTCACAAGATCAACTCTACTATGATACCACTTGATACAGTCAAGGTTGGGGAATCCAATGAAGGACTAACTGACCTTGTAGCCAAACACCAACATAGTGGAAATACACAACAAGAAACCAGATCTGAAAGATAGGAGATGTGTTTATTCATCAAATCACTGATTACATGCAATGTTTTAGGTTGTAAGGAATTCCTGGTTATGACCAAATACAAAGCATGTAACAGTTTGCAAGAACTCACAAGATCCAAATCTTTTCCACAACATCAGTACTTAGCTAGCCTAGGTATGCAACAAGACAAGACACTGGTAGGAACCCCAGGAAAGATCTAAACCTATACTCAAACTACCAAGCAATCTTTCTGTTCCTAAGCACACAAGCTACTAACTTCAACTACCCACCATATGATGCCCTAAACATCTACCTGAACATCCTATAAATACTAATTCCCATCCACAAGTTGCATGATGAAACAATTAACCCTTACAAATAAATATTAAATGCCAAAACATCAGTCGGCTCTCAAATAACCTTACAAAAAAATAAACTCTCCAAGATGGCCCCAAATGGTCATCAGATCCGCATAGAAGAATGCAACATGCTAGATATAGGTCCTCTCACACCCAATGTTCAATCCATAACTTGAGGAATGTGACTCAAATCAATGGAACAAGTCAACCAAGCTTATCCATCCAAACAAACAAGTCGGTAAGCAAGAACACTGAGAAAAAGAGAAATAATCGAGCACCAAAAACCAAGCACACGAAGCATGACCGAGCAATGCAGTTATCACCAAGCACCAGTGAACCAAAACCTTCAATTATCGAGCATTCTTTAGAGACCGAGCACCTTGGTAACCATAGAAACCAAGCAACTAGTCTCCCAAACTGAGCAAGTACTCCACTAAACCATGATCAAAACTAGCAATCTACCTTCAAAGAAAAACATATTTTTGGTTGATACAGGATTACCAAGAATCCTAGGATGCTCCTATATGCACCCTAAAATGGTCACCTAGACTTTGGGCCCCCATTCACCAATTTATCAAATCCCTTAATCAATATTTTCAAAAATCATCATTTTTCAATTATATCAATTTCCTTGATCAAATCCTATTTTATCATTTTCAATTATTTTCCTTGGGCTAACTATTTTATCCTAAGTCTTTATTTAATTAAAAGGAATATTTCCTCCCCTTTTAATAAATAAAAAGCCCCCACTTTTCATCTTATCCTAAGTTGCACAAATAAAGCATTATTCCTATTTTATAAAAAGGGAAAAAGCACTTTTTGTCTTATATGGACACAAAAGTCAACTCTTATTTTCCTATTGGAGGATACTTGTGCACATAGATTGCTCCTCTTTTAAGCTCCACCCTTGGTTAAGTCTTTTTCCTCTTAATCTCCATGGTCCATTTCTCCTCATTTCCTATAAAATAAGAGCTCTCTTCCTCATTCTAGGTCATTCTCTTTTATGCTAATATTATGCTGTAGGTTTTCTAGGTTACTTAGAGCTCTTTGAAGACATTCTTGCATTCAAGCTTTGAAGATATTGTTGTTGCATTTCATTTAGCTTTCTTTCTTTCTTTCATAGTTGCATAATCATGGCATTCTTAGTATAGACTTTCTTTATGCTATAGATTAATCTCACATAGTTTAATTAGGAGGGATTGTAAGACTTGTACTTTCCTTTCATAGCCTAGTTTGCACTTTCATTTTCATAGCATAGCTTGCATATTTGCATCTTCATCTTAATCTAATTTGAATTTTCATTTCATAGTGATTCTTGGAGATATTCGCATTCTTTCCCTTGTCTTCACTTGAATCTCTCATTGTGTGGTTGACTAGCAAGGTCATTAAGTTTATTAGCTCTAACTGAGAGCAATTTTACAATCTTGCAACTCCATACATAGAGAGCTATGGATCAATTTTTGAGACCTCATTCTTGAGTGTTATTGATTGTAATGATTCATAGAAGTGCACTATTTTGTGTGTACATTTTTGGCACCCACTGTGGGGCAGAGTAGACTAGCTTTGTCCCTTCTTTTTCTGCATTTTCATCAATTTTCATTAATTTTTTGAGAAGTTTTGAGCTTAATTTTTGGCCTCTGGTTTTTTTGTCTTGAAATATCATGTGATACTTCTAGAAATATTGTGTGATATTTCTCTATATGCACGTGTGATATGTCACCTATCAGAAGTATCATCTAGCTATTGTAGAGAATATCGCCTGGTCTCAGGTGAAGTATCGCTTGGTATAGAGAGAAGTGTCACCCAGAAGTAAACTATCACCCCGGTATACTAAAAAGTATCGCACAATACTTCTGGTATCTATACTGTTGACTGTACCCGGTAGTGACTTGTCTTTCTAAATCTTTTGGGCTGAGTTTAGATTTAATTAGTTTTCTAGTTTAGTTCACTATGGTTAAGCAGAGTTTAGTTATAGATTTCATTTAGATTTTGGATTTTGCTAACCTTGTGGGCCTAACAAGTTGTGGTTGTAGGTACATTTGCTTGAAATATTTTTCCAAGAGAATGCATGTCAAAGCTTCAAATGCACAAGGGCTACTAATGGTTTTTGTAGGGCTGCCCAAAGCATAAAAACCCAATCAAGTGCTTGTTGGTTATTTCATTTCAAGTGTGGAAATTACTATTTGATTCCTTTAGTAGGCACATAATATCTTGTGGAAGGAATTTTGAGGTGGTAGGAGAAGTATGCTCTTCACCCTTGTGGTGAACCAGAAAATCTTGACCCATCTTAGGATTTTGGAAACAAGAGGGTAATTGAACTCTGCTTAGTGTGTTTGGGAGAAAGCTTTGGGATAAGGGAGTATGCTCTTCACCCTTGTGGTGAAACAAAATCCTTGAATCTCATAAGTTGATCCAATTTTTGTTTAGATTGTTAGAATCCTTTAGCAGGCCTTCTCTTGAGCAATCAAGAGGAATGACCCAAGTGGGGACAAGCTTATTGCTGACTATTCTGACCCACTATAAACTCAAGGCTATCAAGGACACAAAACCTTGGTAGACGTAGTGCTTGTCTTCGCTTGATGTGAGTACTTGTGGGATTGTGACCATGAGGAAAATATTGAGCAAGAATGCTTAAGGTACTCTTGAGGCCATGAGGTCTGTTACTTTCCGCAAGGTAAGGAGTCCCTTTGGGGAGTAAGAGGGGTACTATGAATAGAATCCCTAATTAAGAATGTGTAGATAGAGGCCACCTTATTTTAGCCACTTAGCTTCTTGGTGCAAGGATTGATCCAAGTGGAATAACCTAGATCACCTCAAGATACTCATCATATGTGTTCCTTTGGTTGTGTCATTGACACTTCCATGACAAAGCCAACATCTATTGTGGGTAACCACTTTGTGTGAGGTGAGGGAGCATCAAGTGTGGGCCAAGTTGATAATTAATGAGCCTTGACTTTCTAGGATAGATATTTCTTGAAGTGTCTTCAATTGTGTAATACCAGTATTAATGTTCTTGAACATTCAAACAATTAGTAGTATTCAATAGGGTGTTTTTCTATTTTGATATCACAAGTGTTTATCTTGGCAAGGTTTCTTTTTCCCTTGTTTCAAGTGTTTTAAGACATGTTTGATCCCTTACTATTTTCAAACTTGTCAAATTTATGTTGATATTGTGATTGAGTTCAAAAAAATCAACCTTCAGATTGAAAATTTTGATCAAACAAACCTAAAAATGCACATTTCACACAATTCTGGTCAAGTATCATACAAACTAGCAACAGTATCACCTGCTTTGAGAAGAAATGTCACGCAATAGTTCATTCCTTCTAGACTATTGCCCGACTTGCCTGGAGTCTATCACCTGACTATTGTGAGTTTTATCACTTGGTGAAAGGCGACGTATTTCCTTAGTAAGAAGTATCACCTAGTTATCTTGGAAAGTGTCACCTGAGAATTTTTTGTTGTATACCTAGTTTCAATCATTTCACAGTTGCTTTTAGTTGGCTAGGTCTTTAGGTAGGTAACTTATCTTGCCATTGGAAGCCTGTCTTTACTTTGAACTTCTATTTTTAGCCCCCTAGGGGTAGTGTCATTTGATTTACCAAGTCACCTCAGGAAGAATTGTTAAGTTAGAAGATTATTCCTATTGAGAAAGTACATCTTTAGAGTTGTTAGTAATATTCTTGGAGAATTTTAGTACTCTTTTTTTCCAAATCATTTCCACTCAAATTCAATTTTAATTATGCAATTTGGCTAAGTCCATCCTCCTAGTTCAAATGTGTAAGGATATTGATCCTTTGATTTAAGCACCTCTTTGATAGTGTTGGTAACACCTTTCGCAATTTCTATCTTACCATCTCTTTTTTTTTGGACATTAGAGAACTTTGATTATCCTAGTTTGGTGTTGACACTTTGAGAGGTCATCCTATCATCAAGAATCTTTTTCTTTCATGTCAATTACAACAAGTTACCAAGTGAATCAAGGGAAATGACCCCCGGTTGCCTTTAATCAGTTACCTTTAGTTAAGACTCGTCAACAACGAAAGGGAAAAGAGCCCATTTTCGATCAATCTCCTAAGAGTGAGTCTGAGGTTTGTTTTGACCCAAAGAGTAATCCTAGTGAATTGAGTACCTCTGTAGCACATTTTTCATCAAATGTGGATATGATTTATACCTTGACCAAACAACAAAGAGAAATAATAGATCAATCACTTGGTGACATTTTTCAGAGACATAGGAGAAACATGTCATTCGAAGATGGAAATCAACCTGACTCACCTCTTATTAATTCAAGATATCTAGATGCTCATCAATGAGTAGAAAAACATTATCCACAAGCTCATCAAGATGCATGGTCACAACATGAGGACCAAAAAAATGCATCTCGTGAAGCTCATGTCAATGCAACACATGCCAATGATTGGTACAAACATTCAAGACCAAGTTCCCCACTAAAAACAACTTCAAGATATACAAGTGAGAGGCTAAAAAGAATTGAGCAGGAGAAATAGGCTGTAGAAAATGAACGAGTTGCAAAAGAAGAAAAACTTAGGCTTCTAGAAGAGGAACAATGAGCCTTGTTGGACATAGAGAGAAAATAATTCCAAGAGGGACAAGATAGGATATTGGCCCAACAACTCAACAATCAATTCAGCAATAGGGGTACCAACAGTGGAACCAACTCTCCACCATCAACTCCCTCAGCAACTCCAAGAAGTAGAAGGAGGTCAAGGACCCCTTCAATATCACCCATTCCTAGAGGAAGAAGGAATCTCAACATGCACATTATAGGAGACACACACCTCCTAGACTATCAAGAGATCCCTCCCAATGAGCACATCATGGCTCTCAACATGGAGGAAGTAGTGCCAACTTTGATACTCATGATTTTATGAGAATGCAACAAGAAACACTATTTCAACAATATGTGGAAAAATATGTTGAGAAAAATAAAGATCAATTCTTGGAAAGCTTGATCAACAAGGGTGCAAGGGTCCCATACAACTTTGATGTAGATAGAAAAATTAAGAAGCAAAACCCTTCAACTGATGAGGTGATTAAGCAGATGCAAAAGACTATGGAGAAGATGATGGCTCCAAAGAATACCTTCAACTTGGACTCCATATGTCCCAATCCCATTGACATGAGTGTGGTTATGGTATATTTTCCTAGAAAGGTTGAAATCCCAACATATGACAAATATGATGGTAGTGGTGACCCCCATGACCACGTATGACAGTTCTATATCATGAGCTTTGAATTTCATCATGAGGACTCCTACCTTATGAGGTTATTCCTGAGGAGCCTTAAAGGCCAAGCTATGGAGTGGTTTACTAACCTTACCCCTCATGTTAAAACATTCAAAGAACTTGTCCAAAGGTTTGTGCAGCACTTTGCATATAATCTATCAAGGTCAGTCACCATGCTTGATTTGTGCAAGCTAAAACAAAATTAGGGGGAACCCTTTGTGACATTTTTACAAAGGTGGAGATGCTTATGCTCCAAATATTCTAAGACCATCCCTAAGGAAGAAAGGATTGATATAATTGTGAGCAATCTAGTGCCAAAATTAAGATATGAAGTTATAAAAATGGTCTTTAATTCTTTTGACACTATGGTAGAAACTACATGTCGCATCGAGGATGTTCTAAAAGAACAAGGTATTTTGGCCAACAAAGTAACAACAACAATGGCCCAAATAATAACAACAAAAATAAGGATAAGAAGAACTCATATTGGAACAAAAATAAGCAAGTAGTCAATGACAGAGTTGTTGACTCTCCACAACCTAAGGAACAAGGAGTTCTGAAGCTATATAATGTAGTTCAAGCTATGAAGCTATAGACATCCTTAGATCATCAAGAGCACAAGCCCAAGTATCAAGATAAACCTAAGTCAAGAAAGAGGCAATTCACTAAGCTTGGAGACTCTTATGTAGATATTTTTAAGACCTTGATTGCTCATAATTTTGCATAACCTCAGGATCCTACAAAGTTTCACATACCGGATCCTAAACCTTATTGGTGGAATGAGAAAGCTTATTGTGTATACCACAATGGGATTGGACATGACATTGAAAAAAATTTAAACTTAAAAATCTTGTTCAAGACCTTATTGAGACTGGCAAATTACAGGTTGATGGGTTGACCACAAATGCAGACCACAAGTCCTTTAAGGAGCCCTTGCCTAAGTATGTGAAGGGGGAGACTTCTAAAAACAAGAATGGCAAGGCCGTAATCAATTATACCTATATAGCTACAGAAAGTGTCATCAATATGCTTGAAGTTATGGACAATGACATCGACATGATGAGGGGTATAGATCCCTATGGTTATGATGTAAACTCACCTACCATATTTGATGAAGAACCCATTGTTGTGCTTAGGGGTCCTCAATCTCGAAGGTCATCTCAGCCTCTCAATGTTGTGTTGGCAATTTGGCTGAGGTATGTACATGGATGTTGTCATTATGGAAACATATGTTCCCTATGAAGATCGCATAAGTTGGAAAGTAAGTATGGAAGATCACTGACTAAAATTGTCTAAGTATGAAACAATGTTTTTGATAGAGCACCCGATACAATTTGTTTTGGCCATGTTCACTAGAGCATGATCAAAGTTTGTGCAATTGAACATAGACTCTATGGTATCTAAGGATACCCCGTCTTAGTGTACAAAAGAGTACGGATAGTACAGACAAAGTTATGATTGTTTTACCGATGACAGATTACAGTCGATAGAGCAGTTTTGAAGGTAGAACTAGTAAATGAATTAAGGGATTATTTTTCTTGTCAAAATAATGACTTAATATTATAAAGAGATGACATCCTAGACATTTACTCTTGGATAAAGATATGGAAGCTGATTGAAGAAAGATATTATGTTTGTATCTTGTATAAATAAACATGTACCGAACATACTTGAAATGTAAATTGTGATAATTGTATATTGTGATAGTAGTGAAAGTTGTTGATGCGAAGTTGTAAGCAGTACCATATTGTAATCAGTAAACATTTGTATTACTTGTTTGGGCAGTGAGCTCATCTGGTAATCAGGTTTTGTATCTACAAATCCTAACAAGGTTGAGGCTTCTAACAAGCCCTATAGTCCCTTAACTAGGACTGATACACTATATGATTGTAACAGGCTCCTAACAGGGTCAACATCCTTAACAGGATATCTTTTGACTAGTAGATCTTTGTGGGTACCATCCCCACCAGGGTTTTCCCTTGGCTAGGGTTTCCTCGAGAACATATCATGTGTTATGAGTTCTTTACATTTACTGTTATGTATGCTATTTATTTTCTTATGCTTTAAAGTAATCTATTATATACATAAGTGGGCAAAAGTAAAAGTTTGTGAAATATTGATTCACCCCCCCTCTCAGTATTTCCTATTTCTAACAATTGGTATCAGAGCACAGTTACTCAGAGAAGGAACATTCAAGGAAATCCTAGTATCTTGAGTAAGATCTCTATGGATATGGATCAGTTATAGAAGAATCTTGAAGAAGCTCTTGAACAAATTGATATGCTTACTGATGAAAGAAACACTCTGAAAAGAAAGTATGATGATGTAAAGAATCTTATTAACAAATTGAAAGGTAAGATAGAAGATCTAAAATCTGAAAAGGAATCTGAAACTCTTGTTAAAGATTGTGATGATTTAGAAAAAGAAAATGTGATCCTTAAACATGAATTGAAGATAGAAAATCTAAAGCTTAGCTTGAAAGATGGAAATGACAATCTGAGATCTGAGAATGAAATTTTAAAGAATGAGAATGAAGATCTGAAATCTAAACTTGGCAAGGTAACATCTAAATTTGATAAAGTCAAATTGCAGTATGATGAACTTGAGAAATACAAAAAGATTGTGAAAGGTGAATTAACTCAATCCAAACAACAACTTGAGAGGCTGTATTCAAATAGTGAAAATATTAATGAGCAAGTATCTTATGGAAAACCATTCTATGACAAAACTGGTCTTGGATTTAACATATTGAAGATAGGTAGTGAAAGCAAGAAACCGGATCTGAATGTATGTGAAAGTAGTGTAGAAAAGAAGTTAGATGAGAACAAATCTAAAGATGCACCTAAGAAAGAAGAATCACCAAAGAAAGAAGATGCACCAAAGCAAGAAGAACCACCAAAGCAAGATGAACCATCTAAAGGTATGCAAAGAGAATTCAAAGGTAGATGTTTTTCTTGTAATAATATTGGTCATATGAAGAGAGATTGTACAGGTAAACAATTCAAACCTCTTAATGGATATTGTTATAATTGTCATGGTTTTGGACATAGAGCTATTGAATGTAGAAGATCTAAAGTTATTGAGAATAATTACATTAGTAGAATGCCTAGAAATACTAACAATGTAGATCAGAGATCAACTGAAGACATGAAAAGAGGAAATGGAGTAGTATGTTACAGATGCAACAAAATTGGACATATTGCTAGAAATTGCAGGACACAAATCAATTAGAAAACACCTAGATATGGAACCAATGGAATCATTTGTTAGATATGTAACAAGATTGGACACACAACAAGTTTTTGCAAAATGAAAAATGGAGGTTATCATCATAACCCTAACCCTAGAAACTATGCAAGAAGGAATGAAAATGTAGGAAACAAAGAGAAAGATTGTTGTAGCAATGAAGATGAAGTAAAATTTGTTAAAGGCATAGATCAACAAGGTATATTCAGCACTAAAGGTAATCAGGAAGGTAATGTATCTGATGGTAAGAATGAGTCTTTACCTAACCCTTCTTTAAGCACTTCAATTATGTAAATTTATGTAGTTTAGGAACTTAGAATTAGTGTAGAATTAGATTTTGAATGAGATAAGTTTTGCGTAGTTAGATGAAGGTTTTTTATGTTATAATAATGCTATGGTTAAGTGCACAAAAAAGAAATATTGTTTTTTGCAAGGTCGCAAGAAGATTTATGGTTGCAGGTTTACAGAATCAGCTTTTTGGCATTTTAGCAGCAAAAGAATTGAATGCGATGTTAGATCAAGTAAATGCTAAGTATTAAAACATTGAAATCAAAGTTATTGTGATTATCAAGCAATTAGAAGTGAAGAAAGAAGTTTGGAAGTGATTTTCAGAAGTTTGAAGCGTCGATTTAGCAAAAGCCCTAATTTTGGGAATTTAAGGTATTTTTTCGACTAAGATCTTGAATCAGCTTAAGTAATCAGATATAATCATGGATGTGTCATTGATTCACAACATCAAGGATGAGAACAGACCTAGAACTAAGAAAGATCCATTTGAACCCTCAAAAAGAGATTCTAGTTTAGCTTTATCATCCGTACCAGATGGAGTTCTTCATTTAGAGAATGTTAAAAGTTATCTTGGATGCAAATATGAAACCCTAAGGGAGAGTAATTTTAATGGTGAATATTAAAAATTTTACAAAAAGGATATGTTAGTGAAACAAGGTTATGAACATCTAGAAACCAATGAAATCATTGAGTACTCTATGAAATATGAATTTGATGATGAGGAGTGTACTAAGATCATTTTGAGTAGGATACATAATGGTAAATTTTGGTTAGAAGATAGAGTTATAGACATAACTGTAGACCTAATTCATGATGTGATTGGATTATCAAAATTTGGTGCAATTCCACTGAATGAGAAAAATATGAGAAAGATTGTGATTGAAAACACCAGTTCAATATACAATGTCAGAGGTATAGTCATTAGTAAGATTAAGCAAGATGATGTAAAAAATTTGTGTAAGATTTTGACAACAAAGTTCTATGGAAGTTCTAGAGAAGATGATATGCCAGTAGGTATGGTACACATTGCTTATTTGATGTGTGTGGAGAAGAAGCTTGTGGATATGTGTGAAATTCTAAGAATATAGTTGTTTGAGAATTTGGAAAAGATAAAGAAAGCTAAATACACTCACTTTAGATTTTCCTCGTTGGTTACTTACATGTTCTTCCACTTACTAAGAATATTTCCTTACACTATTGATTGGAATGATGGTGAGAATACTATGGAAAGAATCAATAAATTTTACATGAAACATCTTATTGAGAAGGTTAATGGCAACAGATTTGGAACATATGATGAAAACTTTGACTCAGCAAAGACACTCAAGGAAGAGAAACAATCAAAGAAGAGATTGGAGACTACAATAAAGAAAATTCTAAAAGAATCAGGTATGAGTGAGGAAGAATTTGATATTGCAAGAAAGACTGCAAAAGCAATAAGGCAAAGTGAGATACTATCAGTCCCACCTTTGGCATCAAGTGAAGAACCCATTCAAGTTAAGGTAAAGGTTGAAGAACCTGAGAAGGAGCAAGAAATTAGTCAAACAGAGAAACCCTCTTCTTCAGCACCAAGAAAAAGAATGAAGGCAAGTGCTTCAGGACTGGGTAAAAGATAAAAAATAATTATTCCACCAGTACCTAGAAGAGTTACAGAGATAAAATATGATGAAGTAACAATAAAGAAGAAATCATGGAAACCAAGGATAGAAAGAGTTAATGAAGACATATTGCAGCATGGAGACTTTACCAAAATGAACAAATACTATGATTTATATGGATCCTCTGACAGATTAAATCTAGAGAATGCAATGGTTACACATATGATTTTGGCAAACAAGAAATTTGATACTATTCATGGAAAGATACCAAAAGATTTGTACAAAAGACTTGTGAGAAGAAAGATGAGAGCACAAGAAGAAGATACTAAAATGAGAGAGAATGTGATAAGATAGTTCTATGACATAAGAGATGATGACCACCTTAAACAGATCCTCAAGCCACTTGAAACCCTATTAAGAACCAAAAGAAGAACTATACAAATAATGGGAGGTTAGTATGAACAAGTAAAGACTGAAATTGAATAGGCAGTTGTGCAAGTGCTAGAAAACTTGGTAGCAGGAAAAGATAGCAAAGATCAATCAGTTGCAGAACCAGCAGAGAAACAGAGTTTAGAACATGTAGAGGCAACATCAGAGGTAGTTGAAGTTGAAGATATTCCCTCTTCTTCTATAAACATTGGCACTGAATCTATGGACATTGAAGGAACAAAAGTTACTTTAGATTCAGATGATGCGGTACTCAACTATTTGGATAACATTGTTGACAATTTGGTTTTGGGAGAGCAAGAAAAGAGTATTGAAATAGAGACTACACGAATAGAAGAGAAAATGGAAACAGAGGCCCATACACCTATTGAACCACAAGAAGACATTAGTCTTACTCCTAATACTGGAAAGGAGAAAGGAATAGGAACATTGATGGAAGATTTGAGCAAGGAGGTTGATGATGATGATCAATTAGAGTTGATCACTTCTTTGAACAAAATTATTGGAAAGAACAAGAAAGTTAATAATTTGGAAGGTAGCCTAAAAGATTTGACTGAGAAGCTACAAAGTGTTATATCTACAAAAGTCTTTGATTGAGACCCACTTGAAAGAGAAAAGATGGTAATAAATTCTTTTGATTTTGAGTTCACTAATTTGAATGATATTGCTAAGGTTAAGGCATAGGCAGCTTATGAAGTTGAGATGTTGCAGAATATAAGTCAGAACATAAATAATGACATTGACAGCCTTGACATACACATTAAGAACTTAAGGAAACATCTTGAGACTGGAAAGTGTTTGTACATTCAGTGTACAAAATCTGAAGATATAATAATTGAGGAAGAGAAGCAAGATGAAATTGTAGCAGAGACAAACTCAATGGCTAGCACAAACATAAAGATCAATGTAGTTGAGAAAAAGGTCATAAAATTATGTGATGAGATAAGGACTTTGAATGATGAGAAGAATAGGAAAATTATCAGGATAAACATCTTCAGAGAGCATGTCTCAATCAAGTTGACTATAATAGAAGAGTAGCTAGAAGAATGTCTTACTGCTAAGACATCATTTCAGAAGTTCAATTTTGAGTCCCTTCAAGCTTGTCAGATTGTAGCATATGGATTGAGTACTTTACTCAATGTAGCAAAATCAATTAAGAAGGCATGAGAGAAAGATTTTGAGACTTGGAAGTTAGATTTTTCAGATTGTGTTGCAAGCCTACCAGCTTTGCAATAAGACAATAAGGTAAATGTTTTGACACAATTTTGTATATCCCTTTCCACCCTTTATTTTGTCATTGTTGTCAAAGGGGGAGAGATACTTAGAAAATTGTCTATATATGATAAGGAAGGATACTCATAGGGGGAGTTCTATGGAGTATTATGACTTATTATAGATTATGTGTATATTTTGAGGAGATATAAGGATAGTATACTTATTTTATACTATGGCCACAATTTTGATTCAAATTTTGAGATTTTGACTTGTACACTTAGCCAATTTTCTCATATGTTGCCACCAATGACAAAGGGGGAGATTTTTGGCAATTTGACTGAGGTATGTACATGGATGTTTTCATTATGGAAACATATGTTCCTTATGAAGATCACATAATCTTGAAAGTAAGTATGGAAGATTGCAAACTAAAATTGTCTAAGTATGAAACTGTGTTTTTAACAGAGCACCTGATACAATTTTTTTTGG
Organism: Chamaecyparis obtusa; assembly: GCA_027943335.1. NCBI lineage: Eukaryota > Viridiplantae > Streptophyta > Pinopsida > Cupressales > Cupressaceae > Chamaecyparis > Chamaecyparis obtusa. Next base: position 1,353,786 of record BSBK01004928.1, on the reverse strand, counting down.
TGACGTTCACTGGAGTATGATCAGAGTCTATGCAATTGAACATAGACTCTATGGTGTCTAAGGATACCCCATCTCAGTGTGAAAAAAAGTATGAATAGTATGGAAAAAGTTATGATTGTTTTACCGATGATAGAGTACAGTCGACAAAGCAGTTTTGAAGGTAGAACTAGTAAATGAATTAAGGGATTATTTTGCTTGTCAAAATAATGACTTAATATTATAAAGAGATGAAATCCTAGATGTTTACTCTTGGATAAAGATATGCAAGCCAACTGGAGAAAGATATTATGTTTGTATCTTGTATAAATAAAGATGTACCGAACATACTTGAAATGTAACTTGTGATAGTTGTATATTGTGAAAGCAGTGAAAGTTGTTGATGTGAAGTTGTAAGCAGTACCATATTGTAATCAGTAAAAATTTGTATTACTTGTTTGGGCAGTGAGCTCATCTGGTAATCAAGTTTTGTATCTACAACTCCTAACAGGGTTGAGGCTTCTAACAAGGCCTATAGTCCCTTAACCAGGACTGATACACTATATGATTATAACAAGCTCCTAACAGGGTCAACATCCTTAATAGGATATCTTTTGATTAGTGGATCTTTGTGGGTACCATCCTCACTGGGGTTTTCCCTTGGCCAGGGTTTCCTCGAGAACATATCATGTGTTATGAGTTCTTTACATTTACTATTATGTATGCTATTTAGTTTCTTATGCTTTAAATTAATTTGTTATATCCATAAGTGGGAAAAAGTAAAAGTTTGTGAAATACTGATTCACCCCCCCCTCTTAGTATTTCCTATTTCTAACATGCTATTACTAGGAGTCAGTCCCAAGGTCCTATTGTCATTAGAGGTCCTAATTCTAACAAGTCCAAGCAACCAGTGTCCAAAAGTATTCCTTCCAAGTCTACAGTTGGTCCTGATGTGAGTTACAACCTTGTTGATTAGTTATAGCGAATGCCAGCGGAAATTTCCATTTTTGAGCTCTTAAAATTGTCTCCTAGACATAGGAGTGTCCTTGATGATGCCTTGCAAGCCGCTAATGTTCCTAATGACATAGATGTTGATCAATTCTATAACATGGTCAATCACCTTGCTAGCCCTTATTACCTCACATTTTTAGAGGATGATGATAAAGCATTAAGTCATCCGCACAATTTGGCCCTTCATATCGAGGTCATGAACCACAAAACCCATGTTAGGAACATGTTAATAGATGGTGGTGTTGGGCTTAATATTTTCTCTTCAAGTCTATTGAAAGCTTTGGGATATTCTAATAAAATAATTGACACTAGGAAGAAGATCACAATTAAAGCCTATGATGAAGCAAAGCGAAGCTCTAAGGGATTGGTTGTTCTTCCTATTAGGATTGGTCCTATGGAAAAGGACATTTTGTTCTAGATTGTTGATGCTGGACCTTTGGCATATAATATCTTGTTGGGTAGGCCATGGATTCATGACATGCAAGCAGTGTCATCTACCTAACACCAGTGTGTTAAGTTCCCTTACAATGGAGTTGAAGTATGCATACCAGGGGATAGCACATTATCTGTTAATGCAATTTTAACTGGCTCTCATGTCCCTTTGAATAGAGAGGCTGATAATTTTGATGTTGCTCTTGAGCAGTGTAAGAGTAAGTTTAAGTCCATAGACCTTGGCATGGGAGACTACCAAATGGATTGCTTCCCAAAAATGCCAATCTTGCCTAGGTCTTATGGAAAACCTTCACCTAAGAGGAAACCTTCATCCTCAACTATGACCTTGTTTGGAAAGTTTTTAGATTCTTCAGTACCTATTCATGAGGAGAAAGAGGAGGTGGCCATTAGAGATTGGATATATAGAGAAGAAAAGTATCAACACAATGAGAATTTTGTGCCATCTCCTAAAAGCTATGGGAGAGGGTATACTTTGGTTAAAAACATGGGCTACCCAGGTCATGGCCCTCTCAGTCATAGGTTAGATTCCAAGGCTAAACCACTCAACCATGCTCATTTTGGTCATAGGACTAAGTCAACAATCAGCCTGGGCTTTGATCATGAAAAGAAGACAAGTGTCCCTATCCTAGCTATGATGGATAGTGACAGTGACTCAGATTATACACCCAATCTTCAAAACTAGCAAGAGATGATTGATGATTGGGTACCTTCCACCAATCTCCTATGGGGAGATTCAGATGATTTAGCAGTTGAAAATATAGACACAGGAGAAGATGATACCCTTCACAATCTCGAAGCTTCTACATCAAGACATCCCAAGCCTTCTTGGTGTAAACATCCCAGTAGAGATTCAGAAATAGATTCACATGAGTTTGAGTGGGACTCTCTTTCAGATGAAATAGTTGATTTGGACATGGATGTTGTCCATACCTATAGTATCCAACCCAATGTGACCAACGAGCCTAGTGTAGGACTAGAAGATTGGACTCCTTGAATTTCCTTAGTGGATGACACTTCGTTTGGTAGGACGAGTCCTAATTCGGGTATCTTAGAAGGAGACTTGACAAATCCTAACTATGTGATCACCAGAGATAATGCCTTTCATATCAATAATATTGAACCAATCATTAACCTACCCCTAGTCAACCATCATTTGATTGATTGGTCACAACTTTGTCAAGAGCGTCAACTCCTCACTTTTCACAATGACTACGAGATAGCCTACTACTTGAATGCTCTTGAACCCATAGTCTCTTCCACCAGTGAACCTAGAATGAGTATGAAGGAGCTGAATATTAAGTACCTCAGTCAAAAAATAAATGAAATGAAACAAAAGAGAAATGGTTATGATGGAAAAAACCACTTTGTGGCAGTGTCAGAACCCAAAATAGTAAAAATAAAAGACATATCTGAAGGTGAAAACCTCTTTGAGGTGCCTAAGGATGGGGTACTTAATAACCTGCTAAGTTATTTCCAAGATAGGTCATCAGTTCTTATTGAGCCTACACAACTAGTAAATTTGAATACAGAAGAGGCTCCATAAGTGATACATCTAGCTTAGTCTCTATCAATGCAAGAAAAGAGACATACACAAAGTTCTTACAAAAGAAGAAAATCAATTTTTCTTGGACATATTCAGACATGCTAGGGCTTGACACTAATCTCATTATGCATCACTTATCTATAGCTCTAGGAATTAAACCAGTAAAACTAAAGTTGAGGAAAATGCATCCTCACATAGCTCTCCTTGTTAAGGTTGAATTAGAAAAGCTCTTAGGAGTAGGATTTATTAGAGCTATCGACTATGTTGAGTGGATCTCAAATATTGTTCTAGTTTCAAAACATGATGGGTCCATTCATGTATGCACAGACTTCGGAGATCTTAACAAAGCTTGCCCAAAGGATGACTTTCCACTCCCTAACATAGACATGATAGTGGACATGACTGTGGGCTATGAGATATACTCTTTAATGGATGGTTTTTCTGGTTATAACCAAATAAAAATAGCTCCTGAGGATCAAGAAAAGATAGCCTTCACATGTGCATGGGGAACCTATTGTTGGAATGTCATGCCATTTGGATTAAAAAATGTAGGAGCCACATACCAAAGAGCTATGACAACAATATTTCATGATATGATGCATAAAAACATGGAGGATTATGTGGATGATACCTTGGCCAAGTCTAAGAAAAGGGATACACACCTAGAAGATTTGGAAGTAATTCTAGATCGAACGGAGTAGTTTCAGTTAAGATTGAATCCGAAAAAGTGTGCATTTGGGGTTACCTCAGGTAAACTTCTAGGATTCATAATTTCAGCCAAAGGAATAGAGGTGGATCCAAAAAAGGTTCAAGCTATATTAGATATGCTGCCTCCTAAGAACATTAGTCAGATGAGAAGTCTTCAAGGATGACTCCAATCCATACAGAGGTTTATTTCATAGCTTGCAGATAGAGTACAACCATTCAATAAGACATTGCATAAGGGAGCCACATGTTCTTGGAATGAGGATTGCCAAAAGATCCTAGATCAAATAAAGCAATACTTGGCTAATCCTCCAATTTTAATGCCTCCTATCCTAGGCAAACCATTAATTTTGAACATCTTAGCGAAAAAATATTCCTTGGGGGCATTTTTGGCTCAACTTGATGATACTAGGAAGGAAAGAGCCATCTACTACATTAGTCATACTCTAGTATCTTATGAGATCAATTATAATAGTATTAAAAAGACTTGTCTTGTGGTAGTGTTTGCTTCCCAAAAGTTGCGACACTACATGCTTGCCCATACTATACATCTTGTTGCAAAAATTGATCCTCTTAAGTATTTGCTTAGTAAGGCTGCTCTGATGGGTAGACTTGCTAAGTGGATGATGGTTTTGTCAGAATTTGATATAGAGTACATTGAGTGTAAGGCTATAAAAGGGAAAGCTATTGCAGATCAACTTGTTGATTTCCTAGTCAAGGATAGCATGCCCATTCAAGTGGAATTCCTAGCTGAGCATATCATGTACATGACCACACATACTTGGAAAATATTCTTTGATGGTTCAAATATGCAAAGTGGATTAGGAGTTGGAGTATTGTTTATTTCTCCTCATGGGTACAACATACCTAAGTCTTACAAACTTTTGTTTCCATGCACAAATAATATTGTAGAATATGAGGTTCTAACCAATGGACTGAGGATGGCTATAGAGTGGAATATAACAGAGTTACATGTCTTTGGGGATTCACAATTAATTATCAACCAAGTAAATGAAGAGTACCAAACTAAGGATGATAAGCTGATACCTTACAAAAAGATGGTTGATTCATTGCAACGTTACTTCACATTTGTGACATTTCAACATATCCCTAGAGCAGAAAATAAGGCAGCAGATGGTATGGCTACACTAGCTTCACTCCTTCAATTGGAACAACATGAATCAAGATTTGAATTCCTGGTGGAAAAGCTACATCACCCCATTTTTGACTCCCTAGATAGCCATGTCATTTGTACCTTGGTTAGCCATGACTCATCCCACTATGGTGCTATTTATTCATACCTCCGTGATGGCATCATCCCTGATACATTTAACCATTCTGAAAGAAGAAACCTTGTCTATAATGCCTCTCACCATACCCTTATCTCTGGTGATCTGTATAGGAGGGGTTTAGATGGGACACTTCTTAGGTGCTTGGAAAAGGATGAGTCTAACCGAGCATTAGTTGACATTCATGAGGGTATTTGTGGAGGACATTCTAATGGTCTTTCCATGGCCTGAAGGTTTCTTAGGGTGGGGTATTATTGGCCCACAATGCAGATGGATGCTATAGCTTTTGCCAAGTCTTGTGAAAAGTGTCAGAAACATGGAAACCTGATTCATGCTCCAGGTAGGGAGCTTATTCCTTCTATTTCTCATTGGACATTTCAATGCTAGGCCTTTGATCTTGTTGGGAAGATTCATCCCAACTCATTAGGTGGACATAAATTCATTATTACTACTACTGACTACTTTACCAAATGGGTAGAAGCCATTCCACTGTCTATTGCTTCAGGGAAGACAATTTCTTTATTCATCTTGAATTACATCATCTATCAATTTGGGATACCTTCTGAGATAATCACTAACAATGGAGGTCAGTTCAAAAACAAGGACCTTACACACCTCTACAAGAAATTCAAGATAAAATAGCATTGGTCCTCCATTTACTTCCCACAAGGAAATGGCCAAGTAGAGGCTTCTAATAAAACCATTCTCAAGATTCTCCATAGAACAGTTCACAAGAATGGTTGAGACTAGCACTTACAGATCAATCCAGTCTTATGGGCTTATAGAATGAGTATACATACTCCCACAGGGGCTACTCCTTTTGCCCTCACTTATGGTACTGAAGCAGTATTACCTTTAGAAGTAGAGATCCCTTCACTTAGAGTCTCTCTCAAAGGTTTGATAATAGATGGAGATTATCATGCCATGAGGTTACAAGACTTAGAACTTCTAGATGAGAAGTGCAAGGCCTCATTTGATCATATGAGAGTGTATCAGAAGTGTATGTCAAAGGCATTCAACAAGAAGGTTTTCCCCAGAGAGTTTCAAGTAGGTGATCTTGTTTTGTGAGAGAATCCTAAGAACCAACAAAATAGAGAGAAAAAGGGTAAGTTCAAACCTAATTGGCTTGGGCCATATGTCATCATAGTTGCTTTTGGGATAGGTGCTTACTTGTTATCTAATGAGGATGGAGAATAGCTTCCTGATCCCATCAATGTTTTTTACCTCAAGAAGTTCTATCCATGATGCCTATTCAACCTGGGGGCATCCTTTGTACATATTTTATGATCCTGAGAAAATACCAAAAAAAAATTCATATATGATGTTGAAAAATCCTAAAAAGCATAGAAAGTTCTAAAAAAAGAGCATCCTAGTGAAAACCTAGCAATAGGCACTTTGATGTCTCATCAAAAAATCAAAAAATGCAAAAAATTCAAAAAAAATAGAAAAAGCGCCTTGGTGAAAACCTAGAAACAAGTGCTACTTGAGGCCTTTGCACCCTTATTTTTTTAGCATGCGTCCTCAACACTTAGCCTTTTTCCATCATGCCTTGACCTTGTTGCCTTGTTTGGAATTGGTCTTTGTCTTTGTCTAGGGGGCATAACCCTGCTAGCATAGGTCCTTTAGGTGCATTTGTCTTTTTCAACACCACCCCAAACAGTGTTTTTCAACACTACCCTAGCGTCAAGTGTTTCTCAACACTTATCAAATGTCCTGCTCACAGTCTGGCCTGATATGGTATTTCTCATTCGTAGATATGATACTCAAAGTTTGACTCTATGACCAACACACATGCACTTAAACAATCAACTCAATTGAGATATGTTGACTTTATTTTTCTTAGTGTGCTATCTATGATGATTTCTTTGATGAGTGTTCTCTCCCTATGATAGTTTTCAATGATGCATAGCTAGAAGACTGAGGGCATGAGGGCATGTTTTATTTCTTTTTCTGCTTGTGGGTATATTTTGTTGGTCCTAATTGTCATTAGCATTTATGCTTGATCCACTTGACACCTAGGATCTACAAGTATCATCCTTGATTGTATGTGAGTGCATGCTTATAGCCATCTTGACCTTCTTATGTCTTGATGCAAGCATAATCTCACTATAGTAAACTTAGGTAATCTCACTACACTAGTCATCTTGACCTACATGTCTTTGGTGCCTAGGTGGGATTCCCACATTCAATCTGATATAGATCATATTCATATACCCATAGTCATACTAGTGTGTATTGTATGATCTTGCGACGCTACCAAGAAATCTCGATGATGATTATTAGATGTCTATTGGCATTGTGACCTTGCAAGTCAACCACTTTTCATAGTAGCTTGCATTTTTAGGTTCATGATAGATTAGTTTTGCATCTTGCATATGAGAGCTCTCCTTTCATCTTTCATGAAATTATCAGTCAACTATGCTCACCTTCTCTTCCTCTTGATCATGTCTTTCACTCCTTGTCTTTCATATCACATCCTTTTCACCCCCTTTTATAGCATTTTGACTTTTTGACCTAATTTTCAAAACACCTCAAAATTGCATGAAAATTGCACCCCTAGTTAATTTCGACATCCTAGATCCATTTTTGGACTCGAAATTGAAATCTGAGTTATTCTTGATATTCAAAATTGCATTTCAAATTTTTTCCCTCTTCTACGTAGTTGGCTGACCATTTGAGGCCTGATCCTTCGATCTTCACTGGGGCATCTTCATTTTCTTCGCCCCCATCACTTTCAAACTCCTAGTCTATCATTCATTTTCACTTGCTTCATCTTTCTGAGGTTTGACTTCATCTTTATCCTATATCTTTCTCAGTCAAACCTAGTCAAACTGGGGCATGTTTTCACTACCTAATGGTTATCCTATCATCTTCAATTATGATTTCTTATGATTTGATCATGTTTTATCAATCTACTATTCTCCTCTACTTGATTTTGATTTCAATTCCGAGGGGCAAGTACCTATTGGATTTAATCTCTAATTTTCTTGATTGAGCTATCTTTTTATGAGCTTTCGCTCAACTGGAGATTTTTATCTCTTATTTTGGATGTGATCCCAAAATGAACTCATGTCTAGAATCTTTTGTTTATTTTTATCTGGTTGTGTTCCCAAAATGAACACATGTCTGAGTTGTTTTGTGATCCCAAAATGAACTCGCATTTCAACTTATTTGACTACATGTGTTCCCGAAATGATCACACATTAGTCAAAGAGGGGCAAATGTATGCACCCTAAAATGGTCGCCTAGACTTTGGGCCCCCATTCAAAAATTTATCAAATCCCTGAATCAATATTTTCAAAAATCATCATTTTTCAATTATATCAATTTCCTTGATCAAATCCTATTTTATCATTTTCAATTATTTGCCTTGGGCTAACCATTTTATCCTAAGTTTTTATTTAATTAAAAGGGATATTTCCTCCCCTTTTAATAAATAAAAAGCCCCCACTTTTCATCTTATCCTAAGTTGCACAAATAAAGCATTATTCCTATTTTATAAAAAGGGAAAAAGCACTTTTTGTCTTATATGGACACAAAATTCAACTCTTATTTTCCTATTGGAGGATACCTACGCACATGGATTGCTCCTCTTTCAAGATCCACCCTTGATTAAGTCTTTTTCCTCTTAATCTCCATGGTCCATTTCTCCTCATTTCCTATAAAAGAAGAGCTCTCTTCCTCATTCTAGGTCATTCTCTTTTATGCTAATGTTATGCTGCAGGTTTTCTAGGTTATTTGGAGCTCTTTGAAGACATTTTTGTTGCATTTCATTTATCTTTCTTTCTTTCTTTCATAATTTCATAATCATGGCATTCTTAGTATAGAATTTCTTTATGCTATAGATTAATCTCACATAGTTTAATTAGGAGGGATTGTAAGACTTGTACTTTCCTTTCATAGCCTAGTTTGCACTTTCATTTTCATAGCATAGCTTGCATATTTGCATCTTTATCTTAATCTAGTTTTCATTTGCATTTCATAGTGATTCTTGGAGATATTGGCATTCTTGCCCTTGTCTTCACTTGAATCTCTCATTGTTTGGTTGACTAGCAAAGTCATTAAGTTTATTAGCTCTAGTTGAGAGCAATTTTACAATCTTGCAACTCCATACATAGAGAGCTTTGGATCAATTTTTGAGACCTCATTCTTGAGTGTTCTTGATTGTAATGATTCATAGAAGTGCACTATTTTGTGTGTATAGATCCTACATCATTATGGCATGGTTATGCACCTAATGTAAAATACTTTAGAATCTTTGGGAGTAAATGCTATATATTAAAGGATAATAGGAATGGAAAATTTGATGCAAAAAGTGATGAGGGTATATTCCTAGGTTATTTCACAAAGGGAAAAGATTACAAGTATTTTAACTCTAACACTAACAAAATTGTGGAAAGTGTAAATGTGAAAGTTGATGAAGTTGCAGAAAAGAATAAGCAGGAAAGCAAAAGAGAACCTAAAGATTATAGACATTTTTTCTATATAGAAGAAGAAGAAGGAAAAGCGAGTAACACACTTGCACCTGATGTAGAGTCTCAGGTGAGAAATGCCAACCATCAAGAAGAAAATGTCGAGCATCAGGAAGGTAATGTCAAGAATTAGGAGGATGTTGTCAAGCATCTAGAAGAGGTTGCTAAGAAATTAGAGGCTGAATCTGATAATCTTATTGATGAACCTAAAGAATAATGAGAAAATAAATCTGAACCTACTTTTCGACAGTATGTGAGAAGACATAACAAGCCTAAGCAAATCATTGGAGATAAAGAAAATAGAGTTCTAACCAAAAGCAAGTTGAGAGATCCTACATGTTTATTGTGCGAGTTTGAGCCTAAGACAACAAGGGAGGCATTAGAAAATGAAGACTAGATTCAAGCTATGAATGAGGAAATAGACCAAATAGAAAAGAATGATACCTAGACTCTGGTGCCGAGACTAGAAAACCAAAATGTCATTGGAACAAGATGGGTATTCAGAAAAAAGCTTAATGAACATGGACAAATCAAAAGGAACAAAGCAAGGATGGTGTTGGCCGTCAAATAAATTTTTACTCCATTTATATTCGGCAATACGTGAAGTTGTGTTAAGTGTAAGTTACAAATTGAATATTGAACTTTGAACTCGTTCTTCATGGTTCAAGGTTCAAAGTTCAACATATTCTTCTCCAAAAGCCTTGCATCTATGTTGCATCCTTCATAAAGTCCTTTTCTTGTTGTGGTCACATGTCTTGGGAAAATGTTGAGTTTGATTTTGAATTTTGAACCTCCGTTTTTCAGTTTAAAGTTCACAATAGAATGTGCACATCTAAAACATTGCATTAAAAAGTCTCCCAAATCAAGTTCTCAATTGTTTTTCTCATTTTCCCGATGTTAGTTTCAAGAAGTTATTGGGGTCCACTGTGGTTGTCTTATGTGCATATATAATAAAAACATCATGAATCATGTACTTTGAACCCATTCTTCATGGTTCAAGGTTTGATTTTCGGGGTGTAATAATACCCGGATATGAGCTGCAAGCCAAATCTTTATCTGTTGATAGTGAAATGATTGATGTGACTAAAAAGATGGTGCCACCTCAATTCATGGATTTATTTACCAAAAAAGAAGTGTGTGAAACAAGCTATTATCATTTATTGCGGTGTGAAATTGAATTCATGGCAATTATCATGAAATGATGGGATTTGAAACAAGTGGGTATTTATTCTTCCCACTCTTTATGTTTCCTTATTCTTCTTTGTTATTTTTTGGAGGCATTTCGGGAGCTGCAAAGGTAACATTCTCAAAAGGCAAGAGAATGGTGAGTTTTTAGCAACCTTGGCCCTGTACTTCATTTGAGCTTCTACATTTTTAAAGAGCTATCTTCCTAGAATTTTGCAAGGTTATATTTTAGTATGACTTCTTCTAAAGTGAAATTCATGAAAGAAAATAGATTCTCTCCAGTTAGTTGTTGTTTGCCTGAGATGAAAGATACAACCATTATAGATGATGATATTGGAGAAATTGTTTCAAGGTTGAGGAAAATAGTTGATGAAGCTATGTCTATTAGGATTGTAGAAAGTGGTTTATTAGAGGCCGCAGGTTTTCCTGATGTAATTCCATGCCTAGAGCTAGTAATAGAATGCCGTAACTGGTACTACAAGGCTGAGAGGTGCATTAAAACAAAGAGTGGTGAGGTTTTGGTAAATGTTGATAGAACAGTAATAATGGCCACTCTTAGAATCCCACTAGTTGAAATCTATGGAGACTGGAGTATCAGTAAAGCTATAGAAGATTCTGAGAAGAACAGGAAGGAGTATAGGAATAACATAGCAAGAGATTGGTTGATAAACGTAGAAAAAGGGGGTTCCCATTTTCCTAGACCACTTAGAAAAGATCATCTATTTAGGGAGGTTAGGGACATAATGGTAATGCTTAATAGGGTCAAAGGTAATCCTATGGACACCAACTAGGAAGACTGGATGTGCATTTTTTTACAAGCTATCTTAGATGCTGGAAATGCTATTGACTGGGTAGAAATTATAGCTGAGCAGCTACATGAGGCTTTATCTCAACCAGCCTTGATTTCTAGTTTTTATATGTCTTCCTACCTCTTTTATATTCTTGCTATCTACAAAATCTAGGACGGTCTACCTCATGAAGAATGGAATAGTAGTATGCCTATCTATGAGTATCACCCCCTGTTACAAAAAGGAAAGCATCCCATGGGTTTTAAGAAAATACATGACACTTTTTCATCTAGATTAGTTCTTGAATTGAGAGGAAAACCTAATTGCAGAATATTTGATGAAGCTATGGAATTTGTGAAAATCTATGGAAGTTTTTATATTCAGTTCCCTACTTTTACCTATTTAAGAGTAGGATGTTTCAGTGATGCTCCATTAAAACTTCCTAGGTATTGCCCGGACAAGTGGATTCTTCTTGAAGTAGGGAGATAGTTACTAATGGTTGAGAAAAAGTACAGGGTCAAAAGGGGTATTGGCACCTTCTTCCCACTTGAGATAGGACATTATAAGTTCAGGTTGATGCATGATTTTGTCTTTTTAACCAATGAATTGAAATAAATGAATCTCCAGCCATACCAAGCAAGAAATTACTTTGACAGTAAAGGCTTTGTTGAGAGTCATTTCAGAGTAGATGCCATGTTCCTTCATCAACCAACCCTAGAAGACTACTGGGAGGATTGCATAGATGAAGTTGAGGTTACTAAAAGATTGTGCTCTAGGTTTTCCATCAAAAAAATCACTTCTTTAAAGCTACCTTTCAGCATCAAAAATATTAAAGATGAAGATATTGATGCATTAGAGTTAGAAAATGTAGTATCAAACATAGAAATGGTAATCAGAAGAATTGATTGGCTAGTGAAGGAAGAAGATAATGTGAAGTCTTTGACCAAGGAATTTTTTAGGAAAATAAAGCAGTGGCTTAAAGCCCAAAAGAATAAAATCTCAGCTACCTATGCATTGGCAACCAAAAAAAGTCCAAGAACTCCAAAAATTGAACCCTCTCCTATTCTAACTAATAAGATTGATCCATTTCTTTCTGTAGGTGTATCAATTTCTCCATAAATTCCAGAAGATTCAGAGTTGATCTCTAATGATATTGTGAAGTTTTCAAGGCAGAAAAGTAAGAGAAGTGAGAAGGTCGAGCCTCCTTTTTGCATTGTGCTAGATTCAGACACTGAGGAGATGAGTGTAAAATGTTTCAAAGGGTTGAAAAGATGTAAGACATCCTCTATGGATTTAGCATCAGTTGGAGGTATTAGTAGTTCAGGTCAGAAAGACCCTGTTACCGTGAGCAATCCAAGTTCCATTGTTTCCTACAAAACATGACTCCTATTTCTCCAAACTGGTTGGACCAAACTATGAGTAAGAAAAAGAACGTTGTGTCTTCCTCAGTCCCTATTGGTGATCTGGTTAGTAAATACTTGGGAAAATGTCCTAGAGCAAAGAAACCAAAAATAGAGTGTATGGTGGATGTAGATCCAACCACAGGTCATTGGGTTGTAGAGATTTTCAAGCCCAATTCCAACAAGACTAGTGCTAAAGTCACTGAACAGGATTTCATGGTAGACAAAGTGGATTTAGGGGTATCTTCCAGAGCTACTGATTTGAAGATTTTGAATTCTGCAAACAAAAAGATCAATCACAGAGTGCTAAAAGATGCTGAAGATAAGGCTAAGTTAAAGAAAGCTTTATGTGAAATGGCAAAGTACATTCAGCAATTGCAAAATCCTATTCCTCAACCTTTGGCGATGGTACCTTTGAATCTAGATGTCAAGTCTCCAGACAATCAGAAGTTCCTTGACCAGGTACACAAAGAGAGGTCTCTCTCTAGGGAATTCTATAATTGGATGGGAGAAGTTGGAGAGATGGTTGACCGCTTTGCTCAAACCTATGAAAGTTTAACTAAATGGTCTTCTGAACTGGTGTCTGCCTTGGAAGCTAAAGTCAAGTTCTGGGAAGGAAGAAGGGATAGTCTAGAGATAGCAATAACTAACATGGAAGAAGCTTTCAATTATGGCATAGAGAAATTCCTGTCTGAGAAAATGATTCCCGGTGTAGATAATGGTCTCTTGTTCATAGCCAAGGTTAATGAGGAATGGCAATGTACTCTAATGGATCAGGGTATCGAAGAATCGGAGCAAGTTCTAAAGATAGTAGCCTATGTTGAAGAATTTCTCAGCAACCATATGGACTGTGTCTACAATCTGTCCATAGGTGAAATGAAAATAGGAATAGATGAGGCTAAGATGAAAGAATCCTTTGCCATGAAAGTACAAGGACTAAAGAACACCAAAGAAATGGTACCTAGAGATTTCTCAGTTATTGCTAGGGTGCAATCACTAATACTAATCAGTGAAGAACAAGCGAAGTCACTGAGTACAAAGCTGGAGCAGTTGCAAAACTATAAAGATATCTAGGAGCAAAGGCTGGATCTTTTTTCTTCACCAAACAAGGAGTTGTTGGAGAGATTCATGGTGGCTTTCAAGGAGTGGTCAGAAGAGCGTAAAGAAAAGGAGGCCACTGTTAGTACTGAGGCTGGGAAAAGATAATATATCTTGATTAGTTTTGAAAGATGGTTCTGAATTGTTCTAGGTTGTTAGTTTCTTTTCCAAGATTAGGTCTTAGTTAAGAAACTAATTATGCCCTGCGTGGCTATAAGTTTATTTTTTTGAAAGACCTTAGGGGGGTCAGTTCTCTGGTAACAAAAACATACAGTTTAATATTTACTACAAATACTTTTGTGAAATGGTTGATGTTTTGAATTGAAACTCATAATATAGCATCAGTTGATATATATAACAAATAGCAGTATCTTTTTAGATCAATGTGTCTGGTTAATGCATGTCTATTGATTTCAGTTGGAATTAATTTTCATGTTGCTGCCATCTATGTATGTGTTTCAATATTATACATCCATTTTCCAATCTTATTTTAGTTTATGTTGAATCAATCTTTCTGGAAAGTTTATTTACAGTCTTAGTCAGTTGGCTTGGATATTTGTGAAGATCTCTTTCTCAGAGCATTAATCTTTTAGTGGTTATTTCATTTAACTTTTTTTTTAAAAAGCCTTTAGTACTTTCAGGTGAAAAGTATATATGTGTGTGTGTGTGTGTGTGTGTGTGTGTGTGTGTGTGTGTGTGTGTGTGTGTGTGTGTATGTATGTATGTATGTATGTATGTATGTATGTATGTCTTTTATTGATTTCATTCTTTTCAAATAAATGAATTTCCAAGATTGATCTTTATATAAGGTAGCTACTCCTTTGATTGCAGAGAGTTTAGTAGTGAGTGACTAACCCAACTGTTGTATGAGTTTTTCTTTCATCTTGGGCCAGAGTATTTGAAAGTTATTATAATTTTAGTAAGAAGGAAAATCTATATACTAACAGATGGTATGCAAGGGTTATGCACATGAAGAAGGAATAGACTATGGGGAGACATTTTCCCCTATAGCAAGATTAGGAGTAAGAACTCTACTTTCATATGTTGCTTATAGAGATTTCAAGGTATACCAAATGGATGTCAAGTTTGCATTTTTTAATGGTATATTAGAAGAAGAAGTGTACATTGAGTGAATTGAAAGATTTGTTGACCCAAACAAGAGAAATATGGTTTGTAAGTTGAACAAGGCAGTGTATGGTTTGAAGCAAGCCCCTAGAGCATGGTATGAGAGGCTGCACAATTACTTGATACAGATTGGATTTTCAAGGACAAATGAAACCAGCAATTTGTACATGAAAGATGAAGAAGGTAAAGGGATTTTGTTAGCTAAATTTTTTGTAGATCATATCATATTTGGTGGACAAGATGCCATGTTTAAGAAATTTTTAAATGAGATGCAAACTAAGTTTGAAATGTCTATGTTTGGTGAGATAAAATTATTTGTTGGTTCGCAAGTCTATTAGATGGAAAAAGGTATTTTTATCACATAGTCTAAATATGTCAAAGATATACTGAAAACCTTTGGTATGGAAGATTTAAGGTTAGTAAGTACTCCCATGGCTACTAGATAGAAACTGTCTAAAAATGATGATTTTGTTGAAGTGAACCAAACTTTGTATAGGTCCATGATTAGAAAGTTGTGATATGTTGTTCACAGTAGACTAGATATTGCTCTAGCAGTTGGTATTGTGGAAAGATTCTCTACCAATCCTAAGGAAAGTGATATGATGGTTGTGAAGAGGATAATGAGATATTTGAAAGGGATAGAAGACTTTGGACTGTACTACAAGAAGCATGAGAAATTTGAACTAAGAGTCTATACTGATGTAGATTGGGCAAGAAATGTAGATGATAGAAAAAGTACTAGTGGTGGAGCTTTCTTTCTTGGACAGATATTAGTTTCCTAGACAAGAAAGAAACAAAATTGCATTTCCCAATCTACAACTGAAGCCAATTATTTAGCAGCTGCAGTGATCTGTTCAAACCTAGTATGGATTAAGCAATTGTTGAAAGGCATGAAATAGGAGATCACTGAACTAGTTGTCATATACTGTGACAACACAAATGCTATCAACATATCAAAGAACCCAGTGATGCACACAAAGACCAAACATATTTCTATCAAGTATCATTACTTGAGGGAATTGGTACAAGATAAAGAAGTGAGAATGGAATATGTGAATACAAAGGAACAACTAGCTAACATATTCACAAAATCTTTACCTAAGGATGCTCATGAATATCTTAGAGGTAAATTAGGGGTGCTTCCCCTAACTGAGGCTTCCTAGTCAAGCTAGGAGAACTTCATCAAATGTGCTACATAGAGTATCTGACAAATTAATGTAGAAAAGGTCACACTTTAGGAGCATTCTAGAGTTGTGAAAAGTATAGCAAAGCTATAAACAGTCATAAGAAAGATGACAGAGGGAGAAACATTGTTACCGAACTGACAAGATGACATCTACATCTGAAAGATGCAAGTTCTAGATACTTCTTTGGCATTTTTGTCAAAGAGGGAGAGATTCAGATATGAAAACACATGGAGAGATTTAGATGATAACACATGAAGTGGATGTAATTCAGAGATTCAGAGGAAAAGAGAGATAGAAAAAATTCAGAGGGAGTAATTGTGTGGACGGTCAAGAAAGTTAGACTAAGTGATTCATAATTGGAATGAAGCTAAGGATATTAAAAATATTTTTTATGAATTGACAAGTTTTAGATTGGTTGGTGAATCATGTGTTATTCATATGGTGTTGCCATCAATTCCAAAGAGGGAGATTGTTGGAAACTGCAATTGAAGAAATTGTTGTATTGTCATTGATGTAAAACCTTAACTGGTAAGACTATTGCTATGTAAGAAAGTACTATATCTATTGATTGTTGAGAAGGATTAGGGAAAGGGTGATAACAATAGAACCTAGAGAAAGTTTGAGTTATTTGATACTTCAATGAGTACTGGATTATGTGGCACAATGATAAGATAATGTATTGTTTATATAAGTGAGAAGAAAGACTGAACAAGTAGGCTTAACCGAGAAAAAGTGAAGAAATCTAGTTTAAGCCAAGTGATGTTAGTGTCAATCGAGCCAATATATGTCAAGTGAATTCAGTGTTGACCAAACAATAGTTTATTGTTGAGTGACAGTATTAGCCGAGTAACAGTTTGAAGGGATGACCGAGTTATGCAAAGATGACCAAGGAGTTGAGCACAGTATTGACCAAGTGTCAGTAATTTACATTTGAGGAAGAATTCAGATTCCTAGCTGACTTTGTTGAATTATTGGATTATGTAAATCATGTTGACTTTATTAATTAAGTCTATGGAGCATTTATTGCATAGTAAACCATTTTATTATGATTCCAATAAAGAGATTGAAGATATTTCTAGAAGGATGGATGAAGAACATAAATTATGGAAGGATTAGATGAATCCTACCTAAACCTAAGATCTACAGAGGAGATTAAGCAAAAAAAGTTGGATCTACCTATTGAAGAGGTATATAGGAAAACCGAAGTGTGAGATTGAGAGAGGAGATGATGGAGTTGATGTTATTGACTGATATAGCAGAAAGGCTAAAGGTGAAGGAGTTGATCAGAGTTGTGATTTCTTGAAGGGATTTCTGAGAAGATCAGTGATGGAGATGGAAATGGAACTCAGTCAGTAAGCCAACATATATGTATTAATTGGATCTATTATTTGTAAAGTGAGTTCTATGTTTTCAAATCAAATACTACTGTTACTTTCTAACCATTGTATCAACCTGAATCCTTTAATCAAGGTTGACCTAACAGTCATTTTATAAATCTTGTAATCAAGGTTGCATTCTAATGGAATGTACTTAATTCCTCTAACAAGGTGCACTCCTAATAGGGTGGTTGAAATCCTTTAATAGGGTCACACCTAGCAGTGTGTTTGTAAACCTTTGACAGGGTTGACTTTTTACAGAGCTCACTTTAGAAGACTGAATATATTAGTAACATGTTACAAAGTGGTTTTTTCCAAATTGGGTTTCCACTACAAATCCTAGTGTTAATACTTGTGTGAATTTTTTGGTTTGAACATTTCTATGTTTTGCAAGTTAAATACTGTTAGATAGTGGATTGCATTGTTATATGTTTTTGGCATACATTTTGTAATGACTGAGTAGTGTTGGTTATTAGATCTAAGATTGTTGAAGTGTTTAAAAGTATAATAGATACATCTACACCTGAGAACAACTGATTCACCCCCCTCTTTGTTGTTATAAATCATATTAACAATTGTCTTAGCATATGGTCTCAAAATGGACCCAGAGAAGGTGAAGGATATCCTTGAATGGCCCAATCTTAGTTCTACTGAGATAAGATCTTTTTCATGGTTTGGATAGCTTTTATAGGAAGTTTATCTAAAATTATAGTAGTATCTATGGACCCTTGATTGAAACTATGAGAGGTGGTAGAAAATATTTTAAGTGGACTACATGAGTCGCATAGTGTTTTGATTTGTTGAAAAGAAAAGTTATAGAGAAACCTATTTTGGAACTTCCATATTTTAACAAGGTATCTGAAGTAGACTATGATGTTAGTGACAATACGATTGGAGCTGTTTTAAGTCTAGGAGATAAACCCATTTCTTATTTTAGTGATAAATTGAATGATGCCAAAGGAAAATATTATGTTTACAATTAGAAGTTTTATGCTATAGTTTAGACATTGAGGAAGTGGAGACATTATCTTTTTCCTAAATAATTTGTTTTATTTATTCATCATCAAGCTTTACATTATTTGAATAGCCAACAAAAGTTGAATCAAAGGCATTTAAAATGGGTTGAGTTTTTTTAGAGTTAATTTTTTTTTTTGAAATACAGGAGTGAAAAATCTAATAGGGTTGTAAATGCCCTCAGTAGGAGGAAAAATTTGTTGACAGAGATGCAGATGAAATTTTTTGGGTTCAAAGAACTCAAGAGTTTGTACCTTGAGGATCTTGATTTTGTAAAGGCCAAAAGAGCTTGCACAGAACCTATTACTCTAAATAGAACCAGGTGGTTGGATTTATAATCCAAGATGGAATGTTATTAAAATGGATCCAATTGTGCATTCCAAAGAGTTCCATGAGGGAGAACCTAATCAAAGAGAAGCATAGTGGAGGATTGGATGGACACTTTGGTCAAGATAAAACTATTTCTCTAGTTAGTGAGCACTATTATTGGCCAAAATTATAGAAAGATATTTAGAAGTTGTTCATAGTTGTAGAATATGTAAGATGGAAAAAGGAGCTAGGAATACTATAGGGTTATATCATCCATTACCTATACCAAAGAGGCTATGGGAGGATATTTTTGGTAGTAGGCCATCATCCATCATCGGGTTTGTGACATGGCTTAACTATTTCCTATGGATTATATAAGACTAGTGGTTGTATCATGCATTAATAGGTCAAGCTTTTAGTGCAACGACAACCCTACCTTATAACAATTGATATTAGAGCTTAGTCATAGGTTCAAATATATACAGGCTGTGAAAAGTGATATTGGGAGGTGCATTGTTGGTAGTGGGTTAGCATTCCTCATGGGGTCACAAAATGGATTAACTACCTCCTCCAGATTCTATAAGTCTAGTGGTTGTATCAGGCATTAGAAACTTAATATTTTGGTGAAATAACAACCCTATCTTGTAACAAATATTATTATGCACTTTGTTATTGGTTTACCAAGGACTTAAAGAGGGGATAATTCCATCTTTTGTGGATGATTCAAAGATGACACATTTCATTCCTTTAATAAAGTCTAATGATGTTGTTCATGTGGAAAACATATTTTTTAGAGAAGTGGTGAGACTACATGGTCTACCAAAGAGCATAGTTTCAGATCAAGATACTAAGTTTGTGGGGTATTTTTAGAGGACATTCTTGAAAAAGTTAAAGACACATTTGAAGTTTAGCTCTACACATCATCCAAAGACTGTTGGATAGACAAAAGTGGTGAATAGGAGTTTGGAAAACCTATTGAGATGCTTAGTTGGAAATAAACCAAAGGGGTGTGATTTGATTTTACTACAAGTAGAATTTATACAAATTATGTCAATAGGAGCACTGGTAAATCACCATTCCAGATTGTATATGGAAGTATTCCTAGAAATTATTCACAATTAAGGAATTTGGACAATGGAGAAAATAATAGTGTTGTAGCTAAAGAATTTGTAGAACACTTGAGGAATTTGCATGAAGATGTGAAGAAGAATATTAATAAAATGACTATTTAGTAAAAGGCTACAATAGATCAATAAAGGAGACATAAGAAATTTTAGCAATGTTATGGTTCATTTGAGAAAGGATATATTTCCAATGAGAACATACAAAAAGTTAAAGATGAATAAATTTGGACCATGTAAAATCTTGAAGAAGCATAATTCAGGAAATGCTTATGAAGTAGAGATTCCTAGTGAACTTGATATTTTACTAGTATTTAATATTTTAGATTTGACAAATTATCATGAAGGAAGTATTGAAGAAAATATAATAGAAGCATAGTGGAATATTCAATCACCTAATTCATCTACAAAGGAGATAGAATACATCTTGGGTAGTTGTGTTGGAAAAAGTACAAGAAATATGAAATATGAAGAGTCTCTGGTCAAATGGAATGGATGACCTATTGAAGATTCATCATGGATATCAAAGGAAGAGGTTGACTACTTTGGTTTTCCTCTAAACACCTAGATGTGACAAGGTCACTTCTAAATTTACCCTAGGTGTCTCTAATGAAGGAGCATCCAAGATATAAGAGTAATATTGCATCACCAAAAAATATTTTATAGTTTCAATAAGGGATAACTTTGGACAGGGTAACTATTTTTAGTAGTTTATTTATTTGAGCATGAATTATTCCATTTTCTTCCCTAGAGGAGCATCTTGGATATATAAGCCCGCTAGTAAATTTTCATGTCAAGATCAAGTCTAGTTTTGAAGTTATTGCATTTTCTATTTTAGCAGGGTGGTAAAAAAATTATGAACTTAGTTTTGAAGGCTTTAGAGGCTCCAAAAGGTGGTCAAACTTTGATTAGCTAGTGCTTTGAAAATATAGGGCATAGAGCACTTCGTTCCATTTCTAAAATAGGGTTATGATAGATAATCAACTTAATGGCTCACAAGTTATGATTTTGAGAAGTTGTGTCTTCAAGACTCTAGTTTCAATACAAGGAAAAAAGAGAGAAAATTCACTTAAGGAACAAAAATGAATCATTGTGCACCAAAATGGGGAAATTTTGTTAGGAATGGGAAAATTGAGAGGGGGGGGTTGAATCAGTGTTCACTGTATTTTAACTTTTCACTTTAATCTTATGCTGAACATAAATGCTTAAGTACTGAAATAAACATTCACATAAACATGAAACATGAATTCAACATATGACACCAATATGATTATGGGGAAACCCAAATAGGTAAAACCCTGGTGGGAATTGATACCTACTAATATTCTGAACTAGTGTTTTGTGATCCTTGTTAGAAGATCCTTTACCCTATTAGGAGTAGCTTTACAATGCTTTAAGTACAGTAGACCTTGTTAAGGGTCAGACCCTATTAGGAGTCTTTTACAATCATCCTTGTTAGGGGAGAGAATGCACTATCCAAGAGCTCACTGCTCAAGTGGTGAAGGCTACAACCTTCTGATTTCAGATACACACTATATCTATAGGATGAACTGTCAATGTGACACTAGTCAGATCAGTTCCTTTGATGTGTTGATGCTTTAACCTCTTGCAAAGCTCTAATATATCTTCTAGTGTCTTTGCACACTTCTTCTCTTCTTGTCACAACTCTATTTAAACTTCCATACTGAATACAATGGGTGCACCTTATATTTATGCGCTCATACAAAATATACAATTAGGTCAGCCTTATAACTAATTACAAACAATGCTTCCAAATGAATTGGTGTAAGCGTGCTTACAATTATACATATAAACATGTTAGAAACCTAAATACAATGGGCGCATAGCCTTTACAATATTACATTACAATTGCAAACCAAAATGCTACCTATCAGCTCCAAGCTCTATTCTCTACTGGCACATACTGGCTGTGCAACTTCAAATGACTGTAACTTTCACATCCTTGCACATCTACTTATGTGCTTATAGAATAAGAAATAATATAGTCTAACAAACTTAAATTCAAGGGTGCATACCATAATTAATCCATACACACATGCACTGATGCTCTGAGCTGCAGGAACTCTGTATATTGTCCAGTCTTCAACACTTAACTAAATTATGATATTTACATCAAGTGCGTTGACTCCAAACTGCTATATGACTTTGTTTCCATAATGAAAACACTATATCTAGTCATATAGCTTAGTATAGTCAACTTGCCAACAATCTCCCCCTTTGTCATTAATGGCAACAAAGGAATATGGCCAAGTTGCTAACTGTCCCTTAACACAAAAACTTTTGTCTTCTATACATTTTTATACAAAATCTTATATCTCCCTATACATATTATACTCCATATTCTATACACAACTCCCCCTTTGACATTAATGATGAAGGTGTAGCAAAAAACTATATCTGCACATACTTACTTAGGGAAAACATCTAGATATGCTATCTTGAGATTCTGGATCTCCTTCTTCCAAAATGTTATCAAAGAGTTAACTATCTAGAGATGGGCGCATAAAGCATATTGAAGCTTCTCCATCTTCTTCAAATCTATGCTCAGACCTTTATCATAGTTTATCATGGTGGCATCAATCTCCTTTATGTTATGATTGAGAATATCTAGTGAGGGCACAAGAGCATTCCTCAACTGAGTTTGTCTAGACCTTATCTTTGCCATCTCTTTCTTCGCCTTCTCAATTTTTTCCATCTAACCTTGGTAGATATTGTTGCACATGTTTACATTAGTGGATGTGTCTGTCATTGAACTCTTCACCTACTCAATCATAGCTTCTACTTCTTTTATTTCCTTGAAAGTGACATCAATAAGCTTATCCTGATCCATGTAGTTTGCAATGAATTTCCTTCCTTGAACAGAAAATTCTTTTAAAGATGCTTGTCCTGTCTTGAGTGAATTTAGATCTAGAGAAAAGTTTCTCATTAACTCATTCAGTCTCTTCTATAGATACTTCTCTTTTGTAACCTTGGATGCAGATTCTTCAAGGCTTGAAAAATTACTTTTGAACTGTGATATGATTGTACTTACATCATCAACCGAGTGTACCTTGGACACTTTCTTGTCTTCTGGCAACAGACTGTTCAATATGTTCACAGATTCCACAAGGAGAGGATTTCTCATGACTTGTTTCTCTTTTGCTTTCTCCATAGCCAAGATGATGAACTTAATCAGGTCTTCCTCTTTCCATGAGTCCAAACTAGATGTGTCAGGTGTCAAACTTGACAACAATGCTGAAGAGGGAGTGATGGGAGTGTTGTCCATAACTTCTAGTTTTACCTTGGCTAGATCAACAGAAGTTTCATCTTTCTCTTGTTCTTTATCTTCTTCTTTCTTTTCTTCCTCTTATTTTTCTTCCTCTTATTCTTCTTCTTCTTTCTCATCTGATATATTTTCAATCAATACCTCTTCTTGATGAGTGGGAGGAGTGCTACTGCATAACATCTCAGCTTCTTGTGTGCTCACAAAACCTTCCTCAAACTTGTCTAATTCTGTGTCAGTGGCCTCCATGGCTATCTCCACATTATTAATGATAAAGGTGCTATTCTTAAGTGACTCTGACATGGGCATAGATTTATCTACCTTTGTTTGTGCTTCCACTATAGGCACTGAATCTTGAGGACCTGTAGATTGTACATTGATGGTCTCTTCTGCTTTGTCTTTCTTACTAGGTGCTTGAGAGATGGGTGTAGACTTAGGTTTCATGTGCTTCTCTAAGAGTACCTTCTCAAAATCCTTCTCTATTTCTTGAGAAATCAGCTCATAGTCTTTTTTCATGAGGTGAAGTGTCCTTATCTTTGTTCTCAAGTGCGGCTTCACCAGATTTAGTAACAATGACATTTCTTCAATAGAGCATACTGGAAGAGTGGAATCAATAATTTGTTCCCTTATTCTAAGATCTTCTTTAGTGTCTTATCTTTTTAAGGTATCCATTATTTCCCATACCTTATCTAGAATTTCTATTTTCAATTCAAGAACTATCTTCTTGAACTTTATCATGTGTTTGATAATCATACCATGTATTTTTTATTTTTCAATTTCACTGTATGTTTCATAAAACTTTCCCACCCAATCAATTCTTCCCTCATCAACAATTCTTGCGCTCAAAGCTTTAAGACTTGGTTTGAATCCTACCTTAGCAGGTGCTTGACTGGTTTTCTTGCTCCTTAATTCTCACAAGGATGGATGACTAGTGATGACTTCTTTCTTTCTCTTGATTATTGGATTATACTTCGGAGGAGTAGTAGGATCATTGGTTTCTTTGGGCGCAAAAGGAGTGTCATCAATCATATCCTTCTGACTGTCATCTTTTTCAATTTTTATTTTCTTCATCTTAGGATCTTCTTGTTATTTTTATGCTATTGCGTTCTTCAATTCCAAGCAATCTTCTCTTCCCTTGCCTTGTCAAGGTCTGCTTGAGACACACCATGTATTCTCAAGATTTCTAATGTGATTTTAGAGGCTTTCCTCTTAGTTGTTGTGCTATTTAGTTTAGCATCAACTTCCCTTGTCTTTTCCTCATAAGTTCCCCACCTAGGTTCATTGGGGTCTTTGGGGGCTGATAAAAGTACCTATGCATAAGCTTCTAGGACTTGTTCCTCTACTTCATAACCAAGTGGATGAATCGACTTAGTTCTAGGCTCAACAGCTTCCATACAAGTAGTATCAGTTTCAACCATAAAGCATATTGAATCCTTATACTTTTCCACAATGTTCTCTAGAATTCTATATCTCATCTGCATCTTAACCCTAAAGGTCTTCAATTCCAATGTTACATAGTCTCTCAATGTACTTTCAGTGGATGCTTTGAAGGATATCTATGGCATGGTTGGAATAGACTTGTCCAAATACATATTTGAAACCTTTCCAACTATATGAAGGTACATATAGATGATTAGGGACCCAAACCTGAATATCTTTGTCTTGTCATGTTTGATAGTTTCAATATTGCATCACCACAAAATATTTTATAGTTTCAATAAGGGATAACATTGGACAGGGTAACTATTTTTAGTAGTTTGTTTATTTGAGCATGAATTATTCCATTTTCTTCCCTAGAGGGGCATCTTGGATATATAAGCTCGCTAGTAAATTTTCATGTCAAGATCAAGTCTATTTTTGAAGTTATTGCATTTTCTATTTTAGCAGGGTGGTAAAAAAATTTTGAACTTAGTTTTGAAGGCTTTAGAGGCTCCAAAAGGTGGTCAAAATTTGATTAGCTAGTGCTTTGAA
The DNA here is from genome assembly GCA_027943335.1 of Chamaecyparis obtusa. NCBI lineage: Eukaryota > Viridiplantae > Streptophyta > Pinopsida > Cupressales > Cupressaceae > Chamaecyparis > Chamaecyparis obtusa. Next base: position 1,328,480 of record BSBK01004928.1, on the reverse strand, counting down.
AATTTAGGGCATAGAGCACTTCGTTCCATTTCTAAAATAGGGTTATGATAGACAATAAACTCAATGGCTCACAAGTTATGATTTTGAGAAGTGTCTTCAAGACTCTAGTTTCAATACAAGCAAAAAAGAGAGAAAATTCACTTAAGGAACAAAAATGAATCATTGTGCACCAAAATGGGAAATTTTTTTAGGAATGGGAACACTGAGAGGGGGGGTGAATCAACATTCATTGTATTTTAACTTTTCACTTTAATCTTATGTTTAATATAAATGCTTAAGTACTGAAATGAACATTCACATAAACATGAAACATGAAATCAACACATGACACCAATATGATTACGGGGAAACCTAAATAGGTAAAACCCTGGTGGGAATTGATACCCACTAATATTCTGCACTAGTGTTTTGTGATCCTTGTTAGAAGATCCTTTACCTTGTTAGGAGTAGCTTTACAATGCTTTAAGTATAGTAGACCTTGTTAAAGTTCGAACCCTGTTAGAAGTCTTTTACAATTGTTCATGTTAGGGGAGAGGATGCACTATCCAAGAGCTCACTACTCAAGTGGTGATGGCTACAACCTTTTGATTTCAGATACACACTATATATGTAGGATGAGCTATCACTATGACACTGCTTGTTAGATCAGTTCCTTTGATGTGCTGATGCTTTGACCTCTTGCAAAGCTCTAATACATCTTCTAGTGTCTTCACACACTTCTGCTCTACTTGTCACAACTCTATTTCAACTTCCATACTAAATACAATGGGCGCACCTTATATTTATGCACTCATACAAAATAGATAATTAGGTCAGCCCTATAACTAATTACAAACAACACTTCCAAATGAATTGGCTTAAGTGTGCTTAAAATTATACATATAAACATGTCTGTAACCTAAATACAATAGGTGCATAGGCTTTAGAATATTACATTACAATTGCAAACCAAAATGCTAACTGTCGGCTCCAAGCTCTATTCTCTACTGGCACATACTGGTTGCGCAACTTCAACTGACTATAACTTTCACATCCTTCCACATCTTCTTATGCACTTATAGAATAAGAAATAATATAGTCTAACAAAATTAACTTCCTAGACACATACCATAATTCATCTGTACACATGTGCACTAATGCTCTGAGCTGCAGGAACTCTGTATACTATCCAGTCTTCAACACTTAACTGAATTTTGATCTTTACATCAAGTGTGCTGACTCCAAACTGCTATATGACTTTGTTGCCATAATGACAACACTGTATCTAGTCATATACCTCAATATACTCAACTTGCCAACAAATTTCACTTTCCAAAATATTCTAAGGTGGTTAGTTGTGCTACTAATATGTGGATAAAGGGGAAATTTAGGGTTCAATTCAAGAAGGGTAGGTTGTGGCTCCGTCTTGGAAATAATTGTAATAAAAATGCACATGAAGTTATAGCATGTTGTTTTTCTGAATATTGTAATGTCATTTCATTGAGGATAATAGAAAGAAAATGTTTTTTTTCCTTTCCAATAATCTATTCTTGTAATATTTCTATCTATGTCCCTATTGTGTTGTGTGTGTTTGGTTAAATAATGGGAGTACCCTTCATCACAAGTCACTTTCAATTCAAGTATTTTTAATTTCAATTTCAAGGTTGATTCTAAATTGGGGTGTGACTATGTAAAAAACATTTCTACCCAATAATTTTTCTCTTTTCTATGTGTAGGAATAGTTTGTATCAATTTCATGACTAGCTTTGGAAAGTATAGGAGCTTGGCTATAGTCTACAACTGAAAATAGTTGAAAGTGTTGAGACACAATCATCCCAAATAGCTTGGTCCCAAGACATAGTTGTCCCAAATGATCTCATCCTAGGACATAGTCATCCCAGATGACTTGGTCCTAGGACATAGTTGTCACATACAACTTGTTGCCTCTAATCCTGCTCAACATTGAATTTGTAGGTTTGTTACTATCTCAGTTTTATTTCCAACATCAAAATTGGTCTGTCAGGTTCTTATCAGTTAGTGTTTACTAAAAGTCAATCCTTTTCCTATTTTGTCTTAAATATTGTATCTCCTCATTTATTATTCCATTTTTTGTTTTCTACTAAGTGAAGGATCATGGTCATCAACTTTTGGATCATACAGTTGCAAGAGAGAAAGGATGCAAAGGTTAATGAGTGATTAAAACTAATTGCATAACAAATAAAAATTTAGCATATTTTGATTGGAGGAGAGATGCAGTGAAGTAGGAGGTATGTAGAATGAGTTAGGAATATTGCTAGAGAGCAGGGTTTTAGAGATGGTAGGGGAGAGAACCAGAAGAGCACTGGTAATGCGGTTTTAGAAGTGGGCAACCCATTCGAAATAGAAATATCGGAAGACATTGAGTTGGATGTTGAACTTTGGAGGAAGATGGCATTTATCGATAGATTCATTGGTTTGAAGATAACCAAAATTTAAATTAGGGAATGGGTGTCCAATAACTGGAGCAAAGATATTCTTCTGAAATTTAATCCCAAAGGATTCTTTATAGTGGTTTTTAGAGAAGAAGTGATCAGAAATAAAATTCTATATCAACAAAACTAGTTTTTGGATTCGTTTCCTCTGTATCTTCAACCTTAGCAATCAGATTTTGATCTAGTTCCCCTAGCAGTATACAAGGAGCCTATTTGGATTAGATTATATAATCTGCCAATTGAATACTGGGGTGATGCGAGTCTGGAACATATTGGGAGATCGATGGGGACTTTGTTAGAGGTGGATGAGAAGATCATTGTGGATGATTCTTACTTGTATGTGAGGATTAAAATAGTGGTGGTAAAGAGAATCCCATCCTATATCAATCTTAAAAATGGTAGTGGTGTCTGGAAGCAACAAGTAGAAATTGAATTCCCTGCTTCTGAGGGTAAGAGAAGTTCCAAAAATTCTCCTAGCAGTAAACATATGGCTTCGGCTAAACCGGCCAAGGTTTGGATCCCCAAAAAAATGGTTCCATAAACCATTTTCTTAAAACAAAGGATAAAACCCGCTCAGTAGAATCCTATATTGGAAGAAGGAGAGTTCTCAGCTTTGATGGAAAATGAAGTAGTAAGGGAAAATTCCCAAGTGGATAAGGTCACCTCGATGATTCATATGCAATCAGATATGGAAGTTGATTGTGATCGGGATTCAGATGACAATTTCCTTCCTTCAAATGAATTGGATAATGTTGACTCAAGGAATGTCAACTAATCGGTTAACGTCCTTCTTGGCAAGTCCAAAGGAGGTAGAGGTAGATGATCCAATAGGTAGAAAAGAGAAGAGAGAGCCAAGGAGAAAGGGATCATGAATGTCTTTGATTTCTTAAATAAAGACAAGGGAGCAGGGATCTTCCTTGGTGAGAAATAAAAATCTCAACTTGGAATGTCAGGGGACTATCGGCCCCTAACATTCAACAACCTCCCAAACAAGATGCCAGGTCCATATGGGATTCCATCATAAGTCTTTCAAAAATGTTGGAGTTTTACGGGGAAGACATATTAAAGATGGCGGAGGACTTCAGGAGGAAAGGCAAATTTGTTAGAGAAATTAATAACACAGTCATCGTCCTGATTCCCAAAAAATAGGATTTTTTGATAATGCCATATTTCAGGCCAATTTCCCTATGTAATTCTATTTACAAAATCATCTCCAATGCAATGGTCAATATATTGAAGCCAAAGATAGAAATATTTGTCTCAGTTAAACAACATGGGTTCATACCTGGTTACGAAATTATAGACAACAATCTAATGGCAGGGGAAACCATCCATTCGTTGCATTTAGAGAAGAGACCAAGTATGGTTGTTAAATTAGATGTCAGTAAAGCATATGATAGAGTAAGGTGGTCTTTCTTGTGTGAAGTTCTTCATCTAGTCCATTTCACTTATCCTCAATCCACTTCTCTGTCCTTGTTAATGGATCAGTTTGTAGTTTTTTCCAAGCTACTAAGGGGTTGAGGCAAGGCTATCCTTTGTTTCCTTTCCTTTTTGTGCTGATGGCAGAGGTGCTCGGTAGAAATATAAAAAATCAAACCAATGTGGGCCGTTGGAGAGGGATTACCATTCACAATAATATAGAACTAGTTTCACATTCACAATTCATAGATGGTACAGTCCTGTTTGGGGAGGCATCAGTCAAGGAAGCTTTGGTTATCAAATAATTGTTGGATAGCTATGAAAGGGGTTTGGGGAAATGTATGAATAAGACCAAGTCCAAGGTATATTTTTTCAATTCTAACAGGAGGTTGCGGAATAAAATTACTAAAGTTCTGGGATTTGAAATAGGGGAATTCCCCATAGTATATATGGGAGTTCCTTTGTTCCCAAGAAGACATGACCCCAAGCTTTGGGAAGAAATTTCAAACAGGTGTCAGCAAAGAGTATCAGGGTGGAAGAACCATCAGTTATCTCAGGTAGGTAGACTTCATATGATCAATCTATCTTATCGGCCATTCCAATATATTATTTGTCAGTTTATCAAATGACCAACAAAGCAGCAGCATCTATTGATGGTTTTTTAAAAAAATTATGTGGGAAGGATCGAAGGAAGCTAAAAAGATTCCTGTTATTAGTTGGGATGTGGCTTGTAAAACCAAAGATGATGGAGGCATTGGATTGAGGAAGATGGGATTACAGAACCGTGCACTAGGTGCTAAGTTGGCATGGAAGATGTATAAATCTCTGACGAAGCTATGGTGTAAAGCTATGTCATCCAAATACCTGGACTCTGCCAAGCTTGATAGAGTTTTAATAGTGGCCAATTTGTCCAAAGGAACCCACATGTGGCATTTTTTATGGAACATTCATAATCTTATTATGGACCACCTTACTTGGAAATTAGGAAATGGGTGTCGAGCGAAATTCTGATGGGATGCTTGGAATGGAGATCCTCCTATCATAGATTAGTTTGAGGATAAAAAGTGGGTAATAGATATGGAAGCTATGATGGGTGACAAGGTAGCGAATTACTTCTACTGTCATGGGAATTCATCTTTGGTGATAGGATGGAAATCTATGGGGATAGGAGATTCAATTAATCAAAGAAAGCTGATAGATCTCTTATCAGCTAAGATTGTGATCCCTTCGGAATTATAGGATCAGTTGATTTGGAGTGCTTCAAAATCAGGAGAATATAAAGTTAACCTTGGCTATGAATTGTAGAGATTTAGGCAGAGTGATGACAAATGGCCCTCGATCCTATGTTGGGGTAAATGGCTGCTATCGAAGGCTAGAGCATTCCTTTGGATTGTACTACATGGCAAGATTCTTACAGGAAATAGATTGAAGATTATGGGGATTGAGGGGCCTAATTGGTGTATCTTGTGCAAACAAGAAGAGGAGACATTGGACCATCTTTTGTATTGGTGTCCATATGCACAGAAATGTTGGGATTGGCTTTTACACATGTTATAGTGGTTTGTGGTCAGGAATGGAATGCTTAAAGATTTTCTAATCTTGTGGTTGGTTGAAAGGAGACTTTCAAAAATGGGGAGTTCTTTGGATAGTGAGCCCATCGATGGTAGTGTGGAACGTATGGAAGGAAAGAAATAGGAGGATCTTTGACAACAAGGAGATGGAGGTGGAGAGGCTGCTAGAGAAGATTAATGCGGCCTTAGAGGAAGTAATCAATAACAAGATCGAAGGTTTGACATTCAAATACCAATCTAAATGGGATATTGATATGGAGAATTCCTGGTCCTGCAAATCTAATAGGGAGCATCTCCTACGAAATAAGAAGACTGACATGAAGTCAATTGTTTGGAAACCTCCACAACATGAGTGGGTTAAATTGAATTTTGATGGAGCAAGTAGAGGTAATATGGGTAGGAGTGGCATAGGAGCAATTGTTCGAAACAAGGATGGAGTAGTGATAAAAGCTCTAGCAGGACCTATTGGATTCACTACCAACAACGTGGCAAAGATCGTTGCACTAGAGGTCGGCCTTAATTGGTGTGTAGCAAATGGAATAAGTAATCTTGTCATCGAAGGTGAGTCTCAGGCCATCATTAATGAAATTACAAAATTGGGCTTCCAATCTTGGAGATTAGCAGATTGGATCCCGAGGATATCGAAGCTCTTGAAAAATTAGGGGGACTATCACCTTCAACATGTTTTTCAAGAAGGGAATAGGATAGTGGACTCTCTAGCAAATTTGGGGATCGACAACAATGCAGACTTAAGCTTTGAGCAGTTTGATGACCTGCTGAAGAATCTACAAGAAATTATAGTGGAAGAGAAAGGTACAATATCAAGAGAAGGGATAGGATAGAGGCAGAAACCATCGGTTCGAATAGTAGAAGTGATGTAGCCCGTGAGTTAGATAGATACACACTTCAGAGTACAAAATATTTGTAATGACGATTCAAGGATTGTTGCAGATATATGGTAGTCACGAGAGTAGTTTTCAATCAAGTTCTAAGCTGTATCCCATCTGGTAAAAAGTATGGGAGATTCATTAGGGAATCTAGTGGGCAAGGAAGGGATGTTTCGACAGCGCACATGAGTGCTGAGGGCACCTTGAAAACTCTTGTGAACAAGTCCTTTTTTTGCAACCTAGTCTAAATGCATTCAACGCAGAATCCCTTCGAAGGTTGTGAGAAAGGCCTATTTAAGGTCCTCTGAGCTCATAGTATTGCACAAGACAAGTCATGGTGGAATTCTTGGGTATTAGTTGTCATTGCAATACAGTGGAATCATTGCAGGAATCTCCGGAAGAATAGATTTACAGAATTTTTAGCAAGGCTAACGAGAAGGAGAAGATGATGATGGTGATGCTTCTGGGAGGAGACTTTTGGTCTGGAAACCACATCCACAATGTAAGATTGGTAGCAGAGCTATTTCAGCCAATCATCCAAATTTTCGGACATCCCCTGTCTGTTATTGGTATAGCCCGTAGGATTGTGGCAAAGGATATATACTGAAGTGGCGGTAGAAATGGACAACATTGATTCACATCTTTCAAGTGGTGGTTTTTTGGGCCACTTTGCATTGGAAGCAGAAGGTAAGAAGACCTTGATGAAGAAGGCTTGGTCAATCTTCAAGGCAGGGGTGAAGGAATATGACCTGGAAAAGTTTGAAGCCTTTGTTCAGGCAAATGGGAATCTCTTTCCTGAGGAAGTAGGAGCTAGGTTGGTAGAGATTGGTTAGAGTATCATGTACTTATACCATTGATCTTTGTTGTTTGAACATACTTGTATTTCCTTATCTGTATGTAAACTCTCTTTTATGGAATATAAAGGTACTGCCCCCCTAGGCATAACTTGCTTTAAAAAAAAAAAAAAACAACTAAAGGATCCTTGTACCCATTTGACACTTGGTCCTTTTTGAGCCTAGTGGATTATACTCCTTCCAAATGTGACCAAAGAAATAGGACCACAACACCTTATCCCTATTTCTTGTGTTACATAAACCAATTTTTATTTTCTCTCCAATACCCAGATTTGAAATCCTAAAACCTTGTAGAAAATGAAGCTAGGCTTTTGAAAGCCCAACAACTCCTTCTCCATTGAACTAAAGCTTTATCCATCCATTTCCCTTTTACAGACACCCATTGTGAAATATGTTTATCAACCTTGATGTCTCTGAAAATACCATTCATCTCTACAACTTCGACCTCCTCACGTCACCTGCCTTTCCTTCCAAATGTCATGTTGTAGTTTCATGTATCCAAATAAAAGTTCATAATATTTTTTAAGTTGTCTTCTCGTTATGTGTGTCTTCGATCCATGTTGAGAAGATTCTAGATCCATGCATGGGAAAATTTGTGGGAAGGAAATACATGTTTGATTGGACGAATTCTATGGTATGTACATAGTGATATGGGCAAAGAATTCATTCAACTATAGAGTCAGTGCCAATACAAAGGACTTTATTTTGTTCATTCAACTTTTTATTTAAAAATTATTATTAAAAATATTATAATTTTTCTCTAAATTATAACATTAGATACTTCTCACTTTATATTGTTTCCAAGTTAGTTTGACTATTTTTTATGTTTTGTTAGTGTGTTGTTAATGTGTTAAAAATAATAATTTGTTGATTGATGTCCGTTGGGTTGTTGTATTAAAGAGACAACACCCTAGTCTTGCTGCTTTAAATATAAAAAATATTAGATACTTCTCTTCTTACACTTCTTAACATAATAATCAATTGTTATAAAAATTATATTAATTTTCCACATGCATCCTTAATTAATTAATATTAATAGTAAACATCTATCTAATTATATTTTATTATAATAAATACATCAAATCAAAGATCTACCTCATAATCTAACTATACATATCGACACCCTCTAATAAAATATTTTATTCATATAAATAATTAAATTGAATTAGAATCATAAAATACTTCATTTAAAAAAATGTTTACTTTTAAGCACGTAGGTGAATCATACCAACCCCTTACCTTCCATGCACAATTTGAGCATTTGATAGCTTCGTTACACACATGGACATTAAAAACTAATAATGGTTTAAACGTTTATTATTTTTTTTAAAAATAGAAAGACAAAATTAGTTCAGATTCCTCAATTTAAATCCGTTAGCAAGAAAATGATACATTTGAATAATGGTGAATAAATTAATGGGGAAAAGGAAATGTCATGTCAAAGAAGATAGAGCAAGAGACCAAATGTAAAAAAACTAACCAAAATAGCCAAGTTAGACTTTAATATTATCCAACTTGGATGACTATGAGGAGAAAATAAATACATATCATCATGAGTTAAGGAATGGAAGAGTTGTTATTATGGGTTGAAAGCTAATTTCTCATAAAGGGTCTTTTTAGTAGTTGGGAGAAGTTTTATTTTTGGTTGGTAGGTTATGAATTTTTTTTAAATTTTTTATTTAATATTTTGATTTGTCTTGATATTTGAGTTTGATGTTTTCTTATCATTTTCTTAAATATAATGTAATTGTAATGCCCAGTGGATTTTGGACATTAATTAAATTTTTATTACTTGGAACTTTAATGATAAAATAGATATCTTATATTGTGTCATTTGACTAGATTTGTATTATAAGTATTAAAATTGGAAATATTAATATTAAATAATTTAATTTAAGGAGAACTTTTATGTATCAATTCAGAAGTGGGTTATTCTATTAATTGGACAATATCTTTTTATTAAATTGAAATTGTTATAAATTAAGATTATGATTGGATACACAATAGAATTTTTTTTTATTAATTTTATTAATGACCATTTCATCCTTTTAATGATGTTTTGACTATAGTTATTTAATTTTAATTTAATAAACTTAATACTGTTTCATTTTATATTCATCTTAGAGATTTGTATTTTAGAATATAGAATTTGAGGGTTTATTGTCAAGAGAAACTTATTTCTATTTAATAAATAATAAAAGCAAAATTAGTATTATGTTAAGTTGCTAATGTTCATAATATTGTTTAACAAATCTTGTATATTAATTTAATACTATTTTGAAATTTGAGTTTTAGACTTTATGTGTTATTGAATTCATCTATTTATTTAATTGAGATTTATCCATGTTTTTCTTGTCTATTTCCCTCTTGCTTTGGAAAGTGAATTTTTAAATTTATCTATTTTAAGTGGATTGAAATCCTCAGATATTTTAGGATTTTTATAGTTATTGTGAATATTTGTATTTCCTTAAATATTTACTAGTTAATTATGACTTTTTTTTCTTTCTTTTATTTAAATTAATAGTGAGGTTTGAGATCTCAATTTTATATTCTTACACTTTTAAAATTAATTAAAGATTTATTAATGTTTTATTTTTAGAAAATTAGTTGAATTATTTTATCTAACGATCCACATTATTTCCTTTTATAAATATGTGGAATATTAGGGAATAAATAATTTGTTAATTGTTAGGTCTTAAGTGAATTAATTTTCCCTAACAATAATATTAATCAATTGAGTAATTATTGTATTATTTTAATCCCTTGGTCGGATTAACTATAAGATTATTGAATCTTAAATGAAATTAAAACGAACCATTGAATTCAATAATATTATTCCTTTTAATCGAACTTATTATGTTCTAATTAATAACATTTAGTTTTTACCCCCCCCCCTAAAACTTTTTATGTTAAACCCTAATTAGGGTTTCACCATACTTATGCACGAGATTTCTTATTTCTCTAAATTTAAGCCATATAATAATTCCATATTTAATGTGAATTAAAAAAATTTGTTATGTCACATGATTGGATTTATTTTTAATTATGACACTTTTACTCAAAGTTTGTTATTTAATAGTTAATGACCTTAGTACCCTCTTAATAAGTTGAAAATTTGAGGGAAAATAATATTAAGATCATTAATGACACCTTTATGCTTTTTGCATTTTCCTCTTTACTAATTTTTTTTAAAAGTTTGGACCTAATGAATCATTCACGCCAAACCTAGTTAGGGGATTTATGTCGCCTAATGTCGGCCGCCTTTAAATCAGACATTTATTAACATCCTTCTACCCCTAATAGTTCTCTGACCCTAGTATTTCGAGGCATTACAATAGTCTTGTAGATTAATCAAATTGAGATTTATTTGGAATAAAGTGTAATTTAAGCTTTTAGTTAAAAAAACTAGTTCATTAATTTAAAACTTGATAATGTTATTTTTATGAGGCCAATATATGTGGCCAATATACTAGCCATTGTAAAAATAGCATTACAACTTAACCTAAATTATGTTGAAATCTTTAGCACTCTTGGAAATTAATGAATTATTGGTATAAACATTAGAGTTCCTTTTAATTAAATTTATAATAAAGGAGTAAAGACCTTTTTTCAACTTCAAACTCTATTAGTATATATTATACCATGCCTGGAGAGATCAGTTTTCCCATATATTTTGATGAACTCCAGGAGGAAGTTCATGCCTAGGGGAGGAGGATGTGAGGTCCCACCCCGACCCATCCTAGCTCGGTTATTGTTTTGACATTTGGTTTACCTTGTTGATACTTTTTTTAGAGACACTAGACATATTTTGGATTTAGTTTTCCTATCATTATACCTTATGAGATGGTAATTATTTATGCCGATGATGTTATTCATACTCTTTTTATGCTTGTAATGGTTTCATGCTTACCTTATGATATATGCATTCTGGAGTCTACATTTGTAATGTTATCTTATAGAATAGAAAATGTTGATAGTACAATGGTTCGATGGTTAACTTAGGAATATGTTTATGATTCATGATATGCAGTTTCTTTATGTATTGAGTATAGATGCTATTATTGTATCTGCTTCATGTTCGATATGATTATTTATGCATTGGATTTATGCAGTACTAACATCTAAATTTAGTGTGTAGGTTGTGACCATGGTTGTAAAATGGGGAAACAAGGATGGGTCTATGTGAAATAATTTAAAACCAAGGTCAGCTCTAAAGAAGAGTACGACCTCATTGTAACGTGTTTTTATTCATAAAAGTGATGCATGTGTGTATGTGGATGGTAAATGTTTGTAAATGTTATATTAGATGTAAATTCATTTTGTGAAAATATTAATGTTAAATGTCCACTAGGCATGCCAAGTATGTAATGTGATGTGTAAATTCTGTGAGTTGTCACTTGACACTTTTATGACATGGCATGCCTAGTGGAATGTGGAACCCACCTTCTTCCCTTGGGCTATTTTGGGAATCCCTATGCTTAGATAGTGGTTTAGAGAACCAAGATTTAAGTAATCATTATGCCATTTTCGGATGGAAGCTTAGCTGGGTTTTTGAGGGGTTCTGTGGAGTCATAGAGGGTAGTTAAGGTTGATTTTTAGTGCCCCAAGTCATGTACATGGGTTAGGGGGCCTATTTTTACCTTTTCCACTTCCCTAGACCACTATTTTGCCTCTCTAAAAGGACCATTTTTGGTAAACTCGAAAATTGGGAAATGTTTCTAGGATATCACACCTTTTGATGTTTTGTTTTGCATTCCTTGTCCATGGAAAGGGCAAGTGTCATGGGAGCTAGAATCTAGAAACCAACTTGCTTAGGAATGAGGGTATGAGAGAGAAATGGAAAGTCTTTGAGGAATGGAGATATAGTCCAATTAGGTTTTCACTTCCATAAAGGCTAGTTTTGGGAGTTAGAGAGGAAAGAACTTGAGAGATTTGCTAGTAGATTTGAGAAAGGAAGCAAGCTAGAAGCAAGGGAAAGCTCCTCTTCAAACCACCATTTTTCCATTACTTAGGATAAAGGTTGGTGATTTCTATCATGTATATGTTTATGTTTGTGAAATTGTATTGAGGAGAAGAAACGTGTGTGAATCTTTCAAATTTATTTCATCTTATGTGTGAATCTTGCATTGTGTTGTTTCAATGTGTTTTTGGCTTGTTCTTGTTTTACCATCTTGTTCTTGCCATATGTTTATGGGTGTGCAAGATTCCCCTCATTTTTGGGAGAATTTGAGGATGGTCTTGGGGTGATGGGCTTAGTTGGGAAGTCCTTATGTTGAGAGCTAGGATGTATGGGCATCCTTGAGAGCCTACTCATGTTTTGTTTTGGGGGCCATAAGGGATGTGATTATTCTCTTGATGTTGAGATGTTGGTTGGGGGAAGCCTTGTGAAGGCATGCAAGAAAGTATGAAAATTCTTGTTTATTTATGTATGCGTAAGGTGTCTCCATATGTGAAGTTTCCACCATCACCCATCTATGGATCTAAGTTTGATCCTTTGTGTAAGCTTGGGAAAAAGGGAGTAAAATTTCATATGTACTTGTCACAATGTGTTGTTTGAATGTTTATGTGAGTTGCATGTTTGTCACCTATCCACTCTTGTTTCCCCTAGCTCGGGGGTGGCCATGAAATGGCCTAGGCTGGGAGGTGAGCCTCCATGGTCATGTGGTAGAAGCCTTTGTGTTGCAGGTTTATGCATGATGTGAAGATGAAGTTCAAAATTAAAGTTTAAGTTAAAGATGAAAGAAAGAATTTTAAAGAATTGATACTAATATATTGAGTTTAAGTAATCTTGTACTACTATTGTACTCAAGGATAATGTAATTGAAAAAGTGAAAAGGATTTACTACTGTTGTATTTCAAAGTTATTTCATATTTAAATTATTGTTCTATTAAAGTTAAATTGTTGTAATCTAAAATGGTACTTAAAATCAGTATCCTACATTTATGTTACCAGAATGGGTTGAAAATGTTTAGTTTAATAAATGACTTTTAATCTTACAATTGACAAAGAAGATAAACTATGAGAAGTATTATTGATTTATTTGCCTTCAAATTCTATGTAAAATTCTCTAAAAGATACTATAGTTAAAATGATCATTTGATATATAAAAGTTATTTGTTTTATAATTTAAATTTCCTGCAAATACATATGATGAAAAAAAAAATTACTACTCAATTCTGCTTTACATTATATAGTGGAATAAAAGTTTCAATGAATACTTATCTTTTAAGGATTCTCTATTTTCTGATTTAAAAATTAAACTTTTACTATATTTTCCTACCATTTGGTTTAGAAGTAAAATCTGAACATTAGAAATTAATACAGAAGAAAGTAAGTTGTGTAATGCCCAGTGGATTTTGGGCATTACAGTAATATATTTCTTAATGAATATATAATTTAATTAAAAATAAAAGTTTAAGTTAATTTATAGTGCAAATATATAAATAATAAAAATATAGAAAGGTTGAAAATTGTGTTGCAAACACAATTTCAATCATTCTCTCCCACTTTTAATGATTAATTTTGATTGCTAATCTTTTAATTTATTGTCTTATTTTAAATTTACAATCTATAATTCTCTCAAGTGACTTTGGACATTTGCATGATTAGTGAAAATGGACCTAGACTTTTTACATTTCAAATGCAAATTTGGGCCAACATGACACTTTTAATTAATTATTATATATTAGCTCCAAACATTAGCCTTTCGCTTGTCACTTTTGGAGTCACATTTAAGGGATAACTCTAGTTCATTTTTCATAGTTGATCATCAACACCAACACCTAGTAATCACTTGAAAAGAATACAACTTTAAATCAAAATATCCATTACTACATTGTTTTCTTCTCTAGCACCTAGAATATTCTTTGTGTGATTGTCTATTGTCATTATTTTTTGTTCATAGTTATCAACTTAGCATATCCAATAGTTTGACTATGAGAGAACACACTATGCATATAAATAAACCAAAAGGTGTTCTAAACACTACAAATCAAATTATATTAGTCACAAGGGTTTAGGAAAAAGAAAATCAAGATTATAATTTAGTAGAAATTCAATTTATACATCAAATTTTCATATGATTCACAATATTTGTTCAAATCCATAGTTTTAGTTTAGAGTCATGGACTAGGTTTAGATCAAAATCGTGACTTATAGTGAAAAAATGCTAATTTTTTAGATTCCATAAGATTTGTCTAATCATTCTTATTTTGTCTATTTATTTTGTTTATACATCTCTATGGAAGTGTATAAATGTAGGTTGATCCAATTAAATACTTAATTCTAAAGCATGATTATTTTATTATTTTTGTTTAAATATTTTACACAAAGATTTTATTCAAAATGGATTTTATTTTTTTACTTTCATTTGGCGATTCTATCCACTTTACATCCCATTATAGTTTTGTTAGTGTCTCCAAGCGATGTCCTAGATAGTTGATGTAGGAGCATCGTTGGGTCATTGGCAATCTTGCATCACCCAAAAAGATTTCCTTTCACTTTGTTTGTTGTTCGGTTCCAGTTGGCCAGTTTTTTGTGTTTTAGGTAGTGATCATTCCAATTGGATCCTTATCTTATGTGATCCTTATGTTGTGATCTAAGAATCATGGAGATGTCATGTCTAGCTTCATAGATTGATCTGATATTTCCACATGAAGTTATCTTATGATAGGTTCAGTCTTATATTACATTTTATTCTAACAATCAGGTTGGCAAGATTCGACTTACAAGGGAGATTCATGTTGTGTGAATCTTCATGGTGCAATATCATTCTATGTTCTTATACATGTGGTCGACCTCCTTGTATGTTAGCACATCATGATCTATCTATTTAGGGATGTTCTTATGGATTTAGGTCTTGACCTATATGTTGTAATATGTAATCCCCCACCAAGGAACCCAAGAGATATTAACCTAAAACATGTTACTAAGTTTGTAGAATATTTTTTTTCTTTAGTGTTTACAAATAATAATGAATGAACAAGTGGAAGTAAAACATAAAGTCTATAAGTACATAAACATAAAATTAATCTCCACATTAGATTACACATCTCAAGGGTTCGTTAATGTATAAACTATGCAAATACATTTATATTTATCAATTATATTTATCCTCTAACTCAACTACATATTACATCATAATTACATCTGAATAATAAAGTGTTGGTAGTGGACCAGTGTCCCTCGTAGGGTTCACGACATGGCTTAACCACCTCGTGTGTCTTTTATAAGTCTAGTGGTTGTATCAAGCATTAACAGGTCAATCTTTAGGTGCAACAACAACTACTACTTGTAACAAGTGGTATGAGAGCCTGGTCACAAGTTTGAATCCATGCAGGCCATGATGAGTGATGCTAGGAGGAGGATTGTTGACAGTGGACTAGTGTACCATGTAGGTTTCGTGACATGACTTAACCACCTCTTGTGTCTTCTATAAGTCTAGTGGTTGTATCAGACATTAACAGGTCAATCTTTTGGTGCAATGACAACTGATACTTGTAACATAAAGTATACATAATCATCAACATCCACTACACAAGTCGTAGGGTATATAGTTACAATAAAATACAAAGTAAAAAATGGAGAAGTACAAGAACAAGTCTCCAAGAATATAGGAAAGAAAGTAACTACAACCAGGATCATCCAATACTAGAATAGGGATGTTGGAGTCTCAAATGGTAAAATAATCACTATCTCCTAACCTCATGGAAACTTGTGGTTTCACTCCCACGTGCTAAGGAGAAAACATCAAATCCCACTCAAATAACAATACCAATCAAATCAGGTAAACCAAGAAAGGATCCTAGAAGCTCCTATCTCAAGGGTACAACTCATAAATCAAAATTACACATACTAACCCAGAGGCAACCAACACATGTA
Organism: Chamaecyparis obtusa; assembly: GCA_027943335.1. Classification (NCBI taxonomy): domain Eukaryota; kingdom Viridiplantae; phylum Streptophyta; class Pinopsida; order Cupressales; family Cupressaceae; genus Chamaecyparis; species Chamaecyparis obtusa. The sequence goes on along the minus strand of BSBK01004928.1, from coordinate 1,312,418 downwards.
GGAAACCTAGAATGAAATCAAGGAAGTGTCATCACATATGTCAACACCTTGGAATGATCTCACTGGACTCCGGCTTCCAAGTGTGATCATATGTGGAATGTAAAATCCTCTCATGAAGACAAGGATAACTGATCATACGAGATTCACCATCCTACTAAATAGGAAAGTATCTTCTCCCACTCTCATCCTTAGCCTATACTAGCACTCAAGGCATGGGTGATGAACCATTATCTTATTAATTCATTTTAACTCCATGTAGTTTTATATTATCACTTGATTAAGTAACCTAATAAGGATATCCAAGTAGTCACTTCTGGGATCTAATGCCTCAAAAGAAAGCCACTCCCTCTTTAACACCTAGATAACCTACACTAGGTTTATAGTCTCAAAATCATGACTCAAGGTCAACATAATCCATAGTTTCCAAATCTAGTTCCAAAGAATAACAATAACACACAACAATAAATTTTCATCATAAAATCAAATTCATAAGGTTGGGTCACAATGTGATCAACTTCCATATAAGTATGCAAGGCAAACAAAGAAAATACAATATCTCTAACCCTACTTCTAGTAACTATCCTATTAGGCTGACGTAGAAAGATTCCTCTCTAACCCAAATGAAAAAGGAATAAAATAGACAACAATAGAATTTAATAAAATAAACAAATTTGTAAACTTCCACCATGAAATTAATCTATTAATAATCACTAATAAATTATAATTATATTTAAGAAATTAAATTCTAACCCTAACAAATCAATTTATTACATTATTAAAATTAATTGAGTTTAGGAATTAAAATTATAAAAAACACTAAAATTTCATAAGTCTAATAAAGTTATCCAATTTCATTAACAAATACATCTTTGGAAATAACCATGTCATGTTTCCCTAATCAACTAACAAAATAAATTATTTAAATAATCAACCCAATTGAATTAAAAGAAGACAATGCCCAATTAAACTATACACAAATAATAAAAAGGTATATGCATGTATTAACCATATAAATATATGTATACATAATAAACTTCTATTCAATATTTCAAATAAAATAATCTTTATTTATTATTTTATATATTTTTAATATTTAATATTTTAATTATAAAGAATTTATTTTTTAAAAATGCAAAACAAATGTCAAGTGGGGGGACCCACTAGCCCCATCCCTGGCTGTTGTTACAACAACCTAGGCCTGTTGTAGACGACCTAGTTGTCGTTGGCAACCTTAGGCTACCACTGACAACCTAGCTATCATGAGGTGAGGTTGGGGGATGGCCTTGCCTCCTCCCCAAAATATATCATTTAATAATTATACATATATACATACATACATACATACATACATATCTATGTATGTGTGTATGTATGTATTTATGCATACATATACATATACATATACATATACATATACATATACATACACACACACACACACACACACACACACACACACACACACACACACATATATATATATATATATATATATATATATATATATATATATATATCTTTGTGTGTGTGTGTGTGTGTGTACATACATCTATATATATACACACACACACATATAGACATATATGTATGTATATAGACATATATGTATATATATATATATATATATATATATATATATATATATATATATATATATATATATATATATATATATATATATATATATATATATATATATATATATATATATATATATATATATATATATATATATATCTGTGTGTGTGTGTGTGTGTGTGTATTTTTTTAATATACAAAGGCTAAACTTTTGATTGAATAAGAAACAAATATACATTTTTTTCTTTACAGACAAATTGAAAGCCTTAGGTGCACAAATTGATTTGGCTATTTTCTAACATTTTCTCTGTAAGGTTTATTTGATACTTTCTTTACAACCCTATATAGATCTAAATTTTTCCTGAAAGATTTATTGTAAAATTTCAACCTAGGGTTTCTAGACAAGTTTGCTTTCACAAAATTTTAACAATCAATATTCTAAATTCTAATAATTCCATTAATTCAAAACCTTAATTGAATTCAGGCAATATTGAATCAAGAATTGCATGCACACACCCATTTTCCTACAACCATTTTTCTAAAAATCTAACATGAAAAGAATCATAAACAACCAAATTATCCAGATCTGACACAAAGAAGACATTCATTTCATAAATAATAGAAATACAATCACAAGGGCTTCTAAATCTTACCTCAAACCACCAAATAAATAAATGTGATGAAGACCAAAAATGGAGACAATCCAAGCTCTCACAGAAATTTCTTCCAAATTGAATCTTTCACCCAAAATTCTTCAAACCTGTGTGTTGAGAACAATGGCGAAACTTTTCCAATATAGGAATTGAATTCCACATGCAAAGTTTGGAACTCAACTCAACTCACAACCTTGTTTTCATCAATTCCCTAATTCCTCCAATTTCAGATTTGAACTCAATTCTTTTTTTCTTCTTCATTTCTACTAAGCCGCTTAACTCAAAATTAACTAATTCTTTTTATATATTTATTCCAATTTGATTGTGCACTAAATTGTATTTGAATTAAATATACAATGAACAAAGTACAAATCAGAGCAGACACAAAAAAGACACCTTATGAATTATGGTTTGGACATGTACCTTCAGTTAAGTATTTTAGAATTTTTGGAAGCAAATGTTATATAAAAAGAGATGATTATATTGGAAAGTTTGATCCTAAAAGTGATGAAGGTATATTTCTTGGAAATTATTTGAAAAGAAAAGCCTATAGATGTTACAATAAAAGAACTAAGACTATTGTTGAGAGCAAAAATGTTAAAGTTGATGAAAAGTTCAAAATTCAGGAAAGAATGCTTAATTATGAATCAGATGAAGAAGCTCATCCTAAACCTAACACTGGATCTACTAAATTATTTTATGAGACTGACAATGATTTGTTGAATGAAATCCATAGTGAAGTCATTGAAGAACCTACACCTGAAGTGAGATATGAGATAGTGACACCTAACAAGAGTTTATCAAGAAATCATTCTATTGGGAAAATTATTGGAAGCATCAAAAGAGGAGTTCTAACTCAGAATAAGGTACAAGAACAATTATGTTTGATTTCTCAAATTGAACCTAAAAATACTAGTGAAGCTTGTGAAGATGAAAGTTGGACTAATGCTATGAAAGAAGAACTAGATCAGATTGAAAAGAATAAGACATGGGAATTGGTCCCTAGACCTAAAGACAAGAATGTTATTAGAACTAAATGGGTATTTAGAAACAAGATGAATGAACAAGGATAAGTAGTAAGAAACAAAGCAAGATTGGTATGTAAGGGATACTCACAAAAAGAAGAAATTGACTATGAAGAAGTCTTTGCACCTGTTGCAAGAATTGAAGCAGTAAGAATGTTTTTGGCTTATGCAGCTTACAAGAAATTCAAAGTATATCAGATGGATGTGAAGTTAGCATTTCTGAATGGAAAATTGGAAGAAGAAGTCTACATTGAGCATCCTGAAGGTTTTCCTTTGACTCAAGAAGGAGACATGGTATGTAAATTGAAGAAAGCTTTATATGGACTAAAAGAAGCACCTAGAACTTGGTATGCAAGATTGGACAAGTATTTGTTAAAGTTGGGATTTACAAAAGGAACAGATGATAGCAATCTGTACACAAAAGAAATTGAAAACGTTTTGTTGGTTATAGTTATTTTTGTTGATGACATTATTTTTGGAGGAGAAGATGAAGCTAGTGAAAATTTTGCTTATGAAATGAAGACTGAATTTGAAATAAGTATGATTGGTGAAATGAAATAATTTTTGGGATTGTAGATAACACAAAACAATGATGGTTTCTTTGTAAGTTAGACAAAGTACCTGAATGACTTGTTGAAAAGATTTGTAATGGAGAACTGTAAACTAGTTGGAACACCTATGGTAACTAGACATAAATTATCTAGCACAAATGAAACACCGATATTTGAACAGAAGAAATACAGATCTATGATTGGAGGATTGCAGTATTTGAATCATACACGACCTGATATAGCACATTTAGTTGGAATTGTAGTAAGATTTCAAGTTGAACCTAGATAATCACATTATGTAGTAGTAAAGAGGATACTGAGATATTTAAGAGGCACAATGGACTATGGATTGTGGTATGAAAAATTTGATGATTTTACCCTATGTGCATATACAAATGTTGATTGGGGAGGTAGTGTTGATGATAAGAAAAGCCCTAGTGGTGGAGCATTTTTCCTTGGAGGAAGATTGGTTTCTTGGTTAAGCAAGAAGAAAAATTGTATATCACAGAGCACAGTAGAAGCAGAATATGTAGTAGCAACAAACAATTGTAACCAATTAATTTGGATGAAGTAAATGCTGAAGGATATTGGAATAAAATTTGTTGAACCTATTGTTATACATTGTGATGACACCAGCATAGTTAGTATGTCTAAGAACCTTGTATTACATTCTAAGACAAAACATATAGAGATTAAGTATCATATTGTTCTAAGAGAGAAATTTGCTGAGAAAGAAGTCAAACTTGAGTACATAAGTACAAAGGAGTAGATAGCAGATATATTTACAAAGCTTTTGCCTAAGGATACATTTGAGTATCTAAGAGGTATTCTTAGGGTTATGCTCCAGCCTACTTTTGAGAAGTGATGTAGTTGGTTGCATCCGTCTAGTGGTATATGAGCCTTATCTTTCTTCTGGACTGGATGTTGGTACTTCCTCTATGGGGGATTATATGTATCTGAGCTAAGTTATGAGGACTCTAGTGGATGTATTTTTCTGAACAGTGTCTTTTGACATTAGAGTTGTTGTTGACATAATGATGAAATTTCTATCATTGATGTCAATGGGGGAGAAGTGTACATGAAAAAACTATTTGTACTATCTGAACAGGAAAATGAAGCAAGATTTGATTGATGAAGAGGACTTGAAGCAACAGTGTTGCAGTATTGGATTTTTTGAACATTAGATGTTTTTTCATCTATGTTGCCATCAATTCCAATGGGGGAGATTGTTAGGAATGAATGCTAAATGTTTGGCATCCATTCTGTAATAGTTTTTGTTGCATTCATGACTATGATTGTTATTGATGTCAACACAATGATTTATCAGAGACTTGCAGAGAAGCAGACAAAGTTTGAATTAGCGCATGTGGGATATTGTAGTTGGAGCTATGTGATGTTGAGGATATACTCTTTGATATATTATATTTTTATGGTTAAGAGCACAAATATTAATTCATTTATTCATGGAAGTTATGAGCATTTTGGTGGAAGCAGTATTCAGGCAGTGTTCCTAAGTAGCGGTTTGTGGAAATCGGATGATATCTCCTAATCGGGATAGAATCTAGTTTTGCACAGTGAAAGGGAAGTTGAAGACACATTTTTAGTGACATGGATGACAATGCAAACTTTGAGGTCACATGAGTGAAGAATTATTGTAGTTGGAAGTCGACAGTTTTGTGTAATTTTGATGTAGCATGTGGAAACTTTTATTTTGTAATTGTATACCGACTCATTTGTAATTACTTTAGTGTGGTATAAAGGAAGGAATGGTTTTCCTTGTTTTAGTGTAGTGGATGAATATGAAGTGAAGAAAAGAGCTAAATGTGAAAGTGAATTTGTGAAGGAAGACATTCGAAGTACAAAGATCTGAAATTGAGATCTAGTGTAACAGTGAGTGCGGTTTGGCAGAGTCAGAGAAGAGGTAACATATTATTCTATTGAGTGATACAAAGATTATTTGGATAGTGTGTTTAGTGATCTTACCTTGAAGCTATTTGGGTAGTGGGTCCTTCTGTCTTCCATAACTCTTAACAGGGTTAGAATCTTTTAACAGGGATTCAAAATCTCCTAACAAGGATTCATATGTATTGAATGTATTTCATAAGAATCCTAACAGAGTCCATCCTTTCACAAGTAATATTCTTATTAGTGCATCTTTTTTGGGCATCATTCCCACCGGGGTTTACTCTTTGATCAAAAGGTTTTGTATTCAACATATCTTGTGTCATTTTGTTAATGTGTATGAATATCTTTCTATGGTTGGTAATTATATTTCTTACATGGTTTAATGTTGTTGAAGTTGATAAAATTTATAATTATCTGATAACTGATTCACCCCCCCCCCCCTCTCATTTATCTTGGTGGACTTTACTTTCTAACACCCCTCTCAGTTTCTATTTCTAACAATTGGTATTGGAGCTTAGTTAGTCGAAAAAGAATCATACAAGGAAATCCTAGCAGCTTGAGTAAGATATCTATGGATATGGATTAGCTATAGAAAAATCTTGAAGAAGCTCTTAAACAATTTGATATGCTTACTAAAGAGAGAGACACTTTGAAAGGAAAATATGATGATGTAAAGAACCTCATTGAGAAATTGAAAAAAAAGTTGGAAGATCTGAAATCAGAAAAGGAATCCAAAATTCAAATTGAAGATTGTGATGACAACTTAGAAAAAGAAAATGAGATCCTTAAACATGAATTGAAAATATGAAATCTGAAGCTAAGTCTGAAAGATGGAAATGGAAAGAATGAAGAAAATCTGAAATCTGAGAATGAAAATTTGAAGCTTGAAAATGAAGGACTAAAATCTAAACTTATTAAAGTAACATCTAAACTTGAGAAAGTCAAATTGCAATATAACGAACTTGAAAAATACAATATAATTGTGAAAGGTGAACTGACTCGATCTAAGCAACAAATTGAAAGACTATATTCAACTAGTGAGAATATTGATGAACAAATGTCTTATCAACAACCATTCTATGATAAAACTAGTCTTGGATTCAATACATCTAAACCAACTTAAGAAAGCAAGGAACCGGATCTGAAAATGTCTGAGAGCATAGATGAAAAGAAATATGATGAAATTGACAAATCTAAAGATACACCTAAAGAAGAAGAACCACCAAAGCAAGATGAATCACCTAAAGATATGCAAAGATAATTTAAAGGCAGATGCTTTACTTGTAATACTTTTGGTCATATGAAGAAAGATTGCACAGGTAAGAAATTCAAACCTCTTAATGGTTATTGTTATAATTGTCATGGTTTTGGACATAGAGCTATTGAATGTAGAAAACCTAAATTTGTTGAGAATAAATATAGTAGTAGAATGTTTTGGAATACTAATCATGCAGATAAGAAACCTACTGAAGATATGAATAGGAGAAATGGAGTAGTATGTTATATATGCAACAAAGTTGGACACATTGCTAGAAATTACAGATCATAGATCAGTCAGTCTAGATCAAGATATGGAAACAATGGAATAGTTTGTCAGATATGTAACAATATTGGACATACAAAAAGGTTTTGTAGAATGAAAAATAGAATTTTTCATCCTAATCCTAACCCTAGAAGTCATGCAAGGAGAAATGAAGATGCAAGCAACGGTCAGAAAGGATGTTGTAGTAATTCAGAAGAAGTGAAGTTTGTTAAAAGCACAGATCAAGGAGACACATTTAGCACTAAAGGTAACCATAAAGGTGAAGTATCAAGTGGTAAGAATGAATCTCTACCTAACCAATCTCAAAGTACTTAATTCATGAAAATTATAGTATAATAGGAACTTAGATTAGTATAGAAGTAGATATATGATGAATTGATTCTTGCACAATTAATGCAAGGTAGTATATGATGTATTGATGCTATGGTTAAGAGTGCATAGAAAAATATTATGTTTTGTGAGATCGCGAGAATTTTTAAGTTTTGTAAGTAACTAGAATCAACTTTTTGGAAAGAAGCAGCAAAAGAATTGAATGTGATGTCAGATCTATGTAAGATTGAAATGATAAAAAGTTATGATCAGTATTATTTGATCATCTAAGAAAATAAAAGTGCTAAGGAGATCGAAGAGCAGTGATTGAAAGCATTTTGCAAGGATTTGGTGAAGGATTTTCCTGCCGAATCTACGCAAGCCCTAAATCATGAAATCAAGGTATTTTACTTGGCAGATCTCTAAATTAGTTAAGGAATTAGAAGAAGTCATGGATACTTCATTGATTCACAATGTTAGAGATAAGAATAGACCTAAAGTTAAAAGGGAACTAGTAGAACCCTTGGCGGAATACCCTAAGTTATCTTTATCATTCGTACCAGATAGAGTTTTACATCTAGAAAATGTTAGAAGTTATTTGGAATGTAAGCTAGAGACTCTTAGTGATGGTGATTTTACAAAAGAATATCACAAGATTTATAATTAGGATATTTCATTGAAAGTAGGGTTTGAGCATTTGGAAAATAATGAAATTGTTAAGTATTCACTACAATATGAGTTTGACAATGAAGAATGCACCAAGATAATTTTAAGTAGAATTCACAATGGAAAGTTTTAGTTAGATGAAAGAGTGATAGATATCATAGCTTGTTAGGAATAAGGTGTCTCAACCTTGGATAATTCCTATTCTTATTATTTGTTTTATAAAATGTATTTCTTGCAAATAATGTTGATGTGTCAGCATCTTGAATTGTGTGTAAGGAGATCATGGCTAAAATGGTTATGACGGATTCCTATGACACATAAAAGCTATGTCAAGAAGATTCAATGATAGGTGAAGACATGTGGCAACTAATAAATTTGAGTACTATTTTCTCAAAGAATGGTAAAACCCTAATACGGTTATCTTTGGGAGTAGCCCTAAAAAGTGAAGCGCATGATATAAGCTTTTTTAGGGTTGCGAAGAGAGATGATGCAAGTGTATTGTTGGAATGTTTTATGCTGCGATGATTTGTCTTCAAGGTTTTAGAAATCTTCTGAAAGAACTTGCATTGCAAGTGTATTGTAAGCTGTAATAGTTTTGATCAATACATTGTGCAGGTTTTGGAGTGCTGGGGTTTTTTAGCGAAAGGTTTCCCCAGGGTATATCATTGTGTCATTCTCTATTTTTCTATATGTATGGTATGTGGTTGCAATATCTTTGTTAAAGTAGTTAACGAATCTGAAATTGTAAGGATTTAAAAGAATTTGCACAATACTCTCCTATAGAGATTAGCGTAGGAAGTTGTTTCCGCACCTGAGTTTCCTTACACAGCTGACTTAATTCATGAGGTAACTGGTCTATCTAAAACTAGATCCATTCCTTTGAATAAGAATAACATGAGGAAAATAGTTATAGACAACACAAATTCATCTTACAATGGCAAAGGAATAGTAATTATCAAGATACAGCAAGATGATGTTAGATATTTGTGCAAAACCCTTACAACTAAGTTTTGTGCTAACTCAAGAGAAGATGACATGGTAGAAAGAATGATAGATGTAGCTTATTTTATGTGTGTTGATAAAGTACAAGTTGACATGTGTGAGATTTTGAGAATTTAGTTGTTTGAGAATTTGGAAAAGATAAAGAAGACTAAGTACTGTCAGTTTAGATTCTCATCATTGATCACACATATTTTTCCATTTGTTAAGAATATTTCCTTACACCATTAGTGATGATTGGAATGATGGTCAAAATACTATGGAAAGGATTAGCAAAGTGTACAAGAGACATCTTATTGACAAATTCAATGCGAGTGCAGTGTTGGTGATTAAAACATTTCAGAATTTGATGCCAAGCAGATCAAGGATCCCTCAGTATTTAGTAGAAAAGTATAAGAATGAGATATGCTTTATGGTTGACACTGACTTTACATACATTGAAGCAGTAGAACCTAGAGTAGATTTCATAGACCATCTTGGCTATGAGATTACTGAAATTGAGACAGAAGAATATGTGAGTAGACTACTTAAGAGCAAGTTGGACATTCACAACAATAGGTTTGGAACCTTTGAGGAGAACTTCAACTCCACAAAGATTATCATTGAAGAGAAAAAATCAAAGAAAAGAGTAGAGAACATAATTAAGAAGATATTAAAGGACACGGGAATGACTAAACATGAGTTCTTAATAGCCAAACAGATAGCAGTAAGAGTTAGAGAAATTAGACAAAAGGAAGTTTTGTCTATTCCACCTTTATCACCAATTGCAGTACATAAAGAAGAGACACAAGTCAAGGTGAAAGTAGAAGTAATTGAGAAAGATCAAGAAATAAGAAAATCCATTAGATCAACCTCCTTCACACCTGGTAAAAGAATGAAAGAGATTGCTACTGGACTAGGTAGAAGGTAGAAGACTTTAGTTCCACCAGTTAAAAGAAAGATTGCAAAAATTAAAGATGATGAAGAGACCCTTGTTAAGAAGAAAACTTGGAAACCTAGAGTTGAAAAAGTTAATGAATAGATTATTCAAGATGGATATTTCACAAAGATGAACAAATACTATGATCTCTATGATTATGCAGAGAGATTGAACCTAGAAAATGCAATGGTAAAGCACATGATATTGACTAAAAAAAGGTTTGATACAATTCAGGGTAAGATACTTGATGATTTGTATGAGAAGCTTGTAAATAGGAAGAAAAGAGCATCAGATGAAGATATCAGAATTAGATAAAATCTTGTTAGGAAGCTATGTGATGTGAGAGATGAAGAACAATTCAAATAGATCATGAAGGATCTGAACATGCTTTTGAGAACCAAGAAAAGAACTATTCAGATTATGGGATGCAAGTATGAAGAAATCAACAAGGAAATAGAACTAGCAATAGTTAAGAAAGTGACAGAGAATGTTGGAAAACCATCAGTTGCAGCAGATCCTGAAGAGAAAGAAGAAGAAGTAGAACAATAGGATATTCCCTCTCCACCAACCATCAACATTGAAGATGAATCTATGAATATTCAAGGAACAAAGATCACTTTGGACAGTGATGATAATCTATTTAAAAATTGAAAACATTGTTGACAATTCAACTTTTGAAGAGTAGGACAGTGCCAAAGGAGAAGAGAAGATAGAAACCAAAACTGGAGAATCCAAAGAGACAAAGAAACAAGTATCTATTCCCACCCAAGAAGGAATTAGTCTTACACCTAAGACTAGTAAGAAAACTTAGATTAGTTCTATATTTGAGAGTTTGGGAAAAGAAGTAGATGATGATGATTAGATGGAATTGATCACATCTTTGAACAAAATTATTGGAAAGAATAAGAAAGTGAAGAGCCTTGAAGGATGCCTAAAGGAGCTAATTGAGAAGTTACAAGGCATTGTAACCACACAAATTGCAGAGGCTAACCCATTGGAAAAAGCAAAGAAAGTGATGAATACATTTGACGATGAGTTTACTAACTTATCTGATGTAGCTAAGGTGAAGGCACAAGCAGCCTATGAGGCCAAAATACTTTTGGACATAAGTCAGAACATCAAGAATGATATCAGCAATCTTGATATCTGTATAAAAGACTTAAGAAGGAATTTAGACAGAGGAAAATATTTGTACATTCAGTGTACAAAATCTGAGATCCTTATAGCAGAGGAAGAGAAAAAGATTAAGATCAAGGAAGCTGAAATTCAAACTGAGATAAACCTTCTTTCCAGCCCTAATGTGAAGGTACTTGATGTTGAGAAGAAAATCTACAAGATTTATGATGAAATAAGGATTTTACAAGAGGACAAGGACATGAAGCTAAAAGGATTCACCCTTTTAAGAGAGCATGTTTCTATCAAATTGAGCATTGTTGAAGGACAATTGGAAGAATGTCTTTCATCCAAGACATCTTTTCAAAAGTTCAATTTTGCGGATCTACAAGCCTATGAAATTGCATCTTATGGATTATGTGCACTACTCAGTGTTGTAGATTTGATTAAGAATGCATGGGAGAAAGAGTTAGAGAACATGAAGATTAACTTTGCAGATTGTGTTGCAAGCCTACCAGCTTTGCAATATTGAATCAAGGTATAACCTTTGTCTGAACACAGTTTTGTCACCCTCCTTACCTTTTTTGTCATTGTTGTCAAAGGAGGAGAGATATACAATAGAAAATTGATAAGGATGTATACTCCTAGGGGGAGTATAGTATGTTTATAATATTTATGGAGTCATAAGGATAGTAGATACATATTTTTTGTAGTATGGCCACAATTTTGATATTTTTGAAGTCTATGACTTAGCCAATTTTCTCATATGTTGCCACCAATGACAAAGGGGGAGATTGTTGGAAATTTGGCTGAGTTAGATTCATAGATGTTGTCATTATGGAAACATATGATCTTCATGAAGATCACATAGGTTAGAGAGAAAGTATGTCAGAGCACAATACAAAATTGTCTAAGTATGAGACAGTGTTTTTGCTAGTGTATCCGATGATAGTTTTGATTAGAGATGTTGATTGGAGTAAGTTTAGTGCTTTCACACTTGAACATGGATACTATGGTGACTATAGAAGACTCACCTAAGAGTGAAAGTCAACACGACATGTACGAAAGAAGTTATGACATTTTTACTGAAGACAGTGTTAAGCCGACAGGACAAAATATGAAGATAGAATTGGTAAAGAGTTAAGGGATTATTTTGTTTATCAAAATAATGTCTTAACAATATAAAGGGATGACATCCTAGATGTTAACCCTTGGGTAAAGATATTTTTTATAACATAAGCTGACTGAAAAGAGTTATTAGTCTTAATAACTTGTATAAATGTAATGTATGAAGATATGTAAAGCAACAAATTGATATGATATGAATGCAATAGCAATAGAGAAAAAGGAAGCAAAGAGATATTGATGCAAAATTGCAAGCAGTATAAGGTTATGTACCTTGACCTATTTTGTAATCAATAAATATTGTATATTACTTGTTTGGGTAGTGGGCTCATTTGGTAATCATATTTTGTACTACCAACTCCTAGCAGGGTTGAGGCTTCTAACAAGGCCTATATTCCCTTAATCAGGGTATAAATGTAATGTATGAAGAGATGTAAAGCAACAAGTTGATATGATATGAATGTAATAGCGATAGAGCAAAAGGCAGTGAAGAGATATTGATGCGAAGTTGCAAGCAGTATAAGGTTATGTACCTTGACCTATTTTGTAATCAGTAAATATTGTATAATACTTTTTTGGGTAGTGGGCTCATCTGGTAATCATATTTTGTACTACCAACTCCTAGCAGGGTTGAGGCTTCTAACAAGGCCTATAGTCCCTTAATCAGGACTGAGACACTATATGCATGTAATAGGCTCCTAACAAGGTCAACATCCTTAACATGACACTTTTGATTAGTGGATCTTTGTGGGCACCATCCCCACCAGGGTTTTCCCTTGGCCAGGGTTTCCTTGAGAACAAATAATGTGTTATGAGTTCTTTTATTTTGTTGTTATGCATGTTGTTTATCTTTCTATGTTATGCATGCATTAAGATAATCTATTATATCCATAATTGAGCAAAAGTTAAAGTTTGTAGAATACTGATTCACCCCCCCTCTTAGTATTCCCTATTTCTAACAATTATTGCACATATTTACATCAATGGATGGGTCTTTCACTAGTTTCTTTACTTTCTCTATCATAGCTTCTACCTCTTGTATCTTCTTGAAATGGTTATCAGTTAACTTGTCCTGATCCATACAGTCAACAATGATTTTTCTTCCTTTTGTTGCAAACTCCTTCAAAGATGCTTGTCCAATCTTTAGTGAGATCAGTTCAAGTGTAAAGTTACTAACCAACTCACTAAGCCTCTTCTTCATGTACTTCTCTTCTGCGACTTGAGATGAAAATTCTTCCAAGCTAGAAAAATTAGTCTTAAAGGCTATGAGGATGTTTCTAACATCATCAACTATACTGACCTTAGACACTTTCTTGTCTAAAGGTAGTAGGTTGTTCAATATGTTCACTGACTCAACAAATATGGGATTCCTCATTACTTGTTTCTCCTTGGCCTTCTCCATAGCTAAGACACTGATCTTGATTAGGTCTTCTTCTCCCCATGAATCCAAGCTGGTTGTGTCAGGTGTCGAACTTGACAACAATGAAGTTGAGTGTACTGGAGTGATAGGAGTACTATCCATTACTTCTTGTTTGACTCTTATTGTCATTTCAATAGATGACTTATCTATTGGTTCATTTTCTTTTGTCTCTACTTATCCTTTTTGTTTTTTTGCTTCCTTTTCTTTTTCTTCTTCTTTCTTTTCTTTTTCTATCTCTTTTCCTTTTTCTTCTTCTTTCTTTTCTGTTACATCCTCGGTCAGTACTTCTTGTTTACTAGGAGTGTTACTACATAGATTTTTAGCCTCTTGAGAGCTTACAAAGGCTTGTTCAAACTTGTCCAAATTAGTATCTGGGCTGCCATTGCAATCTCAACATTGTTAATGAAAATTATTTCATCCTTCTGTGCTTTTGTCATGGGTGCAGACTTCTCTACCTCTATGGATGCATCAACTGCATGTGATGAATCCTGTGGACCTGTAGATGGTACATTTATGGTCTCTAACTCTTTTGCAACCTTTGTGGGTACTTGAGCTATGGGCACAGTAGTTGGATACATGTTCCTATCCATGAAGACCTTCTCAAAGGCTTTCTTTGTTTCCTTTGCAACTAACTCAAATTTTTTGTCCATTATATGTAAAGTTCTTATTTTTGTTCTAAGGTGTGGCTTTACCAGATCTAACAATAAATTTTTATCCTCTAGAGAACATACTGGAAAACTCTCATCTAAGATCTTCTCTCTTATTCTCAGATCTTCTTCTATTTCTTGTCTCTTTAGGAATTATAATATGTTCCACACATTATCTGGAATCATAGTTTTTAGTTCTAGGACTGTCTTTTTGAACTTTAGCATATGTTTGAAAATTATTCCATGGATTTCTGATTTGTCAATTTCACTATACTTCTCATAGAAGTTCCCTACTTGATCTATTCTACCTTCATCAATGATCCTTGCACTTGACACACTGAGACTAGGTTTGAAGCTTACTTCTGGAGGTGCTTGAGTGTTCTTCCTCTTCCTTGTTACTCATGAGGATGGATGACCAGTGTTGATTTATTTCTTCCTCTTAGGCATTACCTTATACTTAGGAGGAGTAGTAAGGTCAACTGTTACTGTGGGCATAGGAGGAGTAATATCAATTTTATCCTTTTTGTCATTTGATTTCTCTATTTTCATCTTCTTCATCTTTGGATCCTCAGATTTTGTCTTTGTTGTAGCTATGCTCTCAATTTCCAAAGAAATATTCTCTTGCCTTTCTGTTTCTAAATCTTCTTGTGATACTCCATGAATTCTCAAAATCTCTGAAGTAACCTTGGCAACCTTCCTTTTTGTTGATGCACTATTCAAAATTGCATCAACTTCTCTTTTTTTCTCTTCATAGGTTCCCCATCTTGGCTCATTAGGGTCTTTAGGTGTTGCTAAGAGTACTTGAGCATATGCTTCTAGGATTGGCTCCTCAACCTCATATCCAAGTGGATGAATCCACTTTTTCCTTGGTTCAACTAATTCCATACATGTTGTATCAGTATCCACCATAAAGAAAATACTATCTTTGTACTTTTCAACAATGCTTTCTAGAATCCTATATCTCATCTGCATTTTGGCCCTAAATTTTTTCAATTCTAGTGTCATGTAATCTTTTAGTGTGCTCTCAGTAGATGCCTTGAAGGATATTTCTGGCATAGTAGGAATAGTCTTGTCTAGGTATAAATTTGACACCTTTCCAAGAATGTGGAAGTACATGTATATGATCAAAGACCCAAATATGAATATCTTGGTCTTGTCATGTTTAATAGATTTGATGTTGTCTGTTAGTTGTGCACACAGGATCTCGCATAGATTGAACTCTCCATTCTCTCTCACAAGTCTTATTGTTGCAATAATTGTGGCCGTAGACACACTATTCACCCTGCTGGTGTGTTGAAACCTATACCCCAGTATCATGGATGTCAATTTGATGTCATTTTTCTCAATAGGCTCTATAGTCATCCTGCACCTATCACTTCTTGATTTACATGTTTACTCAACAATTTTTCTCACATCCTTTCCTGCTAGAAGAATGATGGTTGTCCTTGAGAGGCTTATCATCTCATGAATTAGGTCTCCTGTAATCCTGATCAGAACTTCACCTATCCAAAATAGGTCATCATGGATCTTGTTGAGTAGGATCTTGATCCATTCTAACTCATAGAACTCATATGCCATAGCATATTCCACTATAGGTTGATTATTCCACTACACATACTCATCCATGAAGGTTTTATTAGGTTTCATCATTGTTTCCATGTGTGCTCTTATTCTGTCCAAACCTATGGGTTCCTTTTTGCAATATATGTATGCCCTAATGTCTTCTACATGCATAACACCCATGGGAGTGTGGGAGAATGCTCCTTTTAGGTCATCTAGTGTAGATTTAAATGGATGCCTCTTAAACACATATCTCTTCTTCTCCACCACATCAAATACAATGAGAGTAGCCATTACTTACTTGTATATCACTTTCCAAATGATCTAAAAGAATTATGAATCGACGTGATGGAATAGGGTTTCCACAACTAATCAAATGCACTGCTAATCACTGATGAATCAATCTACAATCCATCACAATCAAATGCTAGGGATCTTCTACTCTCCAATCACTTTGAATTCGAATGCAATGAGAGATCTACAAACTTCTATGTACTTTAAAGTAGGAATTCTTCCATTAATGTTTGCCAAGTAAACCAGGCTATCACTGAAAATTTCTAACTTTCATTCTGCAAACAATCAACTTGTGCACTCTTGCACATAGAATCTTCTAGTTTCCAAAAGGTTAAGTCCAAAGGTGCATACTCTGAGAGTGAGTACACGAGCTTCGTAGGTGTCTAGAGCTAAATTAGCTCCCCCTATGACCTTGAGGGCCATTCATCTTGATGTAGAGAGTGTGTCCACTGTGGATGCATCTAGTACATGTTCATCAACCTTATCCTTCTTTTCTTCTGACCAAATCAAGCTCGCATCCTTTGAAGATTTCAAAAAATTGACTTCTCCCTCAATATCCAATATTGTTTCTTCTAGATTTTTAGGGCTTTCTTGACTTTGCATCCTTGATCTACAAAACCTTGAGATGTGTCCAGCCTTGTTACAAGAGTGACAAATGACTGGAGGCTTTATATTCCTTGGCACATTGACACGGGTTACCATTTTGCAATGTCTAGCTGAGAGACCATTATAGTTATATATCTGACATGTAACATTTTGAGAACTTATATTTGACTGATTCTGATTTCTTTGATTATTATTGAGTCTTGGTCTTCTAACTATTTTAAAATTCATAGCTCTATGACCAAATTTATTGCATGAGTAATAGTAACCATTGAAAGGTCTTACCTCTTTACAGTTCCTTGCTATATGTCCATGCTTGTTATATGTAGAACAGGTTCAATCTACTAGCTTATGCTCATTCTTGGATGATTCAATATGATCTTTGGTCTGGATTCTAGTCTCCTTAGCATCTGAGGTGTCTTCTAGTGCTTTCATTCTTGCTCGCATGTTGTAAATCTGATTTTGTGCTTCATTGTATCCAATGCAGCTAGTATCTCCTTTAAGTCTTCTTGCATACAACTAAGATTCTATCAAATTAGAGATGGTGTGTAATTTATCAATGTGATTATTTGCCTCTTTCAATTCAGATTCCAAGCTTTCTTTTTTGTTCCTTAGCTCCAAGATTTCCATGTTTTCTTGCCTCAATTATTCATTGAGTTGAAGGTTCTCTTTGATCTTTTCATCATAGACTTCCTGATTGTTAGTCAACTTATCATCCAATTCTTCAATCTGTTCTTTTAGGGATGAATTTTATTCATTCAGCTTCTTGATCATTATCCCTAAATCATTGGTAGAGCATTCTCTCAAATCCTTTCTTAGCTTTTTGATGACTACTTGAGCATCACTGAATTTTTCTTTTAGTTCTTCAATTTATTTTTTAGATTTGTCCACGTCTTCAAGAGAAGCTTCAAGATTTCTTTTTAGATGTTTCATTTCTACTTTGTCCATGATCTCCTCGAGTGGTTAAAATTCTTTGATGAGGACCAGATCTCTAATACCAATTGTTAGGAATGGGAACACTGAGAGCGGGGGCGGGGGGGGGTGGGGAGATTCAGTGTTCACTATATTTTATCTTTTTACTTTATTCATACACTGAACTTGAATACTTAAATACTAAAATGAACATCAACATAAACATGAAACGTGAAATCAACACATTACAAGAATATGGTTACGGGGAAACCCATATAGGTAAAAACCTCGGTGGGAATTGACACCCACTAATATTCTGCACTAGTGTTTTATGATCCTTGTTAGAAGATCCTTAAACTTGTTAGGAGTTTCTTCACAATGTGTTTAGTATAGTGACCTTATCAAGGGTTCGACCCTATTAGGAGTCTTTTACAATAAACCTTGTTAGGGGTGTGGATGCACTGTCCTAGAGCTCACTGCTCAAGTGGTGAAGGATACAACCTTATGATCTCAGATACACACTATATCTGCTGGATGAACTATCACTGTGACACTACTTATCTAATTAGTTCCTTTGATGCACTGATGCTTTGACCTCTTGAAAATCTCTAATACATCTTATCAAATCTTCACACACTTATGCTTTGTTTATCTCAAATCTATATGCACTTTTCTTCCAATTACAATGGGTGCATCTCATATTTATATGCGCATACAAAACAAATAACTAGGTCATCCCTTTAACCAATTACATACAATGCTTCCAATTGAATTGGCTCAAGCTTGTTTACAAAAAAGCATAATTATATGTCAGCAACCTAATTACAATAGGTGCATAGCCCTTACAACATAAAAATATAACTGCAAACCAAAATACCAACAGTCGGCAGCTTGCTCTGTTCTTTTCTGGCATTCACTATTTGTGCAACTTGAACTCTCTGTACCTTGTTCATACTGAATCTTCTGATCATGCACTCTAAGAATTAGCATGAATATGATGCTACCAACTTAAATTTTAGGGTGCATACCATAATTTTGTTGTATGCACATGCACTGATGCTCTAATCTTTAAGTACTCTATACACTATCCAGTCTTCAACACTTAGCCAATTTTTTATCTTCTCATCAAGTGCGCTGACTCCAAAACACTATACAAATTTTTTGCCATAATGAAAACACTATATTAAGTCATATAAACTAGTTTAGTCTATTGGATTAATTGTGTGTTTTCTTTGATGTCAAACTAATGTCATATTATTTATCAAGCTCAGTCGGTCAGGAAAGCAGTTCACAGTATTTACCGAGCTCAATTGGTCAGCAAAGTAGTTCCCAGTATTTATCGAGCTTAGTCAGTCAGTAGGTGGTTTTCAATGTCTACCATGATCTCTTGGGTGTCAAAGAAAAGTATGGCAGAAAATAGTGTTAACCAAACTTCCTTGGTTAACGAAGGAAATTTAGTGTTTACCGAGTTCACTCAGTCTCCAAAGGATGTTGCAGAATTCATAATGCTTACCGAGTTCTCTCAGTCACCAAAGGAAATCTTTTTAGATTAATGTTTACAAAGCAAGGTCAGCCCAGTAAAGTATTTTGTTAATTTGAGAAATAAAGTTTGATTATTCCAGCCGACTATTGTAATGACTAGTAATGTTATTAGTGCCGACTTGACAATCTGAATGGTCAATCCGAATGGTATATATCGAAGGTCAAGTTGTGAATTAAAAGTGTGTGGAAGTGAAAAAAAAGAAGGAAAGTGTGAGTGAATTTTGAAGGATGATTGGATATCCTTTAGGAGCAGTAGAGATATATTTTGATCAGGAAGGATCTAGTGAAGCAGAACAGAGATCTGTAATCAGCAATTAAGTTGCATCATTATTCAAGTCATTTCATTGTTACTTTCTTACCATTGTAGCAGTGATTTCAAAATCTCCTAACCGAGTTGGTTTAACAGCCATTTTATAAATCCTCTAACAAGGTGAAAGTTCTATCGAATTGTTTCAAGACCTCTTACAAGGCCACTCCTAACAGGGTGATTAAATCCTCTAACAAGGTCACACCTAACAGTGTGTTTTGTAACCTTTTACCGGGTCGGCTCCTAATAGGGCATCACTTCAGAAGAGTGAAAAATAGTAACTAGTTACATTGGTGGTTTTTTCCATATTGGGTTTCCACGTTAAATCTAGTGTCTCTTGTGTTCATGTTATTTTCTTTATTCATGTATGTTAATCACTGATGAATGCTTAAGAATAGTTATAATTAATACTCACTGCAATAACCGAGTTTCAACATTTCTCTATATGTTTGCCGAATAACAGCAGCAAATGATTTAATAAAACATCTAAGGGATCTATGGAAATAAAATTTATGGTTAACTGATTCACCCCCCCCTCTCAGTTACTTCATCTATATTTCCAACAATTGGTATCAGAGCTTTTGGTGCTTGGAGGAAGGGTTTCAAGGACCTAAGCTAAAGATCAAGATGTCTTACAAGAGAGAAATTCCAAGGATTAATAGAGATAAATTTTCAGCATGGCAAGGTCTCATGAGACTTCATCTGGCTTCCATTGGTGAGTCAGGATGCAAATATATTGATCAAGAATATACAGTTCCTACTGGCACATTAACTATTGAAGACATTGCAGAGAAAAAGAACAATAACACCATGATGATAGATATTGCATCAGCTCTTAGCTATGAAGAATTTGATGAGATCAAAGACTGCACCACTACTTATGAAATGTGGAACAAGCTGAAGAAAATTTATGGTGGTGATGACAATGTGAAGAGAGCCAAAGCAGAAAGCCTAAGAGGAAAGTTTGATTAGATGAAGATGAAAGAAGATGAAAACATTGCAAAATATGTTGAAAGAATCAAGGTGAGTGTTAGTGCAATCATAGCTTCTGGAGGAAAAATTGATGATGAAATTGTTATAAGTAAGGTTCTTAGAACATTGCTTCCTA
The DNA here is from genome assembly GCA_027943335.1 of Chamaecyparis obtusa. Classification (NCBI taxonomy): domain Eukaryota; kingdom Viridiplantae; phylum Streptophyta; class Pinopsida; order Cupressales; family Cupressaceae; genus Chamaecyparis; species Chamaecyparis obtusa. The sequence continues at coordinate 1,291,639 of BSBK01004928.1, read as the reverse complement.
TCGATGCAATAAGAGTATCTACTATTCAAAAAAGAAGATGTGAACAAAATCACAATATAACTTTGGATGCCTTAGATGCAAGATTGACAACTTTTGAATTGGATAACTATGACAACTATGTTCCAACTTCTAAAAATATTGAATCAGCATTTGAGGCCAAACTTTCACTTATGAAGGGCAAGAAAATCCAGTCAGAAAGTGAAGGAGAATCAGAGGAAAGTTGAGATAGTGATCTTGAAGTTATTGAAGCATTACTTGCAAAGAAATATACTAGAGGCAGAGGTAAATACAAAGGTAAAACTCCTTTAATCTATTTCTCATGTGAATAAATTGGTCATATTGCAGCTAGGTGCCCAAACAAACAAAGCAAGGATGAGAAGAAAGGTCACAAGTACAATGCCAAGAAGAATTTCAAGTCATTGAAGGATAAAGGTAAGAAAACATGTTTTTTGGCTAAGGATTCTGATGATAGTGAAGAAGAAATTGTCTTCATTGCTATAAAAGATGAATCTGATGATGATGAAGATGAGATGGCACTTATCTCCCATATAAGCAAAAATGATACATGGATTATAGATAGTGGATGATCACATCATATGACTGGTGACAGAACAAAGTTTGAACACCTTGAAGACTATGATGGTGGTAATGTAAGGTTTGGAAACAATGAACCTTGTTGTATAAAAGGAAGAGGATGAATTTCATTAACCAAAGAACTTATATGTGATAATGCATATTGGGTTGAAGGACTAAAGCATAATCTTCTAAGTGTAGCAAAGCTAATCAACATTGGATTCAAGGTTGAATTCATGAATGGCAAAGCAAGACTGCTGGATGACAAAGGAAAACTAATTGGTTCAAGAAAAAAAACCAAAGGTAACCTATTTTATCTTGATCTTGGTGAATGCTCATGTTTTATTGCTCAAATTGAAGAAAGTTGGTTATGGCACAAAAGGTTATGTCATGTAAATTTTGATAATATTGTTAAAATAAGCAAATTCAAGAAAGTAAGAGGTATTCCTACTTTGAAGAAACCTGATGTTGGTCTATGCAAGAATTGTCAGATTGGTAAAATGGGAAATAATAGTTTTAAAAGTAAAAACTATCAGTTTGAAGATATTTTGGATATTGTGCATACTGATTTATGTGGACCTATTGGAATTGAAAGCTATACTGGAGAAAAATTCTTTATTCTCTTTGTTGATGATTACTCTAGAATGATTACTATTATGTATTTAAGAGAAAAATCAGAGGCATTTGAGAAATTCAAATGGTATCTGGCAAGAGTAGAAAAGGAAATAGGAAAAAGAATGAAGTGCTTGAGATCAGACAGAGGTGATGAATTCATCTCCCATGAATTCAATAATTTTTGCATTGAAAGAGGAATCAAAAGATAGGTATCAGTCCCAAGAACTCCTAAGTAGAATGGAATAGCTAAAAGAAGGAATAGATCTATCATGGATTGTTGAAGGACTCTAATGATTGAAAATAACATTGCTATGAAATATTGGAAGGAAGCTATTAGCACTGCAGTTCATATCTTGAATCAAGCACAGTTGAGGAAAGACACATTCAAAACTCCTTATGTGTTATGGTATGGCTATAAACCCAATGTAAGTTACCTGAAAGTATTTGGTAGTAAATGTTACATCTTAAAAGAATCTAGAAAAGGAAAATTTGATGTAAAAAGTGATGAAGGAATATTTTTGGGACATTCTTGCAAAAGTAAAGCATATAGATGTCTGAATTTGTCTACTCACAAAATCATAGAAAGTGCACATGTGAAAGTTGATGAGTTTGCAGAAAAGACTGAAGAAGAAAGTAAAAAAGAACCAGAGGATTACAAAAGATTTATTTACATTGAACCTGATACATTGCCAGACACGTCTATTAATAAGGAAACTGCATCTACTGAGCCTAGTATAGTAACCGAGTCGCAAGAAGAAATTCAAACCGAGTCACAAGAAACCGAGTCTCAGTCTAAAGCTATCAAGTGAATATCTACCGAGCTTGAGGAAACTGAACCTGATGATGAAATTCAAGAAGATGAAAATTTAACTGATTCAAGAAGCAAGGAACCTGTATTGGCCAAGTATGTCAGGAAGCATCATACACCAGATCAGATTATTGGAAACAAATCAGATGGTACTATGACAAGAAGTAAACTGAAAGGTACATGTTTACTTGTTGACTTTGAACCTAAAAATGTTAAAGATGCATTGGAAAATGAAATTTGGATTGAGGCTATGAATGAAGAAATAGAAAAAATAGAGAAAAATAATACATGGACTCTTGTACCTAGGCCTAAAGACAAAAATGTAATTGGAACAAAATGGGTATTCAAGAACAAGCTGAATGAAGATGGTCAAGTATCTAGAAACAAAGCTAAATTAGTGTGTAAAGGGTATTCTCAAGAAGAAGGTATAGATTATGGAGAGACTTTTTCTCTTGTTGCAAGATTAGAAGGTGTAAGAACTCTACTTGCATATGCAACACATAAAGGATTTAGGGTATATCAAATGGATGTAAAATCTGCATTTTTCAATGGTATTCTTGATGAAGTCTACATTGAGCAACCTGAAGGTTTTGTTAATCCAGACAAAAAGGATATGGTCTGGATGTTACACAAAGCATTGTATGGTCTGAAACAAGCCCATAGAGCATGGTATGAAAAATTACATAACTATCTTATTCAGATTGGTTTCAAAAGAGCTAATGATAAAAGTAGTTTGTACATCAAGGAAGGACCAGATCATAGAATTATTTTGGCAGAAATATTTGTGGATGATATTGTGTTTACAGTTAATGATGATCAGTGCAAAGAATTTTCAGAGAAAATGAACAAAGAATTTGAAATGTCTATGTTTGGTCAGATAAATTTTTTTGTTGGTCTTCAAATTCATTAGAGCAAGAACATTATCTACATTACTCAGTCTAAATACATCAAGGAAATACTTAAGAAGTTTGGTATGGAAGATGCAAAACCAGTTGGTACCCCCATGTGTACTGGACTGAAGCTTACCAAAAATGATGATTCAAAAGAAATAGATTAGACCTTATACAAATCAATGATTGGAAAATTAGAGTATGTATTTCATACAATGCCTGATATTGCCTTAACAGTTGCTATAATAGAAAGATTCTCAGCAAAACCAAGAGAAAATCATATGATGGCAATCAAAAGAATCTTGAGATATTTGAAAGAAACTTAAGACTATGGCTTGTGGTATAAATTTTGAGGCAATCTGGACTTAAAAGTGTTTACTGATGTTGATTGGGCAGGAAACATTGATGACAAAAAAAGTACAAGTGGTGGAGCATTCTTTCTTGGCAAGAGGTTGGTATCTTGGACCAGTAAAAAGAAAAATTGCACATCCCAATCCATAGCAGAAGCAGAATATGTTGCTGTAGCAGTAAACTGCTCTAATATTGTTTGGTTCAAATAGTTATTGGAAGGCATGAAGGTTGAGATCAAAGAACCAGTTGTTATATTTTGTGATAATACAAGTGCAATAAATATTTCAAAGAAGCCAGTAATGCATTGCAAAACCAAACACATTTCTATAAAATATCACTTTGTCAGAGAATTGGTGCAGGACAAGGAAATTAGATTGGAATATATTCATACAAAAGAACAAATTGCAAATATATTCACCAAGCCACTACCTAAGGATGCATTCTTATATCTAAGAGGTAAGTTAGGGGTCATTCCCCTATCCGAGGCTCACTAAATGAAGTTTTAGTGATGCATCAACCAGAGCATATTAAAGATCAGTCAGTTGATGTAGCTTAGTCAAGGAATCATTGCATATGAATCAGTACTCAAGGTACATTGCTATTCACTTGGTATGTGTTGTCTTTGGCATGTGTTGTCAAAGAGGGAGAGTTTGCTATCATATTTTAAGAAATTTCTTTAGATTTCTAAGAGGGAGAGTTTTCTTGGAGAGTTTTCAGTCAGAAAGAGAAGTTTGCTGACAAAGGGAGTTCTCATAGATGAGAATCAGAATGAAGCTAAGGATATGTTCCTTACTCTATGTTTTCTATGAAATTTCATTGTGCTATGACATATTATGTTGCCATTAATGCCAAAGTGGGAGATTGTTGGATTAATTGTGTGTTGTGTTTCATGTCACACTAATGTCATATTATTTATCAAGCTCAGTCAGTCAACAAAGCAGTTCATAGTATTTACCAAGCTCAGTTGGTCAACAAAGTAGTTCCCAGCATTTACCGAGCTCAGTCGATCAGCAGGTAGTTTTTAGTGTCTACCATGATATCTTAGGTGTCAAAGAAAAGTATGGCAGAAAATAGTGTTAACCGAGCTTCCTCGGTTAATGAAGGAAAGTTAGTGTTTACCAAGTTCACTCGGTCTCCAAAGGATGTTGCAGAATTTGCAATGCTTACTGAGTTCTCTTGGTCACCAAAGGAAATCTTTTCAGATTAATGTTTACTGAGCAAGGTTGGCCCAGTAAAGGATTTTGTTAATTTGAGAAATAAAGTTTGATTATTCCAGCCGACTATTGTAATGACTAGTAATTTTATTAGTGTCGACTTGACAATCTGAATGGTCAATCAGAATGGTATATATAAAAGGTCAAGTTGTGAATTAAAAGTGTGTGGAAGTGAAAAAAAAGAAGGAAAGTGTGAGCAAATTTTGAAGGATGATTATATATCCTTGAGGAGTAGCAGAGATATATTTTGATCAGGAAGGATCTAGTGAAGTAGAACAGAGATCTATAATCAGCAATTAAGTTGCATCATTATTCAAGTCATTTCATTGTTACTTTCTTACCATTGTAGCAGTGATTTCAAAATCTCCTAACCGAGTTGGTTTAACAGCCATTTTATAAATCCTCTAACAAGGTGTCAGTTCTATCAAATTATTTCAATACCTCTTACAAGGCCACTCCTAACAAGGTGATTAAATCCTCTAACAAGGTCACACCTAATAGTGTGTTTTGTAACCTTTTATTAGGTTGGCTCCTAACAGGGCATCACTGCAGAAGAGTGAAAAATAGTAACTAGTTACATTGGTGGTTTTTTCCATATTGGGTTTCCACATTAAATCTGGTGTCTCTTGTGTTCATGTTATTTTCTTTATTCATGTATGTTAATCATTGATGAATGCTTAAGAACAGTTATAATTAATACTCACTGCAATAACCGAGTTTCAGCATTTCTCTATATGTTTTCCGAACAACAACAGCAAATGATTTAATAAAACATCTAAGGGATCTATGAAAAGAAAATTTATGGTTAACTGATTCACCTCCCCCTCTTAGTTACTTCATCTATATTTCCAACAATTGGTATCAGAGCTTTTGGTGCTTGTAGGAAGGGTTTCAAGGACCTAAGCTAAAGATCAAGATGTCTTAGAAGAGAGAAATTGTAAGGCTTAACAGAGATAACTTTACAGCATGGCAAGGTCTCATGAGACTTCATCTAGCTTCCATTGGTGACTCAAGATGCAAATATATTGATCAAGAATATACAGTTCCTACTGGCACATTAACTATTGAAGACATTGCAGAGAAAAAGAACCATAACACCATGATGATAGATATTGCATCAGCTCCTAGCTATGAAGAATTTGATGAGATCAAAGACTGCACCACTACTTATGAAATGTGGAACAAGCTAAAGAAAATTTATGGTGGTGATGACAATGTGAAGAGAGCCAAAGGAGAAAGCCTAAGAGGACAATTTGATCAGATGAAGATGAAAGAAGATGAAAACATTACAAAATATGTTGAAAGAATCAAGGTGAGTGTTAGTGCAATCAGAGCTTCTGGAGGAAAAATTGATGATGAAATTGTTATAAGTAAGGTTCTTAGAACATTACTTCCTATCTATGCAATAAGAGTATCTGCTATTCAAGAAAGAAGATGTGAACAAAATCACAATATAACTTTGGATGCCTTAGTTGGAAGATTGACAACTTTTGAATTGGATAACTATGACAACTATGTTCCAACTTCTAAAAATATTGAATCAGCATTTGAGGCTAAAATTTCACTTAAGAAGGGCAAGAAAATCCAGTCAAAAAGTGAATAAGAATCAGAGGAAAGTTGAGATAGTGATCTTGAAGTTATTGAAGCATTACTTGCAAAGAAATATACTAGAGGCAGAGGTAAATACAAAGGTAAAACTCCTTTAATCTATTTCTCATGTGAATAAATTAGTCATATTGCAGCTAGGTGCCCAAACAAGCAAAGCAAAGATGAGAAGAAAGGTCACAAGTACTATGCCAAGAAGAATTTCAAGTCATTGAAGGATAAAGGTAAGAAAACATGTTTTTTGGCTAAGGATTCTGATGATAGTGAAGAAGAAATTGTCTTCATTGTTGTAAAAGATGAATTTGAGGATGATGAAGATGAGATGGCACTTATCTCCCATATAAGCAAAAATGATACATGGATTATAGACAGTGGATGCTCACATCATATGACTGGTGATAGAACAATGTTTGAACACCTTGAAGACTATGATGGTGGTAATGTAAGGTTTGGAAATAATGAACCTTGTTGTATAAGAGGAAGAGGACGAATTTCATTAACCAAAGAACTTATATGTGATAATGCATATTGGGTTAAAGGAATAAAGCATAATCTTCTAAGTGTAGCATAGCTAATTAACATTGGATTCAAGGTTGAATTCATGAATGGCAAAGCAAGACTGTTGGATGATAAAGGAAAACTGATTGGTTCAAGAAAACAAACCAAAGGTAACCTGTTTTATCTTGATCTTGGTGAATGCTCATGTTTTATTGCTCAAATTGAAGAAAGTTGGTTATGGCACAAAAGGTTATGTCATGTAAATTTTGATAATATTGTTAAAATAAGCAAATTCAAGAAAGTAAGAGGTATTCCTACTTTGAAGAAACCTGATGTTGGTCTATGCAAGAATTGTCAGATTGGTAAAATGGGAAAGACTAGTTTTAAAAGTAAAAACTATCAGTCTGAAGATATTTTGGATATTGTGCATACTGATTTATGTAGACCTATTGGAATTGAAAGCTATATTGGAGAAAAATTCTTTATTGTCTTTGTTGATGATTACTCTAGAATGATGACTGTTATGTATTTAAGAGAAAAATCAGAGGCATTTGAGAAATTCAAATGGTATCTGGCAAGAGTAGAAAAGGAAACAAGAAAAAGAATGAAGTGCTTGAGATCAGACAAAGGTGGTGAATTCATCTCCCATGAATTCAACAATTTCTACATTGAAAGAGGAATCAAAAGATAGGTATCTTCCCCAAGAACTCCTGAGCAGAATGGAATAGCTAAAAGAAGGAATAGATCTATCATGGATTGTGCAAGGAATCTAATGATTAAAAAGAACATTGCTATGAAATATTGGAAGGAAGCTATTAGCACTGCAGTTCATACCTTGAACTAAGCACAGTTGAGGAAAGACACATTCAAAACTCATTATGAGTTATGGTATGGCTATAAAACTAATGTAAGTTACCTGAAAGTATTTGGTAGTAAATGTTACATCTTAAAAGAATCTAGAAAATGAAATGTTGATGTAAAAAGTGATGAAGGAATAGTTTTAGGATATTCTTGCAAAAGTAAAGCATATAGATGTCTGAATTTGTCTACTCACAAAATCATAGAAAGTGCACATGTGAAAGTTGATGAGTTTGCAGAAAAGACTGAAGAAGAAAGCAAAAAAGAACCAAAGGATTGCAAAAGATTTGTTTACATTGAAGCTGATATATTGCCAGACATATCTGTCAATAAGGAAACTACATCTACCGAGCCCAGTATAGTAAGCAAGTCGGAAGAAGAAATTCAAACCAAGTCACAAGAAACTGAGTCTCAGTCTGAAGCTACCAAGAGAATATCTATCGAGCCCGAGAAAACTGAACCTGAAGATGAAATTCAAGAAGATGACAATGTAACTCATTCAAGAAGCAAGGAACCTGTATTGGCCAAGTATGTTAGGAAGCATCATACACCAAATCAAATTATTGGAAACAAATCAGATTGTACTATGACAAGAAGTAAATTGAAAGGTACATGTTTACTTGCTGACTTTGAACCTAAAAATGTTAAAAATGCATTGGAAAATGAAAGTTGGATTGAGGCTATGAATGAAGAAATAGAACAAATAGAGAAAAATAATACATGGACTCTTGTACCTAGGCCTAAAGACAAAAATGTAATTGGAACAAAATGGGTATTCAAGAACAAGCTGAATGAAGATGGTCAAGTATCTAGAAACAAAGCTAGATTAGTGTGTAAAGGGTATTCTCAAGAAGAAGGTATAGATTATGGAGAGACTTTTGCTCTTGTTGCAAGATTAGAAGGTGTAAGAACTCTACTTGCATATGTAGCACATAAAGGATTTAAGGTATATCAAATGGATGTAAAATTTGCATTTCTCAATGGTATTCTTGATGAAGTCTACATTGAGCAACATGAAGGTTTTGTTGATCCAAACAAAAAGGATATGGTTTGCAAGTTACACAAAGCATTGTATGGTCTAAAACAAGCCCATAGAGCATGGTATGAAAGATTACATAACTATCTTATTCAGATTGGTTTCAAAAGAGCTAATGATAAAAGTAGTTTGTACATCAAGGAAGGACCAGATAATAGAATTGTTTTGGCAGAAATATTTGTGGATGATATTGTGTTTACAGGTAATGATGATCAGTGCAAAGAATTTTCAGAGAAAATGAACAAAGAATTTGAAATGTCTATGTTTGGTCAAATAAAGTTTTTTGTTGGTCTTCAAATTCAGCAGAGCAAGAACAGTATCTACATTACTCAGTCTAAATACATCAAGGAAATACTTAAGAAGTTTGGTATGGAAGATGCAAAACCAGTTGGTAGCCCCATGTGTACTGGACTGAAGCTTACCAAAAATGATGATTCAAAATAAATAGATCAAACCTTATACAGATCAATGATTGGAAAATTACAGTATGTAGTTCATACAAGGCCTGATATTGCCTTAGCAGTTGGTATAGTAGCAAGATTCTCAGCAAAACCAAGAGAAAATCATATGATGGCAATCAAAAGAATCTTGAGATACTTGAAAGGAACTGAAGACTATGGCTTGTGGTATAAATTTTGAGGCAATCTGGACTTAAAAGTGTTTACTGATGTTGATTGGGCAGGAAACATTGATGACAAAAAAAGTATAAGTGGTGGAGCATTCTTTCTTGGCAAGAGGTTGGTATCTTGGACTAGTAAAAAGCAAAATTGCACATCCCAATCCTCAGTAGAAGCAGAATATGTTGCTGTAGCAGTAAACTACTCTAATATTATTTGGTTCAAATAGTTATTGGAAGGCATGAAGGTTGAGATCAAAGAATCAGTTGTTATATTTTTTGGTAATACAAGTGCAATAAATATTTCAAAGAATCCAGTAATGCATTCCAAAACCAAACACATTGCTATAAAATATCACTTTGTCAGAGAATTGGTGCAGGACAAGGAAATCAGATTGGAATATATTCATACAAAAGAATAAATTATAGATATATTCACCAAGCCACTACCTAAGGATGCATTCTTATATCTAAGAGGTAAGTTAGGGGTCATTCCCCTATCCGAGCTCACTAAATGAAGATTTAGTGATGCATCAACTAGAGAATATTAAAGATCAGTCAATTGATGTAGCTTAGTCAAGGAATCATTGCATATGAATCAGTACTCAAGGTACATTGCTATTCACCTGGTATGTGTTGTCTTTGGCATGTATTGTCAAAGAGGGAGAGTTTGCTATCATATTTTAAGAAATTTCTTTAGATTTCTAAGAGGGAGAGTTTTCTTGGAGAGTTTTTAGTCAGAAAGAGAAGTTTGCTGATAGAGGGAGTTCTCATAGATGAGAATCAAAATGAAGCTAAGGATATGTTCCTTAGTCTATGTTTTCTATGAAATTTCATTGTGCTATGACATATTGTGTTGCCATCAATGCCAAAGAGGGAGATTGTTGGATTAATTGTGTGTTGTCTTTGATGTCACACTAATGTCATATTATTTATCAAGCTCATTCGGTCAGAAAAGTAGTTCATAGTATTTACTAAGCTCAGTCGGTCACTAAAGTAGTTCCCAATATTTACCGAGCTCAGTCGGTCAGCAGGCAGTTTTCAGTGTCTACCGTGATATCTTAGGTGTCAAAGAAAAGTATGGTAGAAAATAGTGTTAACCGAGCTTCCTCGGTTAACGAAGGAAAGTTAGTGTTTACCGAGTTCACTCAGTCTCCAAAGGATGTTGCAGAATTCACAGTGCTTACCGAGTTCTCTCGGTCACCAAAGGAAATTTTTTTAGATTAATGTTTACCGAGCAAGGTCGGCCCAGTAAAGGATTTTGTTAATTTGAGAAATAAAGTTTGATTATTCCAGCCGACTGTTGTAATGACTAGTAATGTTATTAGTGCCAACTTGACAATCTGAATGGTCAATCAGAATGGTATATATAGAAGGTCAAGTTGTGAATTAAAAGTGTGTGGAAGTGAAAAAAAAGAAGGAAAGTGTGAGTGAATTTTGAAGGATGATTAGATATCCTTGAGGAGCAGCAGAGATATATTTTGATCAGGAAGGATCTAGTGAAGCAGAACAAAGATCTGTAATCAATAATTAAGTTGCATCATTATTCTGGTCATTTCATTGTTACTTTCTTACCATTGTAGCAATGATTTCAAAATCTCCTAACCGAGTTAGTTTAATAGCCATTTTATAAATCCTCTAACAAGGTGACAGTTCTATCAAATTGTTTCAAGACCTCTTACAAGGCCACTCCTAACAAGGTGATTAAATCCTCTAACAAGGTCACACCTAACAGTGTGTTTTGTAACCTTTTATTGGGTTGGCTCCTAATAGGGCATGACTTCAGAAGAGTGAAAAACAGTAACTAGTTACATTGGTGGTTTTTCCCATATTGGGTTTCCACGTTAAATCTAGTGTCTCTTGTGTTCATGTTATTTTCTTTATTCATGTATGTTAATCACTAATGAATGCTTAAGAATAGTTATAATTAATACTCACTGCAATAACTGAGTTTTAATATTTCTCTGTATGTTTGCCAAACAACAGCAGCAAATGATTTAATAAAACATCTAAGGGATCTATGGAAAGAAAATTTATGGTTAACTGATTCACCCCCCCCCTCTCAGTTACTTCATCTATATTTCAAACATAGTCAACTTGCCAGCAAAATAGTTTGTCTTCTTACAAAATTTGATAAAGTCAAAAGGAGGAGTAACTGGATTACCTCTTGGTAAGATCTTTACTTCTGGACTTTTTGCATATGTAGAAGTCTCTCCATTTCTAGTTTCTTTTCATTTAGCATCAGCATTAGCAGTAATAGAACTAGGGAAAAACTTATGTCTTTTGATTTCTTGTTAGGACGGCACAAGAAGGATCTTATAGAGTTGCTAAAATACTTCCCCCTCTATTAGAGTCTGGTTCATATTCCAGATAAAAAGAGTTGGATAAACCAATATCAGGTGAACTTTTCTCCTTGTGTAGCTCTTCTATACCAATGGTGTCCTTTGGTGCATTTATTTGAAGTCATCTTAACCAGTTAGGACAATTTTCTGCATCATGATCAGTTGTTAGGTGAAAAGAGCACATCATTTCCTTTGGGGAGGATTCTATCTGCAACCTAGGCTATGAGCTTGTCAATAGAGGATTTTTTCCATGAGGTTGATTATATTGCCTTCAACTAACATCCTGATAAGGAGGTTGGTATGGGGAACAAACTTTATTTTGTTTTCTTTTGAGCATAGCCATATCATTCATCAACCTTTAAATTAAAGGATTTATTGTGGTAGATTACAAACAACCTAAGGCCTAGATTTCTCTTTTCCACTTACCAACTGTTATAAATATATCTTCAAGATGAATAGCTTGTCTTTGTGCAACAATCAAATCAGCCACTCCATCTTTTAATAGCTGAAAACTTATCTCAGGTGGGACAACATTCAAGAAGAAGATCTTCTTATTCTCATCACTTGGTGTGGAATTTGTAGGTATCCTTTGCAAGATTCTATTAAACTTAGCCTCAAATTCCCACATAGGTTCATGAATTTATTTCTTGAGTTGTCTAAGTTGGAGCAATAATGAAATCTCATTATCAAGATTTTTAAATCTTTCTTCAAGGGAGACTCTCATGTCATTCCAACTAGTGATTGAACTATTAGGTAAATGATTGAACCAGTCAGCTATAATGTACTCAGCTAAAGTTATGACAAAAAGCCTGACTGCTACCTCTTGAGTAGGGACATTGATAATACCACATGCAGTATGGAAAGCACTAAGATGATCATCAGTAGTTATCTTTCAATCTCCACTAAACTTAGGCAAGACTTTATTAGCACCTTTGGGAAGATCACCAAGAGGGTTAGCTCCTAAATTCAATGGGCTGATATTCTAACCCCAAGGTTGATTGGCAGCCATGTTGGGAAACTAGAAATTCAAAGGTTGGATATTAAGAATAGTAGGTACCACAATACTTGGGGATATAATAGCTTGAAAAGTAGGCAGAATAGTAGGGCTAGATGGAGGTGAGGAGGGTCTGCTAAAGGTTTGAGTTTTCTTCTTCTTGGGGGTATTATGATTAGGTGCAAAATTTAGATTTCTTAAGGCTTCAAAGTATTTGTCAACTAATCCCCTAGTTCGATCACCTCTGGTGTATCATTTTTTTGCTAGCTTTAGTATGGGGTTTGACCTCAATTTATTGCTGAAGCGTGTGCAAGTCTATTTACTACAACCACCTCTTGAGCAACTAGTATACCCCTCAGGAATTCAACTATTTCTTCTTCTTTCTCAAGAACCTCTAATACTTGATGAAACTACTAATTACTGTGCCTAAATTTCCATGCTTCTATAGCTAGACTTGAAATTAAGTCTTCTTGTGTGTCTTCAAATCCTAGATTAGGTTGAAGCACACAAAACACATCATTGTGTGGTAACACCATCTTGTGGAATTATAACAATGGAGAACCTAGTGTTTTATACTAGACTCTCCCCAGTAGAGTCACCAAAAATCTATTGGCAAATAGATTTTTTTTCTCTTTTAAAATGAAATTTAAGTATACTCTATGCCTTAGAAGAAAAACAATCCATCAACAGTTGGGTAAGCATCAAAGATTGCTTCCCTTTGAATTTTTCAAAGGTTCAACTTCCTTCTCATATATTCAATGAATTTTTAACATAAAAGCAAGTACATACATTTTTAACCTAAAAGTGTATAAGGATCTCTCAGATACTCATTGGTATCAAGGTGTTTCAGAAAATATGAAGATGCAGGAAAGAAACTACTAGGAAGGAAAGTTCCACTAACTTTCTTAAGAAAAGAAATAAAATTACAGTAAAAAGCTGAGAAAAAGAATTATCTGAAAAGATGAATAATAGTAGTGCATAAATATTTCATGTGAAGCATAAGGTATAATAATTCTCAAAGTAATCAATACACCACAAGTTTCAATTCAAAGATTCAAACCAAACTTTGCATTTATAGATTCACGCTAAATCTAATCAAAGTCAAAATCCAAAAAAAGATAATTACTATTCTCCCAGATAAACCTTTGCTACTTCATCCAAAATAAACTGAAAGTATCTAAAAGCTACTCCTATCAGAAATTTCTAACCCCTTAAAGTTTAATGCTCCAGCATTTATAGTTTGAGATCTGAGAGAGCCTCCAAAAAAACTCAGCCTCTCGGACACATAGCAGAAATAGTTAAAAACTAGTTACACATTTAGACTAGAGTTTTATAATGCATGTCCTTAAAATAGAAAAAGCTAGAAAAACATCTAGAAATACACCATATTTACTCATTTATCTTCTGACATGGAAATTTTAACCAACTTCCAAGTTCTGAAAGCATTTACTAACTCCTGTGCCCGTTGTAAGTGCAAATTCTTTAATCCAATTAACTTTGCTCGAACTACATTCTTTTCCCATTTCAATTCCTGGATTTTTTGTAAATGTTTAGGCATTTGTCCTTTGTTCAAAAGAAACATAGATTCCACATTGGCTATCTTGGTGACATCCTAAACTGTTGGCTCTTCATTCTCCTTCAAAGCACCCATGGTATCCACAAAGACTTTAATCATGGCATCAACATCTAGATTTCTCTCATCAATTTTCAAGATGCCTGATGGGCTTACTATCTTGATGCCCTTTAGAGAATTAGTGTGCATGTCCTTAATCTCCTCTCCTATTTCCCAAACTCATGAAATTGAAGCTTTGAATAATGAACCTTTCCATCCAAGATTCTATTTCAAAAAAAATAGCATACAGGGGTCAACTAGTTTCATGGGATTTTTTGCCAGGAATTGGACTACCCCATAAGTTTCTATCTCCTAAATTTGAGTATAGATAGTTGCACACTTTTCTTCTTCCAATTTCCAAGTAGGAACAAGAGTTTATATTTCACCAATAAAAGCTTCACCATCCATATAGGTAGATACAAACTCTCGTATGAAGGTGCTTCCTTCATCAGTGATACCATCTATCCAGGTTTTCATAACTTGCATCAGGACTTTTCCTTGTTGCATCTGCTTTACCAACTTTTTACTTTCATCTAAATTTGAATCAAAATATTGTGGGGACTAGGCTAGCATAATTTCTCCAACATCAGTGAGAGACGAGATGAACTCAACCATGGTAATCACTAGTTGTTTTAGTTCCCATTTTTCCCTTCCATCCTTCTGTGACTGTCCTAGCATATGGTTGGCTGAAAATTTAAAAAGATGATCCCTTGAATCCCTAGTTAAAACACCAAGTTCCATTTTGGTAACCTTGAAGTCCTCCACTTTAGGTTCAAGGGCTCCTTCTTTAGGCTTGAAGGTAGCTATTTCTGCAGTTACCTTCCTGGTAGAGGGATCAGTGGATAGCCTCGCATTAATTTTCATCTTCTTAGTCGTAGATTTTGGACAACATATTTTGTGATGATCTCCTTCACTAGAAATGAAATAGGCTTGAATCTTCTCTTTTTATTCACTAAATTAGTTAGCCAGGGGGGAATTGAATTGGTGACCATCCGGTTGTTGGGTGTTTTAGCAGGAGTGTCCTCAGCTTTGAGAACCTCTAGATTTTTCTCCTATTGTTCTGGTGAGAAAGAAATCTCCTCATCATTGATTTCAATGTCAATGTAATTAGAGACATGGGATGCCATCTTAGAGTGACTTTCTGATCTTGTTTTGGCTCTGATCTTTGGTGCAGTAGGATGTCCACTAGGTGTTACCTTTTTCTTAAGAGATGAAACCTTACCTGCATTAGGAATCAAAGGAGACACATTAGGCAAAACATGATTCACATTCATTGAAATAGAGTCTACACTTCATTTCTTAGGAAGGGGGTTCTTTGTTCCTTTCTTTTTTTTCTTTGTCAACCAAGCCTCTATAATCCCAAAAATAGTTCTAGCCCTTAGCTTTATATTATCTTCTTTCTTTCTTGCCCAATCTATGACCAGGGAACTTTCTATTTCTAGAATATCAACATCTAAACTTGTGATTTTGGAACCATCCTCATCTATCCCACTTGTATCAAATTTCAACTGTAGCAACTTGATCTATGGAACTAGGAGTCTAGAGTAGTCCCTTTTCCTTACTACTTTTTCATTGTTGAGGTCTTCCCATAAATCCTCAATGTGTGAACTCAATGATGGGTAACAGCTTAGACTCAGAACTTGTCTAGAAAAGCCTTTACTATCAAAGCCTCTCCTTGGTTCATAGAATTGCATGTGAAAGCTTACCAAATTACTACCTATCACCAAGGTGTCCATCATAATATTGCAAGCCAAGGTTCCCAACTTAATCAGAAACATTGAAGTCCATTTTTCCTCAGGAAAACTATTCTTAATCACTGTGAACAACTACCTACAGAATTTAGCCAATATGAAATAGTCAAAGGAAAATCTAGGGAGCCTGAGAGTTTCCTCATCAAAATCTCCAATTTGGATATAAGTGAAATGCAAAAATTGAACATAAAAACTCCCATAATTTTGAACTAACTTCTGGGCTTTCAATGATATTCTCTGATTTGAAATTCCTACCAATTGTTGACATAGGCTTCTGAGGAAGACATCATGAACTCATCTATAATCTCCCAAGACCCTATCTTTTCTCAATAAGGGATAGTACTAATAAATGTTTACATCTTCACTCCATGGGGCATGTGGAATAGCTCCCAGATCTTGTGTGCGTGCAAGACAGTATATCAAATAAGAAGACATAAAGAATTCTTTTTTAATTGCTTGAGCCTATTTGAGTTGATCTCTCAAAGAATTGTAAATAATTTATGCCCAATCAAGATGTTGTCTCCCTTCCAAAATAATCTCTATGAAGTGGTACATCCATTCTTCAAAAAGGAGAACCTGCTCAAAACCTTTCACTTGATGAAGCAAAAACCATTATATCGTGACTAGGTAGCCTCATATGGTCTTTGGTCAAGACTTTGGGTAGATGGGACCCTACTTTATAATTAGTTTGGGTCCATTTTTGGGCCATGTAACTATGATTTTTATCTATATTCTCTTGGAATTGAGTGAGTGAATGGGTTGGGGTAAAGCTAGCGAAGGATTCATCTGGGATTTTGAAAAGGGACACAATGGTTTCTCTATTTACAGGTATCAGGGTCTGACCTTTAGCATTTAGTATGCATTTAGACTTGATATCATATCTATTGATGCATTGTTGAATTAACTCCAAACTTACAATTGACAGAGGAAAAGTCGCAGCTTCTAAAAACCCACTTGATAAAAAATCTAGACTATACTCTTCTCCTGCACGTTCTGTGAGGTGAACAACCATCTCTTCTACCTCAACCCCCAAAAGGTTTGTGTCCATGATAACACAGGCATGACACTCCATGTTCTTGAAATTCCCAAAGAAGTGCATGCTAGACCTCATCTTTTCTACCTGAAAATTTTCTAAAGAAACCCCCCTTCTTCAACAAATATTATCAAATAGGAACAGGAAATAAAAGAGAGCTTTCAGTGGCTACCTATTTTTTGTAGACTCAAGAAAATAATTCTGTCTTCCATAGTTGAGACTCCACATGATTATAATAGAAAAGAGAGAGTTTAGAGGAATACTTATACTTTGAGAAATCATGTTGTGAAGTAGCAACTCAAAGGGCATTAAATGGAAGCATTAATTAGAATTAAGTGGGAAATGATGACTTGACAATAGGGTGTCCTTGAAATCCACATTTCTTATAAGTATCATTAATTTTTCTTTAAGAAATATGCCCCACTCATGTTAAGAATTTCTTTTACCGTGATCCAAATCTCCACTCTGGATTTACCTCGTGGCTCCTGTCTTTTCTAGACTGTCCACATTTAGAACTTAACAATTACTTCACCACAAACTTACATCATCTATCCTTTCAAGTGTCACATCACTCCTCAATTTTCCCACTATCTTTCTTTGAACTCCTTTGAACTACTTCGACCTAGGTTCAAATAGGTTCAAAGTGATTCACTGTAAAAAGGTGGCGTAGACCAGGGCCCACCTACATAAACCAATCATAAGAAAAATAATCTTTGATTGAACTACTTCAAACTAATTTGAACTAAAGTTCAAAGAGGTTCAAAGTGGTTCATAGGAAGCATAGGTCTTGGGAAAGATTTAACCAAGGAAAGATGACTTTGAAACAAACAATCTCGGAGGCTATAACTTGACAATTAGATGGTTCAATGAACTTGGAGGACAATTGGGGAAAGACAAACAAGGGAATGAAATCAGACTAGACTTCAAAAGAATGAACATAGAAGGGTCAAAGACACTTTTGCATGGTGACTCTAACTGACCCTAACAATTTGGTAAAGCCACATCTACGAACAAAGCTAAGAACACTACACATAATGGACAAGAATTTTGAGTTGACAGCCAAAGAGATAGAAAAATCCTTTGAGAATGTTTTCATGAATAGACACATGTAGCCACCTACTACACCCATAGCTCAAGTACCCACAAAGGTAGCCAAGGAGTCAAAGACCACAAATGTACCATTTACAGATCCTCAAGATTCAACACCCACAGTTGAAACTCCTGCAGAGGTAGAAAAGTCTGCGCCCATAACAGAGTCATTAAAGGATAGCACTATCATTATTGATAATGTTGAGATTGCAATGGCAGCCACAAATAAGGACATGGAAGATTTTGAAGAGGCCTTTGTAAGAACACAAGAGGTTGAAACACAATGCGGTGGCAATTCACCCAAGATACAACAAGAAGGTGAAGAAGAAAAAGAGATAGAAAAAGAAGAAGAAAAAGAAACACAAAAAGAAAAAGAGAAAGAGATAGAAAAAGGAGAAGAAGAGGTAAAAGGAAATGAACCAACATATGAGAAATCTATTGAAATGACAATCAGAGTAAAGCAAGAAGTAGTAGATAGCACTCCTATCACTCGTTCTGTATCATTGTTGTCAAGATTTACACCAAACACCACTAGTCTGAATTCTTGGGGAGAAGAAGACCTGATCAAGATCAGTGTCTTAGCCATGGAGAAAGAAAAGGAAAAATAGGTAATGAGGAACCCCTTATTTGTTGAATTAGTCAACATATTGAATAGTTTATTACCTTTAGACAAGAAAGTGTCTAAGGTCAATATAGTTGATGATTTTAGCCACATCCTTACAGCCTTCAAGACATTTTTTTCTAGTTTGGAAGAGTCTGCATCTCAAGTTGTAGAAGAGAAGTATATGAAGAAGAGGATAAATGAATTGTTTAGCAACTTTACACTCGACCTAAGTTCACTAAAGACTGGTCAAGCTTTGTTAAAAGAGTTTGCAGAATATGGTAGGAAGATCATTGTAGATTGTATGGACCAAGATAAGTTGACTGATGATCATTACAAGAAGATACAAGAGGTAGAAGAAATGATAGAAAAAGGAAGGAAATTAGTAGAAGACCCATCCATTGATGTGAACATGTGTAATAATATCTACCAAGGACAACTAGACAAGATTGAAAAAGCTGAGAAGGATATGTCCAAGATAAGGGCAAGGAAAACACAGCTCAGGATTGCTCTTGTGCCCTCCCTAGATGTGCTCAATCAGAATATCAAGGAGATCAATGCCACCATGGTGACATATGATCAAGGTCCTACCTCAGATTTGGAGAAGATGGAGAAGTTGATTTATGCATTATGCACCCATCTCCAAATAGTCAATGCACTAATTACATTCTAGAAATAAGAGATCTACAATTTGTAGATAGCATAGCTAGATGTACTTTCCATGGAAGTACTTGTAGAAATTTAGTTTTTAGCACCTTTTTCATCAATTTCAAAGGGGGAGTATGTATAGAATATGGATTTATAGATATGTAAAGAAGATGTATAGTAATAAGACAAAGGGAGATATAAGTTAGAGTTTTTGTATAAGAGGACAAATAGTAAATTTTTCATATTCCTTTGTTGCCATCAATGACAAAGGGGGAGATTGTTGGTACGTTGACTATAGTATTGTATATGACTTAATATAGTGTTTTAATTATGGAAACAAAGTCATATAGTGTTTTGGAGTCAACACACATCATCAAAAGATCATAAATTAGCTAAGTACACAAGACTGGATAGTTAGCAGAGCACAAGTAGTTCAGAGCATTAGCGCATGTGCGTATGATCAAGTTTTGGTATGTACCCAAGAAGATAAGATGGTAATAGTACATTCATGCTTAGCCTAAGAGAGCATGATCAGAATATTCAATATGACAAAGATATAGAGAGTTGAAGTTACATAGACAGTGAATGCTAGAACAGAACAGTGTATGCAACCGACTATTGGTAATTTGATTAGCGACTATAATATTATTTTGTAAAGGCTATGCGCCTATTTTAATTAAGTTGTAGACATGTAATTATGTTTTTTTGTAAACAAACTTAAGCCAATTCAATTGGAAGTGTTTTATGTAATCGGTTATAGGCTGACCTAGTTAATTGTTTTTGGTAGCGCATATAAATATGAGATGCGACCTTTGTAATAAGAATAAAAGTGGTAATAGAGTTAATATAAGTAGATAAAAAGTGTGTGAAGAGTTGTTAAGATGTATTAGAGCTTTGCAAGAGGTCAAAGCATGAGTACGTCAAAGGAACTGATCTGACAAGTAGTGTCACAACACCAGTTCATCTAGTAGATATAGTGTGTATCTGAGATCATATGATTGTAGCCTTCACCACTTGAGCAACGAGCTCTAGGATAGTGTGTCCCCACCCCTAATAGGGTTATTGTAAAAGAATCCTAATAGGGTCCAACCCTTGACAAGGTCAGTGTACTAAAAGCATTGTAAAGATAACTCCTAACTGGGTTAAGGATCTTCTAACAAGGATCATAAGGCACTAGTACAAATTATTAGTGGGTGTCAATTCCCATCAGGGTTTTTACCTATTTGGGTTTCCACGTAACCATATTGGTTTTATGTGTTGTGTTCATCTATCTTGTTTATGTTAATGTTCATTTCAATACTTAAGCATTCAAGTTAAGTTTAAAGAGTAAAGTAAAAACATTAAATATAGTGAACACTGATTCACCCCCTCCCCCCCTCCTCTCAGTGTTCCCATTCCTAACAATATTGTCCTTCTTTGCATTCTAACTTCTCATTTTCTACATTATTTTTGGCTCTATTTTCTTGTACTGCAACCGCTGTATACTCATACTGAACATGGTATAATCTCATAGTAGAACTCTATTTTAGGTGCTTTCTCATACTTTTCTATGTTTTTTCTTGTACATGTCTACACACAAAAGTCTCCTACTCTTTTTTCTCATGTGAAAAATAGAGAACAAGTTTAGGGCCTCAAATCTTATTGTTTTTGGAATTTGGTGATTTTTATGGTTTTATATTGTCCTTGACCATCTTCTTTGAAGGTTCTAACATGTTTTTGTAGGGCATATCACAAAAATAACACTTTTTAAAGTCATCAACACTTCAAACTACTAAAACTTTTTTGGTAGGACACTTTCCAAAGAATCACTTAAAAAACTACTAAATACATCCATCTTGTAGGTTGCCTAGGAGATACGAACAAAATTTGTGTTTTCATTAATCTTTTTCTAGGAATCTTAACAAAAGTTCACTTGTAATTTTTTGTCAAGTGGTAGGGGATTATGCTTTTGTCTCTTTGAGACAATAAAAAACCCAGTTCCATTTGGCATTATACTTTAATAGGAACTTTGGGAAAGAACAAGAATGTTTGATGTGTTTGTGAGAAAAAAATATTGGATAGGAGAGTATGCTCTTTTCCCTTTGGGGGAAATAAAAAATATAGACTCGTCTCATTGCCAATCCATCCTTTTCAATTTCATCCTTTAGATGGACCTGTCGGTGAGCTAAAAAGCTCATGTGAATGATCCATGTGAGAACGAGGTGTTAGCCCACCACTCTAACTCATGTTAATCAAATTTGGCTTTTAGGGTTAAAGCCTTAGAAGCCAGATGACATTTGAGCTTATACTCGGCTCTCACCTAACACACTAGTAGGGCCTTGTAGTCTAAATCACATTTATGTGACTACTTGTTCCAAGGTTATTTGTGGGGTTATATGTCTAAATCGCACTTGCGTAGAAACTTAGAGTGTGCTCAAACAGAGACCTTTACTAAAAGCCATTAAATAGAAGCTACATAGTTCACCCTCAAAATTTTGATAATCCAAGTGCAAGGAGGATAGTAACCTACCCAAGATACTCACCATATCATTCCATCCTAAGAATTTTGAGTTCGATAATATGACATCATGAATAGAACCATTGCATGCTTTATTATGGTTGTATTATAACTAGCTCTTGAAGTGTACCTAAGTCTGGGAGCAAGGATTATGTGAGGTCTTGTCCTGACCCATCCTAGTTTGACTTTTATTTTGACATTTGATTCATCAAGATGATACCTTGAGTATAGACATTTGATCTATTGTGATTTATATATGCTATCATTTGGACCTTATGAGTTGTTTCTTATAGATTTTTATGATGATCACGGTAGTCGTACTCTTTATATATTCTCATTTTGATACCATGATTATCCATGATATATGAATTTAGCATTTGTTATGTTATCTTTTAGTATTATGATCATTGATGGAATCATAGTTCTATGATAAGTTTAGGATTACATGTTTATGTGGAATATGTAATGTTTCATGATGCAGATATATATGTATGTATTTGTCTAGTTTAGATGTTATTACTTATTTTTGAAATGATTATTGATGCAAGTTTCTATAATGTATAGACATCGAGTTTGAGCATGCAGGGACATGCCCATGGTTGTAAGTCGGGGAAAAAAGATAGGATCAAAGTGAAATCAGTTGAAAGCCAAGGTCAACTCTAGAAGAGTATGACCTCATCATATCATGATTTCTTTCCTAAATGTGATAAATGTGTGTATATGGTTGACAATGTTTGATATATATGTTTGTAAGTAAATTTCTATCTTTGTGAAAATGTTTAAATGTCTTTGCACACAAGGCATGCCACATGTGTTTGTGATGTGTATTATTTTGATGTGTCACTTTACACCTTAGTGATGTAGTGGCATGTTGAGAGGATTTTAGACCCCACCTTCTCCTTAGTTAGCCTTGAGCATTCCCAAGCTAGGTAGGTGGTTTAGAGGACCTAGAATTGTTGAAAAAGAAAACTCCATTTTCGGATGCATTATTAATTGGGTTTTTTGAGAGGTTTTGTGGAGTCCTAGGTTGAGGTTTAGATTGAATTTTAGTGCCACAAGGTTAGGACTTGGGTTGGGGGGCTCAATTCTTCTATTTTCTTCTTCCTAGGCCACTTATATGTCTCTCCAATTGTGCCATTTTTTGATATGCATGAAAATGGAAATGTTCCCTAAGTTATCTCTTATTTTCATATATGGAAATTCATCCCAAACCTTAGAGAGGGTCAAGTGTCATTTTATTTTAGATCTAGAAACCTAATAATTTTGGGAAGGGTGTGGAGAGAAGAATGTTTTTAGGGAGAAAGACTTAGAAGTATCTGGTTAGTTCATTCTTGTTCATGCTTGTGGGGAAGGAAATTAGAGGAGTTCTTGAGAGTCTTTGCTTAGTAGATTTGTGGATAGAAAGCTTGGTGCCAAGGGAAGCTCATCCTCAACTCTCAATTCAACCTTGTCTTTGAAGGAGGTTGGTGGACTTCAAAATCTTGTTGTTTATATGAACATGCTTGGAAAGAATGTGTTATGTGAAGAATTGTAATCTGTTTACTATGTGTGAATCTTTTTATTGTTGATTTCATTTTGAGCTGTTGTTTTCAATCTTGTTGTTTTTTTCTTGTAATTGTTCATGTTATGGGTGTGCAAGTTCACTCCTCATCCTTAGGTCGATTAGAGGAGAACTCAAGATGAAGGGTTTTAATTGGAATTTCCTATTTGTAAGAGTGCATGGTTTTATGGGCAACCATGATAACCATCTTATGCTATTTGGGGGCCATAAGGATGATTGGGGGCCATAAGGGTTTGTTGTTTGCTCATGGATTTGAGCTGTATGGGTTGGAAGGGCCTTGAGAAGGCTAGTATTTCATGTTGCATATGTTGTTGTTATAAGCTTGGTGACTCCATTTGGAAGACTCCACCTTCACCCATTGTATGGATTCTATGTAAGAATCTTTTGTGCAAACTTGGGAAGGGAGTTTATTGTGAAAATCTATGTTTCCAATTTTATGATAAATGTTTATGTTTTATTTTTGTTTGAGTGTACCCTATCTTATTCTTATTTCCCCAAGCTCGGGGGTGGCCATTGTGTGTGTGAAAATTTTACCTGATCTGTAGACACAACACTTCAGTAAAACATTAGAGGTTAGCAAAAATCAAAATCATGC
Organism: Chamaecyparis obtusa; assembly: GCA_027943335.1. Classification (NCBI taxonomy): domain Eukaryota; kingdom Viridiplantae; phylum Streptophyta; class Pinopsida; order Cupressales; family Cupressaceae; genus Chamaecyparis; species Chamaecyparis obtusa. Next base: position 1,267,852 of record BSBK01004928.1, on the reverse strand, counting down.
AAAATTAAAATCTAATCTAACCAAGTGATTTACTGTCTTCTAGTAGGTGCGAGATTAATGTTCTCATATTGTTATCAAGATCAGTGACCTAGATGACACCTAAATGAAGGATTTGAATGCAAAATTGATATGAAATATGAATGTAATTAATCTATTTTTTTTATATTTTCTATGCAATAATAATGAAAAACTGATATGAATCTATGCTAATATGAAAATTGATATGCAATGCTAATCTAGAAATGATATGATATGAGAATGAAAATTCTAACAATAATATGAAAGCTATGAATTTGAAATTGATCTCACAATAGCCTTGATTCGCAATAAGCTTTGATTCTCCAAATTCTAATTCTCCAAAATAGTTGTGCAATTCGTAGACAACTTTGGCAAAGTAAGCTTGCAAAATTATGAGATGATTTGAGATGAGCTGAAGCCTTGATTTTATAGAAATCCCGGGCTTTGGAGGTGCATGGGAAAAAAAAAGCCATAAATCACTCAAATAACTCAAGTTGATTTTTGAGTTATTTTTAAATAAAAGATAATTAACTCACAAAAGCATCCAAAAGCTAAGTTTTAACTCAAAATAGAGTTTAGCTTTAATTGATAATTGATAGTTGTCTTCTTTTATGATTGTGCATGTTTTATTTATGAATTAATTTAATAATAAAGTGATTTATTTCTAACTTAACTGCTTTTAAAAATAAAACAATTGATTTATGGGTTAATCAATTATTTAATCAAATTTTTATTAAAAACTATATTATTAAATAATGAAAACTTGCTTTAATTAATTAAATACAAATTTAATCAATTATTCATAGGATATTGGATTTATTGTCAAAATTAAATAATACAATTAATAATAGATAGAATTAAATTTAATTAAAAAATTAAGTGGCAAGATATTAAATCTAATTAATTAAATATGAAAATATTCAATTAATCAAACTTAAGATAAATGTGATTTCTCGCCAAATAATCATTAAATTAAAGATAATTAAGATAATTATGAATATTGCTAGGAATATTCCCCAATGCAGAATTTAAGATAATCAATTAGGATTTGATGATGTTTAGATGTGCCTTAGGTTAGGACTTTGATGTTGATTTCGTTCGAAGATTAATCAACTTATAGCCCATTTTTGGGGTATTACATTTTGCCCCTCTTTGAATTACTGTGCGAAGCGCAGTGGTTCAAAGAAAGTCTATGTTTGATAAAGATATGAAATTGATGTATGAAATTGATAATTGATATGAGACAAAAGCTGATTGATATTGATTTGATATGGAGATAATAGGTCCTGAATGACCAAAGATATGTTCACTATAGCAGCGATGAACCGATGATTACGAAAGAGTGTCAAAACACCTTATTCCAAACCTTAGGATTGCAAAGAAGTGAGTGACCCATTCTAGACTCGATTGTCTTAGCAGAACTAGCAGGTATCACATCCAAACCCTTCAGTTGCCGAAGAACCAAGGAAAGAACACTATGATCTGATAGTTGCAAAAACTGATACAGTTTATAAGATTAGGAGAATACCAGATTGATATGGATCTTGATGAATCTGATATGCCCCAAGTGATGATATATTTGCCCCGAGTGATGAGGACTTTTTTGATGAATCAATAACTAGACGTGATTGTTTGTCTTGATCACTGATGAAAGATATGATTAGAAATAAAGATATGATTTCAAATTTGATTACAGACTTTGAATGATATGCAATACCATGCCCCCTTCGGGATTAAAATTGAAATCTGACAAGAAAAGTCAGCGTTGATAGTTTAGAAGCATGTTAATTGATTTGAGAAGTTGTTAAACACGTCTGGTGAATGCATTCTGCATCGTTTAGAGGTCCTGGAGACTAAGTTTGACTAGGTTTGACCATGAGTTGACCATGGTTGACCAAGTTGAAATTTCAATAGTTTGATGTTAGATAATCAGTTAAGTTAAATACTAGATTTCTGTGATGATTGAAGGTCGAGTATGCAAGTAGTTAATAATATGAATAATCTCAGATTTAAATTTTGATCCCGAAAAAGGATTCTACTTGCTGCTTCATTGGAGGAACCTTCATGTGAGATTCAACTCTTGTTAGATTTGAAGAATTGATATGAAGAATTGTTTAAGCTTTGAAGTTCGTTTAGTCCTTGTGAGATCATGCCAAGATGAAAAATGCAAAGAAGACCTAGAACCTAGTCACTGATCATATGTCAAAATGTTATCATCATTGAACTTTTAGGTAACCGGATAAATCAATACAATGCCCACTAGCTAAAAAAAACCATAGACATATGAATATTGATTTTTATGCACAAGAATCAATACAACCCCCACTGGTCAAAAAACCATGGATATATGAATATTGATTTTATTTTTAGAATGTTGGATTAGATATAAGTACCAAGACATAAATGCCAGGATGACCTAAATATCATGTCCATTTTGATATAGAAATTTGTATAAGCATCAAAACATAAACGTCGTGATGACCGGAATACACCTTGCATTACAAACACATCAAACAGCTAAGAGATTATTCTAAATCCAATGTGAATTACCCATAGTGACCCGTTATCATTCACATCCTTAGGCAAGATCGCGTTTCATAGTAGGAGAAAGAACTCACTCAAAAAGATAATAGTTAGATCAAACTTCCTTGAATTTTTTTGGGTATCAATGGTTGAGGTACGCATGGCAATCCAATTCAAAATAGAGGCTCTTACAGTCGGACACCATTTCAATCCAGAATTTCCAAAGATGTTAGATTTTCACATACAAGTAGAAGACAAAGAAAATATTATGCCCCTAGTCATCACTCTCTAAATCCTATAAAGGACATCATCGAAGAGCTCGAAGGGACACAATATGAAAAAATCTCAATGCGAATCAGTAAGCATACAAGGAGATAAAAGCATGAAAAGCATAGATTGTTTTCAGTTTGATGTTTGATGTTGGTGTTGTAGATGCAAAATCCTTTTTGGAGACAAGACAGACTTGACTGACTCAAATGAAGCTTCAAAGGACTCTGACTGGACATGAGACGTCTAAGATATACTGGAGACCATAGGATATGACATTGATTGCCTCCCAAGTTTGAACATTGATAGGATACAGACGCTTGAGCAGATTGGTGGACAAACTGACTTATTAAAAATTGGAAATGCAGAAACAAACCAGGAGATATGTACAAACTAAAGCAAGACTGAAAGCTAGGAAAGACCAAGATTGCTCTGATAGATGGAGCATTTTGAAATAAGTGGCACCCGTTTGCTGAGTTTTCACCATCTTGGTAGAGATTTTGTTTTTGCTACCAAGGCGCCTGTTCCCAGGTTTTCACCAAGGCACTTTTTTTTTTCATTTTTTTGTACTTTTCATTTTTTCAATTTTTTTGTGAATCATCAAGGTGCCTATTGCTAGGTTTTCACCAAGATGTTCATTTTTTTAGGACTTTTTCAAATTTTTAAGATTTTTTCTAGACATTTTACCATAGACTGAATGCCTTAGGCATAGAATTTTTTCAGATGGAGAACGTTGATTGGTTCTTGGAGCTGTTCTCCTTCAGTCATTGAGAGTTGATAGGCACCAGAGCCAAAAGTAGTAGTGATGACAAAGGGACCCAACCAATTGGGTTCAAACTTCCCCTTGCATTCTCGATGGGATTGATTTTTTGGATTTTCTCTCAAGACTAGATCACCAACTTGAAATTCTGTGTCTAACTTTCTTGTTGTAGCCTCTAGACATTCTCTTCTGATATACTCTGAGATGATCATATGCTGCTTGTCTACGCTCATCTAGTAGTTCAAGTTCTTGCAACTTAGACACTTTGTAGTCATCATCAGTTACTAAACCATGCATTCTGATTCTTAGTGATGGGATTTCAACCTCAATAGGTAGTACCACTTCAGACCCATAAACTAAAGTGAAAGGAGTAGCCCCAGTAGGCATTTTGATACTTGTTTTGATATTGGTTTTGATACTAGTTTTGATACTGGTTCTGATACTTCTTCTGATACTTGTTCTGATACTAGTTCTGATACTTCATATACTTGATAACATCTTTTTCCATTGCAAACTCCAAAGCAAGATCATATCGTGTAGTCCCAATGTCTAGCAAGGTGGAGAACAAGAGTGATTGGCAAGCTGGTGGAGGAGATGGAAGACAAGAGAATGAAGGAGAATGAAGGGAAGAAATCCTCAAGGGAAAACTCCTAGAGAATACCCAAGCTAGGGAAAAATTATCATGTAAAGCGCATTTGGACAAGCAATGAAAGGATAGCATAGGATAAGTCACAAAATCATAATGCAAGAGCAGGAAAGGATGCAATCCAAAGGAGTAGACATGTCAAGAGGCTTCATAGCATCGTGTTTTACTCTCTTTTTTCTTTTTTTATTAGATCAAGACCAAAGGGGAAATGATAGCGAAAGACTAGAATGAATGGAGGAAAATAAATATGAAGGCTAAATAGGAAGGGAATGAAAATAAGATCATCGTAAGATAGCTCACAAAATAGCCAAATGTTCATGTATAGATCAACATTGTCAAGATCAAAGAGAGAAGATGAAATGGATGAAATATGTAGAAGAACTATGCATGATGCTTGATTGCCAGGTTTTCATCATGGTACTTATCTAAAGCACCACAAGGGAGTGGTTTTCACCATAGCACGAATTTATTTCTCTTTACTTTTTCTACCAAAGTGCCTGTTTCTAGGTTTTCACCAAGGTACATTTTCAATTTTTTTTTATTTCTCTTTTTTTTTGGAAGAAGGCAAACTTTTTAGATAATGCTCCTTGAAAGGATAAACCATGATATACCAAGGATTCAAATAATATGCTCAAAGATGTTGATAGGGAAAGGATTATGGAAGATAAAAATGGAGAATAGGGTTTTATGTAAAGCGAGTGAGGTTGGAAGATAGGAGGAATAAGCAAATGAGGAAAAAGGATATAAGGTAGAAGGATAATACATGGAAGGATTGTGAAAGGGTAGATGGAAAGGAAGGCAAGCTCAACATCAACACATACTTTGAAGGGTGGTGAGAGGATGGAGGAATCATGAATGAAGGAATACGTGAAGGAATATGGCGAATGGATAGCAGAAGTTGTGGTTTAGGTGCATGGAATGGAGGAATGTTTTTGGAAGAAGATGAAGTAGAAGTCTTTGGAAGCTTGAATGTCAACTTAACTTTTTGCTCAACACCAGACTCTTTCAAGAGAGACTTTAGAATCCATATAGCTGTAGGCTTTTCATTTCTTTTTGGTAATTTGGAGAGAATATCTTTAATGATGGATTTTGGAACCCATACTTGTCTTGTAGTTTTCATCTTAGATATCTCTTTTGACTTTATGCATCCATGTCGATTAGAGGAGATGTGGTGATCTTTTCTTTTTGATGGATTCTTGTATTGCTTCTTTTTCTTCTATTGAGCATTCAAGTTACTTCCAAAAGACTTGGGACTTGTGGAAGAAAAAGGACTAGTTTAGATGGGTGGGTGGATGAAAAGGATTCAAGGGTATGCATCTATGTTGATCTTGATGAAAGATAGGAGATGGAGGGACGTAAGGACCCAAGATGGATGGTGAATTAGGAGAGTTAGGAGGGGAAAGTGAAGGGACATAGGGACCCAAGATGGAAGGCAGATGTGAAGTCTTTAGTAGTGGTGGAAGAGGTCCAAGGATGGAAGTGGAAGACGCAAAAGGATAATCAAGAAGTTCATCAGCATCTATATGACAACAAAGGATATCAACATCTTTAGAGTGAGCATTAGAATTTTTAATAGAATCATGAACATCTTGAATAGGAGCACCTTCTTTGATAGGATTGTTCAAAGCTTGCAAAGACTTAGGAAGAGTAGAAAGTGGAAGTGAACATGGAGTGGTAGAACAAGAAGATGGAAGACTTTGATCTTGACAAGGATATTTGGATAGCATAAGCGTATCATTTTTCTCTTGATTTTCAATAGGCTTAACATTGGAAGTAACAACACCATTTTCAATAACCTTAATGGAAGTATCATCTTTAGAAATTGGAAGTGTAGTAAGGTTATTTTGATTGTCAATAAGCTCAACAGTGTAAGTAGCATCATGATCTTGCTTAGGAGAAGACTTAAGACATGGTGGAATGCATGAAAAAGGTTCTGTAGGATCAAAAGAACCATGAAGTGGATAAGAGACATCATGAAAGGGATTGGATGACATGGAGGGTTCTTGATCTTGATCTTTCTTTATGTTCTTTTCTTCATCATTTTTAGAGTCCTCTTGACATAGAGCCACTTCTAAGGACAAGGAAGCATGTTGGGATTGTATGGAAGACTTTGGAAGAGATGGTGAAGGACTAGCTGAAGTAGGCATTATAACATATGAAGGCTTAGGCTCTTTAGGTTTATCATTATTGAAAGTATTTGCAGCCAAGTGAAGGTTAGCTTGAGTTTCTTTAAGAGGTAGTCCTAGAGGATAACAATAGGGAACTATATGAAAAGTATTAGGGCTTGTGTCAGATGAAGGTTCTATGAAATATTTGAAAGACTCAGAAGCTTTAGGAAATGTACGAGTATTGGAGGAAGTAGAGGATGGAATGGAACCATCACTAGAAAAAGGTTCAACATTAACATGATCTTGCTTGAGAGTGTAATCTTTATTTTCAGCCTGAGAGTTCTTAGAGGAGAGATCCTTATAGTATTGATGTTTCAAGCTAGCACGATGCATTTTATAGTCCTCAGCAGTAGTAGATGGATCATAATCAAGGTATTGTCCACAAAAGCCATCAAAATCTCTTTAAAAATTAGAATCATATGGATCACCATCGCGATCTATCCAATGTGATGGCCCATTTGTAGTAAGTAGGAATGAACGATGAGGAGGATTCTTAGGAACAAAGGTGTCATAGGTATCATTACATTGTCTGTTGTCATAGTCATCATAGTTTCTAAAGTTGGATGTGTCACTCTCCATGGAAGAGGTATCATAAGGGTTATCACATTGCTCAAATTCTATCTGGGGGCATGGTGACATGTACAAGTCTTTATCAAATGGAAAAGGGCATAGAGATTCCATGGAGAACTCTTTAGATTCTTTTTCTTTCTTAAGATTGTTAAGTTCAACTTGCATAGCTTGCAGCTACTTCATCATAGCTATGATTAGAATGTCTTCCTCATGTGTACTGATTCTTTGAGACATGTGTACTAATTTTCAATAGCTACTGCTCTGTTCTTGACATAGTGATTTGTATGACAGATTCTGGAAATAGGCTAAAAAAGCTAAATATCTGGCAATTCTGACAATTTTTTGACAACTTTTAAAAATTTTCCAAACGACACTCTGTAGACTCATACGATAGTTGGGTAGCAATGAAATGATAGTTGAAAAAATCATACGACAGTTGGGTAGCAATGAAATGACAGTTGAAAATCTCATATGATAGTTGGGTAGCAATGAAACGACAGTTAAAAATCTCATACAACAGTTGCAAGATTTTGACTTTGAGAATTTGCTGGCATGGAAACTCAAACGACACTGGGTACTCAATCATATGACAGATGGGTTGTAATGAAATGACACTTGAAAAAAAATCATATGACTTTCTGACTTCTTGAAATGATTTTTGACTCCGGAAAAGGATTTTACTTCAGATTTTGAAAATTTTGAGTTTTCAGATTTGAAATGTTTGCAAATTTTAATGTCCAGATTTGAGGATTGTAATAGATTTGTCCATTTTCAATAACCAGATAGATAAACAAGCATGCAAAACAAAAAGCACATGATTTCAAGCATGTCTGAAAATAATGAACAAGGGCAAAAGCAACCTTGCGCATAAACAATCAAGTGACTTATTTGTTCTAATCCTCAGAAGCGCTAATTGTGTATGTTCCAAAAATGTTTTGCAATAACGCACATATACCCTATAAAATGAAAATTTGGCCTCACTAGCATTTTTAGTAATGGTTTGACTCTGCAACTTTTATGATCCAAAGGGGTGAACTCCAATCCCAGCGCACCAGGATTTTGACATAGTCTGAGAACTTAATCTTCAGGAGTTGCTAGAGGGATCTGACAACTCAACAATGAACCATACCCATGGAGATTTCTTCCACAAGGACATTTATATAGCGGCTGTCACTACCATGGCAAAAATGGCTATTACTGCTTGAGGTTTCATCAACGTAGTTTACCCTGTAAAGGGATTGTCTGCTATGGTTAACCCTCTCTAAAGATGACTCACAATAGTATACCACAAGGGGACTTGGCTCCAGATCCAAGGTTTTTGACACCTTTTCACTTTTAACCCAAACAAAGCAAGCAGATTAATTCGACACGCTCAGACAAAGTTTTACTTCACCAAGGTCTATGATGCCAACTCCACGTGATATATCAACCTCTCTGGAGAGAGAATGTATCAATCAATAAGAGAAGGCGCACTAACCAATTTTGATTCACCAAAGCTCATGATGTCTACCCCACGTGATCTATCAACCTCTCCTGGGAGAGAATGTATCGATCAATAAGAGAAAACACACTAACCAAGTTGAATGTGAAATGCACTAAGTATCCTCCCTACCTACAAGGATTCTGTCATCAAGAAAGATTTTGCTAGGAATCCAATCTCTCAAGAATCATCAATAGTGTTCATAGGGCCTAATTACTATGTGAGCACAGATATATTCTTGAAAGCAAATCTACCAAAAGTACCCAAAAAGAAGAAAGAGGAACACTTAACACTTAAAGAGAATATGAGATGAGTCCACAAGGTGGAACACTTAACACCTCACACAAGCTGAAAATGATTCCCCAACTTAGAAAACAAGTGAGTTCCTAAAAGCACAAAAGGGTTGCCAAGTGGAACACTTAACGCTTCTGTCTTGTTGACCCCTCCCCTTTATGGCACTGAGATTGCAACCATGGGGTGAAAATGAGGGGCCAGTGGATTAGCGAGTCTAATAACCCAAGATAGCAATCAAGATCAATCACAAGTATCTAAGACTACTTAATGAATCCTTAAGGGGTCACAACCTAGTATCAATTATGCAAGTGTGTAAAATAAAAGCATGAAAAGAATCACCCAAGCTAGACACACGAGAGATTTATTTTAAGTCCCAAATTGAAATGTCATTAGATGAAGGAGAATACCTAGGATCCTTTCAATGCACTTAGTAGATTTTACCTAATTTTTAGCAATTTTTATTGAGCTTTACTATGTAAGCAAGCTACAAACTCTCCAACAAGCCAATAAGCAAACAAGATATGCAAGGTATATTCAACTTATGAAAACCCTAGGGTTAGATTTAAAAATCAATTGTTAGAAGTAATAATAACCATAAATTAATCCAAATGACAACTCATATCATGCATTGAATTATATGAAAAATAAGTGCATACCCATCACAAAATTTTAATTTTTTTGCACTGCATTTGACCTAGTCAACAAGATCTGATTTTTCTTTTATGATTTTGGCCACAAAAATAGAAATTTAGAATAGAGACCCCTACTAAAAAATAGAGAGCTTTCCAAAAATGCAAATTTTTTTTTAAAATCTCTTCATTTGTGCCCTAGAGACCCATTTTATCAAAACAGACCAGTTTTTGTAAATTCAATGTTTGAGCTATTATATCATGTCCAAATTTAAAACACAAAGAATGGACCCCCTGTACAATTTAAAGAGATTTCTAAAAATATAAAAATTTCTAAAAAATATGCTGATTTGCGTCAGATATTTATTTTTTCCTGAATTTCAAGAAAAAATTATTAAAAATTTAAAACATCTCAGAAAATTCTAAATTTTTTGCTATAGCCTTCCTCATATGTCAGCAACCTAAAAAAAAATTTAGACCAAAACTCTAAGCTATTTGGGAGATAAAATTAAATTTTTGAAACTTTGGGGTTTCAGCTCCCAAAAAAAAATCAAAACCAGCATGCAAAGGTGGGTTGCCCCACGGTGGCCGCCAAAAATGTGTGTGTGAAAATTGTACCTAATCTGTAGACACAACACTTCAGTAAAACATTAGAGGTTAGCAAAAATCAAAATCGTGTAAAATTGAAATCTAATCTAACCAAGCGATTTACTGCCTTCTAGTAGGTACGAGATTAATGTTCTCAGGTTGTTATCAAGATCAGTGACCTAGACGACACCTAAATGAAGGATTTGAATGCAAAATTGATATGAAATATGAATGTAATTAATCTATTTTTTTTATATTTTCTATGCAATAATAATGAAAAACTGATATGAATCTATGCTAATATGAAAATTGATATGCAATGCTAATCTAGAAATGATATGATATGAGAATGAAAATTCTAACAATAATATGAAAGCTATGAATTTGAAATTGATCTCACAATAGCCTTGATTCGCAATAAGCTTTGATTCTCCAAATTCTAATTCTCCAAAATAGTTATGCAATTCGTAGACAACTTTGGCAATGTAAGCTTGCAAAATTATGAGATGATTTGAGATGAGCTGAAGCCTTGATTTTATAGAAATCCAGGGCTTTGGAGGTGCATGGGAAAAAAAAAGTCATAAATCACTCAAATAACTCAGGTTGATTTTTGAGTTATTTTTAAATAAAGGATAATTAACTCACAAAAATATGCAAAAGCTAAGTTTTAACTCAAAATAGAGTTTAGCTTTAATTGATAATTGATAGTTGTCTGCTTTTATGATTGTGCATGTTTTATTTATGAATTAATTTAATAATAAAGTGATTTATTTCCAACTTAACTGCTTTTAAAAATAAAACAATTGATTTATGGGTTAATCAATTATTTAATCAAATTTTTATTAAAAACTATATTATTAAATAATGAAAACTTGCTTTAATTAATTAAATAAAAATTTAATCAATTATTCATAGGATATTGGATTTATTGTCAAAATTAAATAATACAATTAATAATAGATAGAATTAAATTTAATTAAACAATTAAGTGACAAGATATTAAATCTAATTAATTAAATATGAAAATATTCAATTAATCAAACTTAGGATAAATGTGATTTCTCACCAAATAATCATTAAATTAAATATAATTAAGATAATTAGGAATATTGCTAGGAATATTCTCTGATGCAGAATTTAAGATAATCAATTAGGATTCGATGATGTTTAGTGATGGAATATGGATGAAGTGACTGAGAGGGGGGGTGAATCAGTCAACCATAAAACACTTCACAATTATTTCTTTCTAGATCCCTTAGGATATCTTAATGAATATTATCTGTTTAACACTCGGTAAAATAGATTGCAGTAACTTTGTAGATGCAGAAAGTATTAGCAAAATTATCTTTAGATATTCATCAGCACATGTATATGATTAAGATAACCATTAAGAACACAAGAGACACAGAATTTAACGTGAAAATCCAATATGGAAAAAACCACCAATGTATCTAGATACTGATTTTCACTTTTCTGAAGTGATGCCTGGTTAGAAGCCAACCCGGTAAAATATTTACAAAACACATGATGAAGGGTGCTCCCCTTAATACCACAAACACATAACAGATATAGAGAAACAACAACAATAATATGCAAGAACAGAAAATTGGCTTCTTATTATCTCCACAAATGTGGAATTATAAACTTTCAGAATTACAATATGCAAAGCCACATGGGCATTCCCTTACAATATTCTGTAGGACAAAGCCTCGAATCAAAACCCAGATCTACTACCCAGAACTATTCTGAACTGCCTAAGACAATAATACAGCCTTCCTTATATAGGCAATTTTCCACCACCTGGGAAGGTTCCAGAATTTTAGCCAATAAGGCCGACCAAACTTAGAATTATTTTTATTTTACATTTCATTACATCATAGTCGGCTCAAAATAAATTTTGAAACCCGAACAAAAATTTTGAAGAAAAATCATTTTCCGCCATTTCAGGTGACCCAACTTCTGAAGACCATAAGTCATCACCAGTTGACTCGATTGACTATTGTAACCCCATTTCGGAAAGGGCGCGAGGAGCTCTACAACGCTTGAATCAAGCAAGCTTCATTCAGCCCAAAATTTGACCTCATCCGGGGCCTCTAAAGCCTTCAAAACTAAGTTCAAAGTTTCTGTCCCCTGCTGCCAATACCGAAAATCTTCAATATCTTCCAATATACACTTGATCAGGCAATGAAACTTTACTGGCAGACTTATATGACCAAAATGAACCTCCAAGAAAGAAATCAGATCATTCTGAGCACATACGAAAATTACCAAAAATAGTAACTTTCCATAAATAGCAGCTCTACACAAAATAACCTTTATTGAATATAAAAGCATAAATATTTTTGGGTGATGCAAGATTGCTCTTACACCCAAGATGCTCCTGCATCAGACACCTGGGGTAATTTGAGAAGTGACCCTGTCACGACTCAGGTGTGTAGAGGAAAACCAAGACGGTTAACCTCCTCCTTTCTTAGCCATGATGAATCTTCAACAGGTCGTCTTTTCCACTTGACCAGATATTCTTCATATGTCCTGTTCCTTGTGCTCCTGCCAACACGACTATCCAGTATATCTTCAATCTCCTTAGTGTTTGAACTAGTTGCTGGAATACTCCACTGTGCTGCTGTGATCTCATCTTCAACACCTCCTTCATGATACTTTGTCAAATCTGAAATGTTAAACACTGGTGAAATATTTAGCTCAGTAGACAATTCTACCTCATATGCGTTTCTTGAATCATGTTTCTTCAGTATCTTACATGGTCCAAACTTCTTCATTTTCAGCTTGTTATATGTACCAACTGGAAACCGCTCCTTCCACAAATAAACCATGACTTCATCTCCAACCTGAAATTCCTTATACCTCCTTTTCTCATCTGCCTTAGCCTTATACTGTGCGTTCATCTTGGTAATATGCTTCCTCACCTCCCCATGGATGTTCTTCAAGTGTTCTGCAAAATCCTCAGCTTCAGCACTACTTATTTCTCCTTTATCTATCTTCCTTAATTCAGATGCATTTCTTGGACTACTTCCATATACAATTTGGAATGGTGATTTACCAGTGCTCCTGTTGACAGAATTATTGTATGCAAATTCTGCCTGTGGTAAAATCAAATCCCATCCCGTTGGCTTATCTCCAACCAAACATCTCAGCAAATTTCCCAAACTCCTATTCACCACCTCTGTCTGTCCATCAGTCTATGGATGATGTGATGAACTGAACTTCAAATCTGTCTTCAACTTCTTCCACAATGTACGCCAGAAATATCCAACAAACTTAGTGTCCCGATCTGAAACTATGGTCTTTGGCAAACCATGAAGTCTCACTACTTCTCTGAAAAACAATTCTGCTACATGAACAGCATCATTAGTCTTTTTGCAGGGAATGAAATGTGTCATCTTTGAAAATCTGTCAACTACCACAAAAATTGAATCGTGTCCCCGCTGTGTCCTCGGTAAACCAAGAACAAAGTCCATACTGATATCCTCCCAAGGCTTCTCTGGTACAGGTAATGGCTGATACAACCCTGTATTCTGCTTCACTCCTTTCGCCATCTGACATACTCGACAACTCTGTACAAACTTTTTCACATCTTGCTGCAATTGTGGCCAATAATAATTCTCACTAACCAAACCAAGGGTTTTATCACGACCAAAATGTCTAGCCAATCCTCCACTATGCTTCTCTTTGATGAGATTCTCCCTCATAGAACTTCGTGGAATGCACAACTGACTCCCTCTGAATAGCATATCATCCTGGATGATGAAATCCAGCCATTTTGTCCTGTCTAGAGTAACAGGTTCTGTACAAGCTTTCCAAGCTTCACCAAAATCAGGATCCTCTGGATACAAATTCTTGAGTTCCTTGAACCCGACCACTTCAATCTGCATTTCTGTCAGTAATAGTTGCCTTCTGCTAAGAGCATCTGCAACCCTATTAGACTTTCCACTCCTGTGTTTCAAAACAAATGTATAACTCTGCAAAAACTCAACCCATTTCAAATGCCTTTGATTCAATTTTCCTTCACTATTCAAATATTGCAAAGCTTGATGATCAGTATACAAAACAAACTCCTTAGGAAGCAGATAATGTCTCCACTTCTTTAATGCCTGAACTATAGCATAAAATTCTTGATCATAAACAGAATATTTCCTCTTGGCATCATTTAACTTCTCACTTTCTGCAGGTGTCATTCTGTGTGCTGCCTTATTCGGCAAACTCGCTCCTGGGATCAAGTCCATCTGATGACTGATCTTCTTGACTGGTGGTAATCCATCAGGCACGTTATCGGATACAATATCCTGAAACTCATTCAACAAATTTGCAACTTCTACAGGAACATCTTCTACTTCCTCTTTACCAGCTTTTGGAATTAAAGCAAAACATACATGCTCATGCCTCATACCATCTAGGAAATTTCTTTCATCAACAAAAGTTATCCTTGCATTACCACATACCTTTTCTTCAGTCTCCTTCAATGGTTTTAGCTTATGTCGCACTCCATCCTTTGTCAGGGAATAGGTATTCGCACGGCCATCATGTACAGCACATCTGTCAAACTGCCATGGTCTACCCAACAACATATGACATGCATCCATAGATATGATATCACACAATACCTCATCTTGGTATCCGCCAATCTTGAACTTCACCAGGCATTGTTCATTGACCATGACCTTGTGGTCATCCTGTACCCAGGAAATCCGATATGGATGTGGGTGTTTCTGTCTCTTGAGCTTCAACTTTGTCACCATCTCTTCTGACACCAAATTGTCAGTGCTTTCACTATCAATGATCACATCACAACATTTACCTTCACACTTGCACCTGGTACGAAACAGGCTCCTCCTTTGCTCACGTTCATTCTCACCACTCAACAGGACTCTTCTGTTAATCAACGTTTCTCCTCTTTCAGCATCTTCAGAATTTGATGATCTGGCATCTTCATCTACATGCGCAACTCTGGCCTGGCCTTCATTTCTCCTGTCTGTTCTGCCTTGGCGCTGAGGACATTCAAATGCCCTATGACCTTCTTCTCCACAGTGAAAACATGTTCCACGGAAGCCACCTCTTCCAGATCCTTGTCCTCTTCCTCTTCCTCTCTGATCTCTATTATTCTGATCCTGGAAGCGATTGGAATTATTTCCACGCTGATTCTGACTGCTACTAGCCTCATCCTTCTTTTTCGGATCTTCATTTCGGCCACCATATGACCGTCCACCAGATCGTCCACCGCGACCTCTTCCGTTTTGTCTGCTCTCAAACTTCTTGTTTAGCTTTTCCTCTACTTTTAGGGCAAATTGGTATGCCTCTTCAATACTGTTCATTCGAGCCAGACTCAGTTCCTCCTGAATGCTTGGCCTTAACCCATTAAGGTATCGGGCAACTTTCTCCTTATCAGCTTCTGCATGGCCTGTTCTGATGAGAAGTCGGTAGAACTCCTTTGTATACTCCTGAACAGATCTTCCTACTTGTTTCAAACTTTGCATTTTCTTTAGTAGATCAAGCTCATAATCAACAGGAATGAACTGTCGCTTCAATTTATCCACCACCCGATCCCATCTTGTGATTTTATCTTTCCCTCTTCTATTTCGCTCCAATTGAATTTCTTGCCACCAGATCTTCGCATGACCTTTCAGTCTGGCCTTCGCAAATTTGACCCTATCAGGATCCTCAACATCTTCATACTCAAAATATTCCTCACATTCATTGATCCAGTCGATCAATTCTTCTGGGTTAAGATTTCCAGAAAATGTAGGAACCTCAATCTTAGGTCTTTTCCCAATCTTGAAAATCACCCGAAAAAGTCTTTCTTCCTCCTGGTTCACAATTTCAACTTCTCCTTCTTGATATTCTTCTTCGGCTTCATCCTCGCTTTCATCTCTGACATTAAGATTCATTCCTCTGCGAATCTCTTCTTGCAATGCTCGCACTTGTCTCTGCAGCTCTCTAACCTCAGGTGTTACAACACCAGCTCTTCCGCCACGTTCCCTTCGTGGAGGCATTTTCACGATGCGCGCTGAAACCCTAGCCACGGTCCTGGTGCAAACTGCCTCACAGTCGGCGATCTGTTTACACACTCAAGAACTCTTGCTCTGATACCACCTGATGAAGGGTGCTCCCCTTAATACCACAAACACATAACAGATATAGAGAAACAACAACAATAATATGCAAGAACAGAAAATTGGCTTCTTATTATCTCTACAAATGTGGAATTACAAACTTTCAGAATTACAATATGCAAAGCCACATGGGCATTCCCTTACAATATTCTGTAGGACAAAGCCTCGAATCAATACCTAGATCTACTACCCAGAACTATTCTGAACTGCCTAAGACAATAATACAGCCTTCCTTATATAGGCAATTTTCCACCGCCTGGGAAGGTTCCAGAATTTTAGCCAATAAGGCCGACCAAACTTAGAATTATTTTTATTTTATATTTCATTACATCATAGTCGGCTCAAAATAAATTTTGAAACCCGAACAGAAATTTTGAAGAAAAATCATTTTCCGCCATTTCAGGTGACCCAACTTCCGAAGACCATAAGTCATCACCAGTTGACCCGATTGACTATTGTAACCCCATTTTGGAAAGGGCGCGAGGAGCTCTACAACACCTGAATCAAGCAAGCTTCATTCAGCCCAAAATTCGACCTCATCCGGGGCCTCTAAAGCCTTCAAAACTGAGTTCAAAGTTTCTGTCCCCTGCTGCCAATACCGAAAATCTTCAATATCTTCCAATATACACTTGATCAGGCAATGAAACTTTACTGGCAGACTTATATGACCAAAATGAACCTCCAAGAAAGAAATCAGATCATTCTAAGCACATATGAAAATTACCAAAAATAGTAACTTTCCATAAATAGCAGCTCTGCACAAAATAACCCTTATTGAATATAAAAGCATAAATATTTTTGGGTGATGCAAGATTGCTCTTACACCCAGGATGCTCCTGCATCAACACACTATTAGGTGTGACCTTGTTAGAGGATTTAATCACCCTGCTAGGAGTGGCCTAGTAAGAGGTCTTAAGAACAATTCAATAGAATTGTCACCTTGTTAGAGGATTTACAATATGGTTGTTAAACCAACTCGGTTAAGAGATTTAGAATTCATTGTTACAATGATAAAAAGGTAACAATGAAAATGACTTGTATAATAATGCAACTGCCTTGCTAATTATAGATCTATGCTCTGCATAAGTGTGATCCTTCCTAATCAAATATATCTCTGCTGTTCCTCAAGGATATCTGATCATCCTTCACAATTTTGCACACACCTTTCCTATCTTTCTTCTGTAAATCTTCTGCTATAATTCTTTTTTATTTTTCACATTTGACCTTTTATTTATATGATTTTAGATTTGTCAAATTGACATTACTTAGTATAACAGTTGGTTGAATTAAATAAACTTTATTTGCAAAGATCCTTCAAGGGCCGACAGTGTTCGGTGACCATAACTTTTTACAATCTTTCGGAGACCGAGGGAACTCGGTAAACACTGATAATCCTTTTTCTTCAAAAATCGACTGAACTCAGTAGATGCTATCTTTTCTTTGACAACCAACTGAACTCGGTAAACACTGAATTTTCTTTGACGACCGACTGAACTTGGTAAATGCTAATTTTTCTTTGATAACCGAGTGGACTCGGTAAGCACTAATTTTTAATGCCAGGTAGACCGACTGAGCTCGGTAGGTACTGAATACTGTGGATTATGACATTGTGTGACATCAAAGATAATACATAATTTGAGTAGCAATTTCTTTCAGATAATTGTTTCCAACAATCTCCCTTTTTGGCATTGATGGCAACACAATATGTCATAGCATAAGAAATTTTGAAAGAATTAGCTCAGTTCAGATTCAAATCTCCCTCTATCAGCAAACTTCCTTTATCTTAAAAAACTCTTCCTTCTGACTATTGAAAATTTCTTGAAGTAATAGCAAAGACATAGCAAACACTCCATCTTTGACAACACATGCCAAAGACAATTCACATATTACCGGTGTAATCTAATGTACCTCAACTACTGATTCATATGCAATGATTCCTTGAATATGCTGCATCAACATGGTTGATTTTCAATCATGTTTTGGTTGATGCATCACTAAAACTGTATTTAGTGAGCCTCTGATAGGGGAATGACCCCTAACTTACCTCTTAGATACACAAATGCATCCTTAAGTAATGGTTTGGTGAAAATGTCTGCAATCTGCTCTTTTGTATGAATATATTCTAATCTAATTTCCTTGTCCTGCACCAATTCTCTGACAAAGTGATATTTAATAGCAATGTGCTTGGTTTTGGAATGCATTACTGGATTCTTTGAAATGTTTATTGCACTAGTATTGTCACAAAATATAACAACTGGTTCTTTGATTTCAACCTTCATACCTTGTAATAACTATTTAAACCAAACAATATTTGAACAATTTACTGCAGCAGCAACATATTCTACTTCAGCTGTGGATTGAGATGTGCAATTTTGCTTTTTACTGGTCTAGGATACCAGTCTTTTTCTAAGAAAAAATGCTCCACCACTTGTACTTTTTCTATCATCAATGTTCCCTGCCCAATCAGCATCAGTAAACACTTTTAAGTCTAGATTACCTCCAAATTTATACCACAAACCATATTCTTCAGTTCCTCTTAAGTATCTTAAGATTCTTTTGATTGCCATCATATGATTTTCCTTAGGTTTTGCTGAGAATCTAGCTACTATACCGACTGCTAAGGCAATATCAGGTCTTGTATGTACTACATACTACAATTTTCCAATTATAGATTGGTATAAGGTCTGATCTACATCTTTTGAATCATCATTTTTGGTAAGTTTCAGTCCAGTACACATGGGTGTACCAACTAGTTTTGAATCTTCCATACCAAACTTCTTAAGTATTTCCTTAATGTATTTAGATTGAGTAATGTATATACCATTCTTGCTTTGCTAAATTTGAAGACCAACAAAGAATTTTATTAAACCAAACATAGACATTTCAAATTCTTTGTTCATCTGCTCTGAAAATTCTTTGCACTAATCATCATTCCCTGTAAATATAGTATCATCTACAAATATTTCTACCAATACAATTTTGTCATCCGGTCCTTCTTTAATATACAGATTGCTATTATCATTTGCTCTTTTGAAATTAATCTGAATCAAATAGTTATGGAGTCTTTCATACCATGCTCTAGGAGCTTGTTTCAAACCATACAATGCTTTGTGTAACCTGCAGACCATGTCCTTTTTATCTGGATCAACAAAACCTTCAGGTTGTTCAATGTAGATTTCTTCATCAAGAATTCCATTGAGAAATGCAAATTTTATATCCATCTGATATACCTTAAATCCTTTATGTGCTGCATAAGCAAGTAGAGTTCTTACACCTTCTAATCTTGCAACAAGAGAAAAAGTTTCTCCATAATCTATACCTTCTTCTTGAGAATAACCTTTACATACCAATCTAGCTTTGTTTCTAGATACTTGACCGTCTTCATTCAGCTTATTCCTGAATACCCATTTTGTTCCAATTACATTCTTATCTTTAGGTCTAGGTACAAGAGTCCATGTTTTGTTCTTTTGTATTTGTTCTAATTCTTCATTCATTGCTTCAATCCAACTTTCATTATTCAATGCATCTTTGATAATTCTAGGTTCAAAATCAGTAAATAGACATGTACCTTTTAGCTTGCTTCTTGTCATAGTGCCATCTGATTTGTTTCCAATGATTTGATCTGGTGTATGATGTCTTCTGACATATTTGGCTAGTATAGGTTCCTTGCCTTTTGAATGATTCATGTTGTTGTCTTCTAGGATCTCTTCTTCAGGTTGGTCGGGCTCGGTAGATATTTGCTTGGTAGCTTCAGGCTAAGATTCGGTCTGAATTTCTTCCTGTGACTCAATTTGAACTTCTTCCTGTAATTCAGTTTGAACTTCTTCCTGTGACTCGGTTACTATACTAGGCTTGGTAGATATAGTTTCCTCATTGATAGTTGTGTCTGGTAATGTTTCAGGTTCAATGTAAACGAATCTTCTATAGTTTTCAGGTTCCCTTTTGCTTTCTTCTTCAGTCTTTTCTGCAAACTCATCAAATTTTACATGTATACTTTCTATGACTTTGTGAGTAGACAAGTTCAGACATTTGTATGCCTTTCTTTTGCTAGAATATCCTAGGAATATTCTTTTATCACTTTTCACATCAAATTTATTTCTTCTGGATTCTTTTAAGATATAGCACTTGCTACCAAATACTTTCATGTAACTTACATTGGGTTTATAGCCATACCATAATTCATAAGGAGTTTTGAATGTGTCTTTCTTCAATTGTACTCGGTTCAAGGTATGAACTGTAGTGCTGATAGCTTCCTTCCAGTACTTTATAGCGATGTTCTTTTCTATCATTAGAGTCCTTGCACAATCCATAATAGATCTGTTTCTTCTTTCTGCTATTCCATTCTGCTCAGGAGTTATAGGAGCTGATACCTGTCTTTTGATTCCTCTTTCAATGCAAAAGTTGTTAAAATCATGGGAGATGAATTCACCACCTCTGTCTAATCTTAAGCATTTCAATCTTTTCCCTGTTTTCTTTTCCACTCTTGCCAAGTACCATTTGAACTTTTCAAATGCTTCTGATTTTTCTCTTAGATACATAACAGTCATCATTTTAGAATAATCATCAATGAAAAGAATAAAGAATTTATCTCCAGTATAGCTTTGTATTCCAATAGGTCCACATAAATCAGTATGCACAATTTCCAAAATCTCTTTAGACTGATAGTTCTTACTTTTAAAACTAGTTTTACTCATTTTGGCAATTTGACAATTCTTACATAGACCAGTATCAGGTTTCTTCAGAGTAGGAATGCCTCTAACCTTCTTGAATTTGCTTATTTTCATCATGTTATCAAAATTCACATGACATAACCTTTTGTGACATAGCCAACTTTCTTCAATTTGAGCAATAAAAGATGAATATTCACTGAGATCAAGATAAAATAAGTTACCTTTTGTTTGTTTGCCTGATCCAATGAGTTTTCCTTTTTCATCTAGCAGTCTTGCTTGACCATTCATGAATTCAACCTTGAAACCAGTGTTGATTAGCTGTGCTACACTTAGAAGATTATGTTTTAGTCCTTCAACCCAATAAGCATTATCACATATGAGTTCTTTGGTTAATGAGATTCTTCCTTTTCCTTTTATACAACAAGGTTCATTGTTTCCAAATCTTACATTGCCACTATCACAGTCTTCTAGGTATTCAAATTTTGTCTTGTCACTAGTCATATGGTGTGAACATCCACTGTCTATTATCCATATATCATCTTTGCTTATATGAGAAATAAGTGCCATCTTATCTTCATCATCATCAGATTCATCTTTTATAGCAATAAAGACAATTTATTC
The DNA here is from genome assembly GCA_027943335.1 of Chamaecyparis obtusa. NCBI lineage: Eukaryota > Viridiplantae > Streptophyta > Pinopsida > Cupressales > Cupressaceae > Chamaecyparis > Chamaecyparis obtusa. The sequence goes on along the minus strand of BSBK01004928.1, from coordinate 1,246,493 downwards.
TTCACTATCATCAGAATCTTTAGCTATAAAACATGTTTTCTTACCTTTATCCTTGAATGATTTGAAATTCTTTTTGCCATAGTACTTGTGACCTCTCTTCTCTTCCTTTTCCTACTTGTTTGGGCACCTAGCTGCAATATGTCCAATTTCTTCACATGAAAAATAGATTAAAGGAGTTTTACCTTTATATTTACCTTTCCCTTTAGAGTACTTCTTTGCAAGTAATGCTTCTACAATTTCAAGATCACTATCAGAACTTTCTTCTAATACTTCTTCACTTTCTGACTGAACTGCTTTAATTTTCTTGTTCTTCTTTAGTGAAACCTTGGCCTCAAATGCTGACTCAATATTTTTGGAATTAGGAACATAGTTGTCATAGTTGTCTAATTCAAAGGCTGTCAATCTTCCAACTAAAGCATCCAAAGTTATATTGTGGTTTGTTTCACATCTTCTTTCTTGAATAGTTGATACTCTTATTGCATAGATAGGGAGTAGTGTTTTGAGTACCTTACTTATAACAGTTTCATCAGAGATTGTTCCTCCAGAAGCTCTAATTGCACTAACACTTGCTTTGATCTTTTTAACATATTTTGCAATGTTTTCATCTTCTTTCATGTTCATCTTGTCAAACTATCCTCTTAGGCTTTCTGCTTTGGCTCTTTTCACATTTGCATCACCACCATATATTTTCTTCAGTGCGATCCACATTTCATATGTAGTAGTGCATTCTTTAATATCATCAAATTCTTCATAGCTAAGAGCAGATGCAATGTCTATCATCATGGTGTTATGAGTCTTTTTCTCTGTAATGTCTTCAACAGTTAATGCGCCAGTAGGAACTGTGTATTCTTCATCAATGTATTTGCATCCTGAATCACCAATGGAAGCCAGATGAAGTCACATGAGACCTTGCCATGCTGAAAAGTTATCTCTGTTGAGCTTTGGAATTTCTCTCTTGTAAGACATCCTGATCTTTAGCTTAGGTCCTTGAAACCCTTCCTGCAAGCACCAAAAGCTCTGATACCAATTGATAGAATATGGATGAAGTGACTGAGAGGGGGGGTGAATCAGTCAACCATAAAACACTTCACAATTATTTCTTTCCAGATCCCTTAGGATATCTTAATGAATATTATCTGTTTAACACTCGGTAAAATAGATTGCAGTAACTTTGTAGATGCAGAAAGTATTAGCAAAATTATCTTTAGATATTCATCAGCACATGTATATGATTAAGATAACCATTAAGAACACAAGAGACACAGAATTTAACATGGAAACCCAATATGGGAAAAACCACCAATGTATCTAGATACTGATTTTCACTTTTCTGAAGTGATGCCCGGTTAGAAGCCAACCCGGTAAAAGGTTTACAAAACACACTATTAGGTGTGACCTTGTTAGAGGATTTAATCACTCTACTAGGAGTGGCCTGGTAAGAGGTCTTAAGAACAATTCAATGGAATTGTCACCTTGTTAGAGGATTTAAAATATGGTTGTTAAACCAACTCGGTTAAGAGATTTAGAATTCACTGTTACAATGATAAAAAGGTAACAATGAAAATGACCTGTATAATAATGCAACTGCCTTGCTGATTATAGATCTTTGTTCTACATAAGTGTGATCCTTCCTAATCGAATATATCTCTGCTGCTCCTCAAGGATATCTGATCATCCTTCACAATTTCGCACACACCTTTCCTGTCTTTCTTCTGTAAATCTTCTGCTATAATTCTTTTTTATTTTTCACATTTGACCTTTTATTTATATGATTTTAGATTTGTCAAATCGACATTACTTAGTATAACAGTCGGCTGAATTAAGAAAACTTTATTTGCAAAGATCCTTCAAGGGCCGATAGTGCTCGGTGACCATAACTTTTTACAATCTTTCGGAGACCGAGGGAACTCAGTAAACACTGATAATCCTTTTTCTTCGAAAACTGACTGAACTCGGTAGATGCTATCTTTTATTTGACAACCGACTGAACTCGGTAAACACTGAATTTTCTTTGACGACCGACTGAACTCGGTAAATGCTGATTTTTCTTTGATAACCGAGTGGACTCAGTAAGCACTAATTTTTAATGCCAGGCAAATCGACTGAGCTCGGTAGGTACTGAATACTGTGGATTATGACATTGTGTGACATCAAAGACAATACATAATTTGAGTAGCAATTTCCTTCAGACAATTGTTTCCAACATTTTAGATGTGCCTTAGGTTAGGACTTTGATGTTGATTTCATTCAAATTATTGATATAGAAGATTAATGAACTTATAGCCCATTTTCAGGGTATTACAGCTATTCAATGGCCTTGGCTGAGAGGTGAGCCTCCATGGCCATGTGAAGAAGGTCTTATGTTTTGTAGGTCTTGGTTCATGGCTTATAGAAGCAGTCCTAACCTGAAGGCTAAAGACTAAGTTGAAAGTTTCCAAAGATGGTTTTAAGATGTCTCTAGTTGAGAGAACTTGTTCTTTTAATTGTTTAATTCCTACATAAAGAAATTGTAGTATTATTAAAGTTGGAAACTTTAGACGGGATGGTTAGTAGTTTCCTGTATTGAGCCAATTTATTTGCTCTCCTTGTATAGTCCTAAATTTGTAACTATAATTAGAAATTTAACTCAGCTCTCTGCATAAATGTATTTGTTTTGACATGAATTGGAATAGTTAGTTTAATTTTTTTTGTTGTTCAAAAGAGGATGATCTTTTCTGGATTGTAATTACTTATCTAAAAATGAATTTTAGTATTTTCCAGCTTATATATGTGTTCTGTAAAATTGTCATGTACAAAAAAATTAAAATTAGCTCTGTGTTATAATTAGCTTTCAAAAGTTTGATTTACTGTATCTATGTTAAGTATCTGCATGTTGTTAAAGGATACATATGGAAGTAAAAGAAACAAAAAAATAAATTCATTTGATATTTTCCTTTACAATAGAATAGTAAGATTCTTTCAGATTGAAATTTATGTTTTACAGCATGTTCATTATCTTTTACCAATATGGAAAATAAAGAAAATTGTGGATGATTGCAAAAGAAAAAAAAGAGACAAATCAATATTGAATTGGGAATTAGAAGAACATTTTAGAATAAACATGCAGTATGACAAACTGAAACTTAAATGTTACAGAAAGATGTTAAGTAAATAGTAGCATATTTTAGCTGTTATGCTTTCATTATGGAATGAAAAGAAAATAATTTAGTTATTCTAAATCTGTTGCTTTTAATGTATTTTTGTATAGTTTTCTATAGAATATTTATTGTTATTATTCTTATTCCATTTTCATCTTAGAATTATGTTCCTACTCTTAAGTCTACAATCTGAAAATTAGATCTTTGTATAAATATGTATATATTATATTATACATAATAAATTGTATAATATAAACAATATATATATATATATATATATATATATATATATATATATATATATATATATATATATATATATATATATATATATATATATATATATATTAATATAAATTATTCAATACAAAAAGGGCTAAATTTAATAAATCATTTCTCTATTTTTTTTTAATCTATAAAATTACATTATAATACTATATATTATAACTTATACAAAAGTTAATGTATAGTATATAATATATACTATTATATTTTGTAATAGCTTTAATAAGCAAAATAATCATAATAGGTAATATTATACAATAGATATTGCATAATATTTAATATATAATATTATATTAAACTGTTATTAACTATTTGAACAGTAATAAAAAATAATATAATATTATATAATATGTACTATACAATAAATATTATATAGTACATATTATAAAATATTATATTATAAAATATAATCATAAAAAAAGGGGGCTAAAATTTTTTTTGATAGCATAATACATATCATAATGCATTGGGGGCCGAAGCCTTACTGTCTTACCCTCGCGTGACAGTTCACTGCTGTGACTCTAAGTCATGACACTGCAGGGCACTATCGTGGCTTAGGGCCACGGCAGTGGCCCTGCCTCCGTCGCGACCGCTACACGCGGGTTTTGCAAAAAAATGCAACATGCGGTGATCTTGTTCTTAAACAAAAAAAAATCTCTCTAATCAGCATTTAGTAAATTTTATTCAAACATGCAATGGGGCTATAGGTCAAATAGGGCAACGCTTAGAACTTAAAAAATAATAAAACTTAATACATATTCATAGGGGCGCCATCAATGTTCACAAGCTCAACAACATTTGCTAAAGATGATTGTATTTAGAATATAGGTAGATTTATTTTAACAGACCTGCTACATTTTCAGCTAGATCAGATGCTAACCCTTCTACATTTATCACCCATTTTTGTATGCTAAAGATGGGTGTTTATTTGAGAAATAAAACAAGAGATTCTCTATGGAAAAAGAGATCTCTATATATGCAATGCCCTCCTTCAGTTGTGGGATTCACAGTTGAGGTAACCCAACTCTTCCACTTTCCACAGACCTACACCCACAAAAAAAAGGGGAAAATAATAAGGAGTCATTTTAGGGTTAGATGAAGTTTTATTGGGCCCCAAACCCTAATTTTGAATTAGGGTTTGGAGGGCCCATTTATTATTATTATGTTATTTGTTTTAGGTAGTTGTTTTATCTTATGAGTTTATTTAGTGTATGAGTTGTGTTTGTAATTTCTTTTCGTTAGTGGAAAAATTGGATTTGTAGAAAAGAAAATATATTCTCATTTGTTAGTAAAGAATTGAATTTGTTAAAATGTTAATATAATTTCACAATGGTTAGTGATTTTATTATGGGAGAAATATTGTCAAAATTAATAAAGCTTATTAAGTTAGTAGTATAAAGTTTGTAGTTAATTTTAAATTAATAATATTAAATATACTCACATTTTGTAATTGATTTAAAATTGATTTATATTAATCATTAGCTTAAAATTTAGTTATGGCTTTTTAGTATTTTATATCATATCGAATGATTTAGTAAGTTGGGAAAAGGATTTATTAATGCCTTTAATTTGATTATTATTATCCTTGACAAAAAAAAATTTCTCATAGTAAACCCTATCTTACTTCTACATAAAATTTATGTGAATTAATTTAGGGGATATTATTTCAATTTATTTATTAACATTATAAACCTTAGCATTAATGAAAACTGATATTCCCTAAGTATTTTTAATCAGAAAAGAAAACTTAGGTTAAATGAGTGTAAGCTAGGTTGATGATTGAAATTCTTATTTTTGTATAAATTTATTCTTTAGTGAATTAATTTACCCTTGTGACTTCTTAGGGATAGATGTTTTATCCCAATATATCACGTAAACATTAAATTATGTTAGTTCCTTTAAACGTATTTATCCTTCTTAGTCACCTAATGACTTCCGTCGTGAAGGGGTCGGAGGCACGCCAACACTTGCCTCATGACCCTTAAGTGTCATTGAGTGACTCGCCCAACCGAGCTTACATTCTAAAGCTTCACATCATAGGGCTTTTGTGAAACCTTATTAACCTAGATGTATCTTATAGTTTGTTAAGAAAAAAAAAAATTGTAGTTGCATTTTGTGCAATTATTTTGGGCATTACATTTTGGTATTAGAGCATAGTTTCTACTCTAGGAACCTTTAGACCCATTACGTTTGCCAAACTTACCGTTGTTCTATCTTAAGTGTAGGATGCTTCCAGTCATGCATAGCACTCACCGACATGGGCATAGGCCTAGAGGTGGACATGTGGCAGTAGAGGGAGATGAGCAAGCAGCCAAGGGACTAGGTGATGAACAAAGGCCTCTACCCTCACCGCCACCTAATCCTAATCAGGACATTCTCAATGCCTTGTAGAATCTAGCTGGCATTATCATGGATAGATTACCTCCGGGAGGCCAGCAGGCTAGGAACTAGGAGCAGAGTAGGATTCCCCCTCCTAGATGATTAGCAGACCAGGAAGATCATGAGAGTGAGTTGGTAAACATGCCAGAGCCACCACCAGTAGTTGTGTTGAGGGTACCTCGTGACATAGGAGACTTGATCTGAGATCTTATCAGATTACAGCCACCACCCTTTTTAGGATTTACAGTTGGCATTGAGGTAGAGGCTTGGCTTTTAAGCCTTGGGTGTTGCTTTGGGTTGCGTTCTTATGAGAGCAACCTTAAGGCATGTTTTGCAGTACATATGCTGAGAGGTAACGCTTCCACTTGGTGGAAGTAGGAGGAGGTTAAGTGTCACCTTACCATGGACACCCTCACATGGGAGATCTTTTTAGAGAGATTTGGAGCCTGATATATGTCGGAGCATTTTAGACAGCGTCGCATCGATGAGTTTCATGACCTATAGTAGAGAAGCTTGATAGTAGCCCAGTATAAGAATGAGTTTCTCAAACTCCTTCCCTACGTGGACTACATGAAGGACAAGAAACTCTAGGTCAACCGCTTCATCAAGGGGTTGAACTATGCCATAGCTGACAAAGTGCAGATGGTACCCACTGGAGATCTATGTGATATAGTGGAGAGAGCCATGGTAGCAAAGGAGATCCATAGTAGATCTCATGATTTGTGGGACCGGTCACAAAACTGGAATACCACATCTCAGTCTTCTGGATTCCAGAAGTCCCATTGGAAGGGAAACTAGAAGAACTCATCAGGATCATCTAGGGCACCTCAGTAGTAGCAATAGCCACAACAATCTTAGTAGAATCAGAGATAGAGATCTTCTCAGGGACAGCAGGGCTCTAAGCCCAAGAAGTGGCACTCACAGGGATCTCGACAAGATTAGAGGGGATAGTCCTAGGGTTCTAGAGGAGGATTTAGTGGGTCTAGTACTATAGGAGGATAGTAGCAGTCTAGGCCTTAGGGTATATAGTTGCAGGCTAGAGGACCATGCTACACTTGTGGTGCCATGGGGCACATAGCTAGGGATTGTCCTACAGGTTGTTCAACTATAAATTAGAGGGTGGCAGCCTCTGAGCCTATTGTAGGAGACATGGGTAGAGCTCATAGAGTTTTTGTGGCAGTTGATAATTGCCAAGCTAAGCACGAGGCCATAGTCATTGAGGTTGTAGGCATGATCAGAGGTAGTAGTGTTTCTATCCTTTTTGATTTTGGAGCCATCGACTCCTTTATTTCACCTTTCATAGTGGAGCATTGTGGGCTAGTGGTAGCTAGATAGGATGTTAGTTGGGAGGTTGAGTTAGCCTTAGGTGCTAGGGTATCTGTTAGTTCCATGGTGAGGGGTTGCCAATTGTAGATTAGAGACTTTACCACCTTAGTTGACCTTCATGTCACACCACTTGGATCATATGATGTTATTCTCAGTATGGATTGGCTCTATTCCCACAGAGCCAAGGTGGACTGCAGACAGAAGACAATATAGTGTTTAGATGATGAGAAGGTGACCTTAGTTATTACAGGAGTTTAGAGACCTGTATCCCTTCATATGATTTTCGCTATGCAACTTAAGTAGTGCATGCGAAAGGGATGTCTATTATATTCTATCATCATCAATGATAGAGAGGAGGAGGTAGAGAAGGAGACTTCTCTTGATGACCACCCTATCCTTCAGGAGTTTATAGATGTATTTCCATCACAATTACCTAGTATGCTACCACCTAGAGTAGTGGACCTCCATATTGATCTCATGCCTAGAGTAGAGCCTATTTCTAGAGCACCATATAGGATGTCCACACACGAGCTCAACGAGCTCAAGTTTCAGCTAGAGGAGCTCTTGGAGAAAGGGCACATTCATCCTAGTGTATCTCCTTGGGGTGCACCCATCACCTTCATTAAGAAGAAGGATAGATCTCTTAGGTTGTGCATGGACTATTGACAGCTGAACAAGGTGACCATAAAGAATCAATATCCCCTTCCTAGGATTGATGACTTATTTGATCAGCTTTAGGGAGCTCAGGCGTTCTCAAAGATAGACTTGAAGTTAGGGTATCACCACTTGAGGATTGTGGATAGGGAAATCCACAAGATAGCTTTTTGCACATGATATGGGAACTATGAGTTCACCGTGGTACCTTTTGGACTCACAAATGCTCCAGTCATATTCATGAGTCTCATGAATGGAGTATTTCATTCATTTCTAGATAGATTTGTGGTGATATTCTTGGATGACATATTGATATACTCATGGGATGAGCACGAGCATGAGGAGCATTTGAGATAGGTTTTGCAGTGCTTGAGAGATAATTAGTTATACGGTAGCTTGCCAAAGTGTGCATTCTTTAGGACATAGGTTCACTACTTAGGCCATGCGATATCAAGAGATGGGATCTTAGTTGACCCATCTAAGATTAGGGCTATTATGGATTGGCCAACACCCACTAGTGTGACAAAGGTCAGGAGCTTCATGGGCCTTGCAGGCTATTACAGATGATTTGTTGAGGGTTTCTCTAGAGTGGCCCATCCCATCACTTCCCTTTAGAGGAAAGGGAAGAAGTTTGAGTGGATAGAGAGGTGCAAGAGAGCTTTTTAGGAGCTCAAGAGAGCACTTACCAGTGCACCTATACTTGTGGTACCTGATCCTTCAGCAGATTTTGTGCTTTGCATAGATGCATCTTTAGATAGGATTGGGGCTGTACTGATGCAGGATGGTTGGGTTATTGCCTACGAGTCCAGAAAGCTCAAGACTCATGAGATTAATTATCCCACCCATGACCTTGAGCTAGTAGTAGTGGTGCATGCTTTGATGAGATGGCATCATTTCTTATTGGGCCACAGATTCAACCTTCATTTAGATCATTAGAGTCTCCAGTATATATTCACACAGCTGAACCTCAATGCTAGATAGAGGAGATGGATGGAGTTCCTATGCGAGTATGAATTTGACATTCACTACATCAAGGGTAACAAGAATGTGGTAGAAAATGCCTTGAGTAGGAGATTTCATGAGCTCTCAGCTATGACTACTAGCACAAACTTGATAGGGAGCATACTACAACATTTATAGGAGGATGCCTTCTATTAAGAGCTTAGACAGATGGTTTAGAATCAGAGACCCCTAGAGGGGAAGTTCATAGATTACACACTAGAGTCCGATGGCCTTCTTCACCATAGAGGATGCATTTATGTACCTTCTTCTAGTGGATTGTGGGATTTCATCATCCTTGAGGCTCATAGAGCTCCTTATGTAGTGCACCCCGGAGTTAAGAAGTTACATGCAGATTTTAGATAGCTATATCACTGGCCAGGTTTGAGGACACATATTGTAGAGATAGTGGCTAGATGTTTAGAGTGTCAGAGGGTTAAGGTGAAGCACCGTCATCTAGGAGGACTTCTGCAGTCTCATGAGATACCAGAGTGGAAGTGGGACATTATATCTATGGATTTTATAGTCGGTCTTCCTATGTCATCTCATTGCCATGATGGCATTATGGTGATGGTGGATAGGTTGACTAAGGTAGCCTACTTCTCACCCATACGTACCACTTTTATAGCACCTATAGTGGCACAGGTATTTTTGAGGGATATTGTTAGACTACATGGCATTCCTCGCATGATCATATCAGATAGGGACTCAATCTTTACTTCATCTTTTTGGAGAGAGCTACAGACCGCTTTGGGCACCAGGTTCAATTTTTAGCATGGCATATCACCCAGAGATAGATGGTTAGACTGAGAGGGTTAATTAGGTGTTAGAGGACATGCTATGCATGTATGTGATGGATCATCAGGTTAGGTGGGAGGAGTACCTACATTTAGTAGAGTTTTCCTATAATAATGGGCATCATTCATCTTTGGGTATGTCTCCATATCAGGCCTTGTATGGAAGATCTTGTAGGACACCGTTGAGCTGGGATAGGATAGAGGACAGAGTCTCCATTGGTCTAGAGTTAGTCAAAGAGATGGAGTAGTAGGTGGATCTGATCAGGTAGCATCTTAGACAGGGCCCAGGACCAACATAAGAAGTATGCAGATGCTGGGCAGGGTTGATAGAGATTATATGATAGGCAACAAAGTCTTTTTGAGAGTACGGCCACATAATGAGCCCAATCCATTTTGGAAAGGGTTCTCAGCTGGCCCCTTGCTTTGTCAGACCTTTTGATATTTTGGAGTGGATAGGCCCAGGTAGCATACCATTTAGCTTTTGCCACCTAGCCTACCACACATCCACGATGTCTTTCATGTGTCTATTTTGAGGAAGTATATATATGATGAGTCTCATATTATTGATTGGGATGATTTAAAGGAGGAGTTGGATGGACAACTGGCTTTGGAGCCAATATGTATTCTGGCCCGCAGGACCTTGGACCTTCGAGGTTGAGAGCTAGACCAACTTAGGGTTCAGTGGGATTGCTACGATGAGGTCACAACTTCATGGGAGGACACAACACAGATGAGATATTAGTACCCCCATCTTTTTGATGAACTCTAGGAGGAAGTTAATGCCTAGGGGGGGAGGATGTGAGGTCTTGTCCTAACCCATCCTAGTTTAACTTTCATTTTGATATTTGATTCATCAGGATGATACCTTGAATATAGACATTTGATCTATTGTGGTTTATATATGCTATCATTTGGACCTTATGAGTTGTTTGTTATAGATTTTTATGATGATCACGGTAGTCATACTCTTTATATATGCTCATTTTGATACCATGATTATTCATGATATATGAATTTGGCATTTGTTATGTTATCTTTCAGTATTATGATCATTGATGAAATCATAGTTCTATGATAAGTTTAGGATTATATGTTTATGTGGAATATGTAATGTATCATGATGCAGATATATATGTATGTATTTGTCTAGTTAGTAAGTCGGGGAAACAAGATAGGATCAAAGTGCAATTAGTTGAAAGCCAAGGTCAACTCTAGAAGAGTACGACCTTGTCGTATCATGATTTCTTTCGTAAACATGATGACTATGTGTATATGGTTGACAATGTTTGATATATATGTTTGTAAGTAAATTTATGTCTTTGTGAAAATGTTTAAATGTCTTTGCACACAAGGCATGCCATGTGTTTGTGATGTGTATTATTGTGATGTGTCACTTGACACCTTAGTGATGTAGTGGCATGTTGAGAGGATTTTGGACCCCACCTTCTCCTTAGTTAGCCTTGAGCATTCCCAAGCTAGGTAGGTGGTTTAGAGGACCTAGAATTGCTGAAAAACAAAACTCCATTTTCGGATGCATTATTAATTGGGTTTTTTGAGAGGTTTTATGGAGTCCTAGGTTGAGGTTTAGATTGAATTTTAGTGCCACAAGGTTAGGACTTGGGTTGGGGGGCTCAATTCTTCTATTTTCTTCTTCCTAGGCCACTTATATGTCTCTCCAATTGTGTCATTTTTTGATATGCACGAAAATGGAAATGTTCCCTAAGTTATCTCTTATTTTCATATGTGGAAATTCATCCCAAACCTTAGAGAGGGGCCAGTGTCATTTTGTTTTAGATATAGAAACCTAATAGTTTTGGGAAGGGTGTGGAGAGAAAAATGTTTTTAGGGAGAAAGACTTAGAAGTATCTGGTTAGTTCATTCTTGTTCATGCTTGTGGGGAAGGAAATTAGAGGAGT